>JABTXL010005037.1:4047774-4076597 GCA_025134845.1 Neodon shergylaensis
AAGAAGAAGAAGAAGAAGAAGAAGAAGAAGAAGAAGAAGAAGAAGAAAGGAAATAGCTGGGGGAGCCCAAATATTTTAGTGAACAACATGAAAATGAGCAGGATTCTGCAGCAGCAACGAAACTTCTGGCTTCCTAGACCAGGGCGACCGGCCTTTGATCTTTCCTGATTCCTAACAGCCCTCCCTTCCTCTGCAGGGCTGAAATGCTTTCAAGAGCTTGATCTATTTCTGGTGGATTTTTCCTACGGTCACCTACTGTAAAAAGCACAGGTATGCCACCAATGGCATGCCTGCACAGCTTGTGCCCAGGCAGTCTAACTGACGGGCACCGGTGGCAGCGATGAGACGGCCTGGTACGTGGCCCTCAGCTGCTAAAGAAACACTGGGAACAGAGACTCCATAAATGGTACGACTTTCTCCAGTGGAAGCCCTTTCCGCTTTCAGTGCCAAGGGTTCTGTGGTCAGTAACGTGGGAGGTGGGGGATCTTAACTCTTGGTGATATCAAATGCTCTGGCCATATGTGTCTGTCCACTAACGTGACAAAACTCAGCCAAGTTCTCTCTTTGAAAAGCTGTCATACCAGCTTCACGTCATGAAACTATTATTACATCATTGTATTTTATATTCTCATATACTTAAACATTACATTATCGTTAGAAGTATTCTGTGGTGCCTCAGCTAGAATTTCACTTCGTTTTTTATATTAAGGAGGGCATAATTAATCACACCACATGGGTGCAGAGAAGGCAGAAAGAACACATAAGAAGTTTCTCTCCTTGATTGCTGTGACTACATGTCTTTTCCGGCTTCTGTTCTGTACCCCACTGGGGACACTTTTGAAAAACGAATCCTCCAAAGCCATCCTCGGGTAATACGACTTTGAGGACAAATGGCATGCCTTATTTGTTTATTTTTGTGACAGAGCCTCACTGTGTAGACCAAGATAGCCTTGACCTCCTTCCATATCCACCTCATGAACGCTGGGATTACAAGAGGGGCCCACCGTGTTCAGACTTAATTATCATTTACACTATTTAAGCACACATTGTATGTGTGTGTGCATGTGTGCACACCTGCGCATGCACAGTACCACAGTGTGCATGTGGAGGTCAGAGGGCAGCAGCCCACCACACGGGCCCCAGGTATTAAACTCAGGTCACCAGGCTTGGTAGCAAGTACCTTTACCTGCTGAGCAACCTTGCTGGTCTGTATTTTCTTATTCTTGAGGTAACATTCTGTGTTCAAAATTGAAAAAAAAAAGCGTGTCTATTTTGTAAATTGTAAACATCCAAGATGTTGAGTTTACCTGGCCCACTATAATAAGGTCACTTGTGGTAACATAGCAAATCCTCTTTCTTCTCCCATTAAAAAGGCACTGGGCATTTGTTGACAGTGGGCTCTGGCACTGTGTCCTTGCTCCAGTTGGAACCTCATCCCCCTGGACAGCGGCCTCAATATAAAAGATGGTTTGCACCGAGACATGCGCCTTACCATCTAGGGAAATACTGACTACGTTAGTTACGGTCACCAAAGAATGAACAAGCATTGATTTATAGTAATAGTTCTCAAAGTATGGGCTGGGATTCCTGAGCCCCCAAGCCTCTTCTAGAGAGTCTAGAATATCTGTTTTTTTTTTCCTGTAATTTTAAGACACCATTGGCATCTTTTTCATTCACATTCTCTCACAAGTAGTGAAGTTTTCCAAAGGACACACAAGATGTGATGACATCAGCATTCTGACAGCTTATAACACGTGTGTTTGTGTATTTACATGTTGGAAACAGCTTTCGATTTTTTCATTTGTTCAAAAATAACAATCAAAAACTGGCCAGTGCCTTCAATAACTAAGAAGGGTGTGCCTGCCGCCCTAGTCACTTCTGAGGTTGTGGGTGGGGATTGCCTGAGCCTTGGCAACATAGCAAGATACAAGCATAAGTAAATATATATTTGAATATATATGCCAAATATGTATCTGAGAATAAAACTATTTTTGGGTAAGGTCTTTTTAATGTGAATAAATTTATGTTATATACTTCATTTGGAGCTTTGACTGACAAAACTGTGAAGCTGTCCTTACAGAGGACCTGGTTGCACATACATGGTGGCTCACAACTGTAACTCCAGTTCTCAGGAATCTGACAACCTTCTTCTGCTTGCCTGTAGTGCTCAGATACACATGCAGACAAAATACTCAGACACGTAAAATAAAAAATAAATATTTTCAAAAAAGTAGTCAAACACGGTGGCACACTCTTTTAAGCCCAGTACTCAAGAGGCAGAGGCAGGACAATCTCTGTGAGTTCAAGGCCAGCCTGGTCTACATAGCAAGTTCCAGGGGAGTCAATGTAGGGAGACCCTGTCTCAAAAGAACAAAACTATAAATTGAATTTGGGGGTAGTAACTTGCTTTTCTATGAGCACAATGATAGAGACAAAAGAAGAATATGGCCCAATATGGCCGCCTTGAAAATTCATCTGCTTGGCCATTCTCTTAGCCAGATAACAGCTGCTGAGCTGCAAAGGACCCGGATCACTGGGGAGGAAACACGTTGCATCAAGCTCCCCGAGTGTCCTTTGCTGAGCCCCTGAACCATACACAGCCTAGTGTGAGCACAGAAGAGACCAAAGCCGGTGCTCACCCTTGGGTGCCTACCCTGTGTTTGCATGGCTTGAGAGTAAATGCTTTCTTTTTTTTTTCTTTTTTTTCTTTCTTTTTTTTTTTTTTTTTGGTTTTTCGAGACAGGGTTTCTCTGTAGCTTTGGAGCCTGTCCTAGAACTAGTTCTGTAGACCAGGCTGGTCTCGAACTCACAGAGATCCGCCTGCCTCTGCCTCCCGAGTGCTGGGATTAAAGGTGTGCGCCACCACCGCCCGGCTGAGTAAATGCTTTCTTAAAGGCTGACCATTCCCGAGGTGGCACTAAACCCTCGGCAGTGAGATCCATCGCCCTGTAGCCTAACAGCAGGAGGGGGATTTCATCCAGTCATGGGCAGGATGATCAACGGCAACCTTCTAGCCAAGAACGACGGGAAAGCTGCTAATGACTCGGTATTGATTCCATAAAGACAGTCATTTGGATTCTTGGGACAACATGTTCTACAGCGTCTGTAACACAAGGCAAGGCTAAATCCCATCCCCGTGCTCTATGTTTTCATTATGTTTTCTGAGATGGAATCTCGTGCAGCCCAGGCTGACCCTACACCCACTGTGCAGCCAAGGTTGGCCCTGCCTCTACCTCAGACTTACAGCACCACACCGAGATCCCACTGATCCCTTGTAAAATGCAGAGATTTGTTTTGAAGCACAGATGTGTTACATTTTAGAAATGTTTCCCGCCAGTATTGATAGAAATGGTAAAGATTAGCAGGTTCTAGAACAAGGCGAACCCCTTAGCACTGCAGACAGAGCCACTCTTTAAAACGACGTATGTAGCCCATGAAATCCAGATTTGTCTGCCGTGGCCACACGTTGCTGAGAACTGCACTCCAAGAGTCAAAGATAAAGTGCCTGGATCCTGAAGATCTCAGTGACTCTACTTCAGCTTGATGGGAGATCCCTAAATGCACAGGGCTTTTTTTTTTTAACCCCTCGGTTAGCTTGTGGTTTTGTCTGAATTATATATGTTTCAACTCATAATGCCATTCCACAATGAAAGAGAATGAAGATATGGGCATTTTTTTATATCTACAACAACTGCAAGATTTTACATAGCAACGAGTACAAGATGTTTCACCCAGGGCAATGTCTTGTTTATCTCCTGTTTCCAGAGATAAAGAAATGAGGGTCAGAATGACCCAGATAGGGGCAGCCATTGGCTAAAGCTGGACTCAACTTGAAGAAACTGAAAGAGTTGAGCGCACATCAAAAGATAATTTCACAAGTGATTTGTATTGCTAATATTTTTCTCTTTAGGTTCCCTTTCTGTGCCTTTCCCTGGGGTCTGCTTTATTGACTCCCTCTGTAGTCAGATGTGATGGGATAAACCTCTTCAAGACCTTTCTCAAGTGCCTGCTGGGGCTCACTCTGGGTGACTTTAAGAATAGAGGAAAGAGAGTCCTGATGCCAGATGGGAGGTCATAAAAATAAGATTCCAGAACAACAAACACAGTGGCTCTCGATTTGCTAACCATCGCATCCACGTGCGGTCAAGACTATCTCTTTATGTAATTACCTGAGGAAAATTCAGAGTCAGGAAGGCAGCTCTGCGCAGAGAAAGCCAGTGCCCTCAAACCCAAGTCACAACTGTTGGTGACAGATACAGTTATAGGCAAACAATTCAAGATGACGCTTTCATCCAAATAGGAAAGGCCATACCACCATCACCACCACCTCTTCTGCCACACGCACGAGCACACACACAAACACACACACACACAATGGCGCAATAAAGAAACAGCTCGGTGTCCTTTTCTTTCTGACAGCCGGAGACCCCCACACACCATACATTTCAGTGGGAACACAACAGAGACCTTCTTTTAAAAAAAAATCTGAATTGAGTTACAACTAAGATGCTTCACTTCACCAGGGCCTACTCCTGGTGACAGCAATGATCATCCTAAAGATTCCTGCTCTCAGGTGAAAGTGGCATCATCACCTGCTCGTCTTCCTTGTCAACCCAGCACTCGAGAGACAAAGACCAGAGGGCTGCCAAGGTCAAGGCCATCCAGGGCTCTACCAGGGGGGAAAAAAAACCAGGCTAGCTAAAGTTACCTAGTAAGACTCAGTTTCAAAAACAAAAATAAACAAAAGCAAAACATACCTAAAACAAAGCCAAAAGACAGCCTTTATCTGATCATGTGTTGTTATAAATCTGGTCAGACAAAGGCTGGGGAAGCTGTGGCTCACAGCCTACGCTGTTGGGACTACAAACTTTGATCACATGCTTGGTGTTTAATGTCTTAGCCAGTTCTGGGCTCACTGCTTGCTGTCCTGCTATGTGGTGGGTCTTGCTCCAAACACTTTACCTGATTTATTTCCATTTTTGCAAAGACCCTGTGAGCCCGGTATGATTTTAATCACATTTTAGACAGGAGAGAACCGAGGCGTAGAAAGTATATGGAACTCAGTACGTGGGTCAGGAGGAATTTAAGCTCTCATGTCCTGAGGGTATCATGCAGTAATGTTTAGTAAGAATATTATTTAAGATGTATTTTAAAAGACTGAATTTATATAGGACAATCTTAAAGACATCCAGCTACAAACATAATAAACTAAAATGCTGTAAATAAGTGAACTTTGGATAAAAATAGAACATCAACTTCTGTGTGAGTTTTATAAAAGGCAACAATATAAGTAAAAAAAAATTCCTAGGGAGTTTTAATTAAGAAGAGGTTTGATTCTATCTGGAGACAACTCGGACGATTTTGAAATAAAAAAAAAGAACCCTGTTTAGCCTACATAAATAAACACAAATCAAAAAAAATGATAAAACTAACTAAGACCTAGCACCTGACATGCAATATAACTTTGGATATTACATTTGAGTGCCAAACTGGCCTACAAAAAGACTCTTGGGAGCATAAAAGGGCAAAAGTCTCATCAAAGTGGATTTAAACTTGAAAGGCACAGAGTAAGTCAGATTACTGTCAGTTTCTTGTGAGCGCATTTGAAGAGAGAGAAACGAGCTTGGGACGAGTGAGCCTCCTCTGCCAAGTCAGCCAGCCGCACCTGCCCCGGGGAGACAGGTCTAAAACTGACTCTGACGGCACACAGAGACTCTGAGAGAGCTGCCCTGTGAATGAGAACACCCTGTCTGTCTGTGGAGCTGTGCAAACGTTGTCTCTGTAAGTTAAAGCTGACCCTGTCCACCCAGAACAGACCTGGGCGGGACAAGACAGCATTATCACTTTGGTTTAGGGGGGCTGTCTGCTAAAAATAAAAAAGTAAAAAGTCTATGGGGACAGGGGTCACATTCTCTTTCTGTTTATGAAATAATTTGCTGCCTCTGGGAAATTAAATGGCAACGTCTTGGTTCTTCCTCATAGTTTGATCTTTGTTAATCACTGTGTCCTCAATTTTGAGGAAATGGCTCTTAAAAAAAAAAAACTAAACTTTTCACAATTTACTTCACTCAGAACACACAATTCAGTAACTGTCTTCCTGGGCAGCTATCGAACTTCTCCAGGATGCAGAACTCTGAACCAATCAAAGGTCTCAGAAAAACAAAACAAACTCATCTAACACACACAAGTATACCTAGAGATGTGGCCTAGAGTTAGCACAGAAGTCACTGATGGTCAAGAGCACTTGGTGTCACTGAATGGATGCTTCACAGAGGTACTTAGGACGGAGCTTAGGAAAAAATGGGAACGTTTCGTAATTCTAAAGTCTTCTTTATAGGTCCCAAAAGACTAAATTGACATTCTTAAAATAAACTGGTCATAAGAAATTTGAGTAAAAAGAACAAGCAATGCTTCCTACGTCTGTAAAAGAACAGCAATATTTTAATTTCAGTTGCCGCTTCTCATAGATCCCTGAGACTTAAAATTAGAATAGATTTGCGAGAGTATTGCAGAAGACTGTTTCATTCAAATTTTTACAGAAACTATTTATTTGAAAGTGACTTCAGTTTGGGTAGCTTATTCCAGCACGAACGGGCTTTAAAATTGCTATCAGTAAGGAATCACTGTAGGCTGTGTGTGCCTAGGCACCCTGAAAGTAAATGTCTGAGACCCAGAAAAGGTGATGCCGGCCTGTACTTCTAATGCTGAAGAGACGGAGGAGAGAGGACGGTGGATTCGAGGCCAGCATGAGCTACCTAGAGAGACACTGTTCAAACGAAAACGAAAGCGTTTCAAGGCCAGAGTCACGTCTCAGGCCACAAATAAAGCAAGCCACCGAGAAAACCCAAATCCTTGACAGCCTCCCTTTCCCAAGCTTGCCAGATGAGCAGGGCATTTGACTGTTCTACCAAACCCTGCTCTTGACTTCCCTGCTATTTGAAATGCCTTGGAAGCAAGAGGGAAGTTTCTTCAGACTCAGTGGATGAGAAACAAGGATGCAGTTTCTTTTTCTATAGTTTTTTAAAAGCGTTTTATTTAGAGTGCTTGAGAGGAGAGAATCGCCCGTTCCTATATTCTTCTCCTCACAGGTGCAGTATGACAGCCATAAAAGCAGGCACTGAGGAAGAAGAATTCTGCCGGGCATTAAGCCTCTCCAGGGTGCGTTTCCCCGGTGCATTTCCCCCGCGCGTTTCCCCCGGTGCATTTCCCCAGAGCACCCCTCATACACAGACAGCCCGAGCCTGCACTGTGAAAGCTCTTTTCTGAGCTACAGTACTCGTTGATATGTCTCCTTCTTGTCATTCATATACCATCTTCTTCGAGACAGCATCTTACTCAGAAGCCCGAGCTGGCTTTGATGTCTTCATTTTTCCTGTTTCAGCCTCCCAAACATGGGGAGCATAGGCCGGTGCTGTCCCAACACACCTAACAGAACAGCTTGTACACCCCACGTTCATTTGACCTACGTGATCATGCAGAGATGGACAAAAACTTGATTTAAAAAAAAGAAACCCTGCCTTCTTTCTCCTCTATTCTAGCTTGTTTCCTATAAATCATTAGCTTCCCCCCAATCAAGTTTATTTGGGGACTTCAAATAAGACACCCAGGGGCCCACGGGAACTGAAGGTCAGTGAGTAAACACGAGAGGGTGGCGTCCCATCAGTGTGCTCCTTTTCTGGTGGTGACTAAGCCCAGAGTCATGCTAAGAAACAGGCCAGAGGTGAAGGATGCCCGTGTAGGTTCAAATTGGTTGTTATGCTCCGCAGAACTTTAATGCCTTCTAGGGACCAGAAGAGAAGTAGAGGAAGTAAGGAAGGCTTCTGGGCTGAAAAATGTCTCCGCGACCATGTTTCCTCCTGTTCCCGCCGAGAAAGACCCAAGGAGACGGAGCAGGTGCTTTCCAGTGTCGACACAGCGGAGAAGCCATGGCTTTGTTTCCGGAAGTTATCAGAATCCACCTTTACCACTGCAGTCCTAAACGACTGTTTGTCCCGTGTCTTGAGTGCTCCAGAAAGGATCCACCATGAATGTGATTCCAATAGGTGTTATGATCTACGCATAGGACCCAGAGGAACTATTGACTTCTTCTGATGAGTTATGCATGCGAAATACAATAACCCTATATATGACAAGATAAAAGTGAAATTCATGTTGAGGCCTTGACTCAATGAGTGAGAAAATAATTTTTCAGGGTTGCAGGGAATCTAACAGTTAGCTGCTACATGCAGATTCTAAAGAGCCAGGCTTAGTGGCTTCCATTATTACATGCTGTAGAGGTAGAATAATTTGTATGTGTTTAAGGGTTATTTTATTATTTTTACATTTTTATTGCATTTTATTTAGTGTGTGTGTCTGTATGCGTGTGTCTGTGTGTATGTCTGTGTGTATGTGTGTCTGTGTGTGTGTGTGTCTGTGTATGTATATCTGTGTGTGTCTGTGTGTGTGTCTGTGTGTGTGTCTATGTGTCTGTGTGTCTGTCTGTCTATGTATCTATGTGTATGTGTGTGTCTATGTATCTGTCTGTCTGTCTATGTATCTATGTGTATGTGTGTGTGTCTGTGTATGTGTCTGTGTGTGTGTATCTGTGTGTGTCTATGTGTTTGTGTGTGTGTCTGTGTGTCTATGTGTCTGTGTGTCTATGTGTCTGCGTGTGTGTCTGCGTGTCTGTGTGTCTATGTGTCTGTGTGTGTGTCTGTGTGTGTGTCTGTGTGTGTCTGTGTCTATGTGTGCCACTGTGAGCATGTGCAGGTCAGAGGACAGCTTGAAGGAGTCGGGTCTCTCCTTTCACCATGTGGGTCTCACAGTTGGAACTAAGGCTGTCAGGCTTGCAAGTGCCTTTGCCTGCTGAGTCACCTCGCCAACCCCGAATTATCATAAACTAATAGAGATTCTCTCCCAAGAAGAAGCATTATTGACTTTTCTTAACTTCAGGTTGATAGTTTCTGACAGGAAGAAGAAAACTTTCCAGCAGCAGACTAATTTCTTTCCATGCTAGGACCCAGCGCAGAATTACCCTTGGATGCCTGGAGCCATCGTATGTACCTGTCTGAGATGGGGCACAGAGGTGCTTAATTAAGAGCTGATACTAAATAAATCCACTAGCAAGGCACCCTGGGAGATTCCTAACAACTGAAGCCTCCGTTCAGCATCTTCTCTCACCATCCGATGAGAGAAACATAATGACCTCAGGCTCTATATGAACGCGGAGTGTAAGAGAGGTCCGTGGGATGAATAATCCAGTTGTCGGAACGCATACACGGCTGGTGAAATGCCAAGAAGCCCGTGCAAAGGAATCACTCCTGTTTGGTGCAGAGACGTAGCTCGACAGCAGAGCACACACCCAGAATGCCCGAGGCCCTGGATTTGACCCCCAGTGCACCCGCGGAAAAAGATGCTTTCTGTCTCCAAACGGAGTCCTTGAGATAGCCAAAATATTTTCATATAGACTAATTCTTGGCCCTAGGCTTCCTCCTTGAGGTCAAGAGCTGCACCTGTCTTCCTCTTCCGTAGAAAGGCCCGCTCCCTGATGAACTGACATGAGAGTCCCAGAATTAGGCCACTGTAGGTTGGAGGCCTAAGTGAGATGTCCTCTGCACTGTTAGGTGCTGAAAACTCGGTCCCTTTGCCAGATCCTATCAAGGTTCAGAGCTGTAGTCCAGCCCTTCCGGGCATGGTGTCCCCCGAGGGAAGGAGAGGGAAGGCTGGAGGAACTGCTTCTTTGGGTGAATATCTACAAGTCATTCTGAAGTATAGTGTGCTTTATTCTTGGTACTGTCTTTCAGAGGATGGCTTCGATGGAACACAGACAACCATAGTTAACACTAAATCATCGGCAGGGTGTAGCAGTGTCAGAGGCGGTACAGGAATTACCACATTCTCTCAGAGGTGGTTGTCAAAAGCAGCACATTCACGGAGACAAAGTTGGGCCATGTTTCCTTTAGCAATCAGTTCTGCTGGTAAGGGAATTCAAAAGAGGAAATCTCTGGACTTCCTCGATGGGTTTTAAATATATCAGTGATGCTTTTGGGGGATGTCACTTCCCACCATCCAAATCTAAACTAAGCAAAGAATCTATGGGTATAAAATTACTGTCTTGGGCAGAGGGGCTCCCACACAGACTGTCAAAAGGACTTTGATAGCAAAAGACACTCATGGAGACTTTAGTATTCATGCAGATTTATTTCTCAAATGTTTAAAATATATAGTATAAATATATATGAGAAGAAGAAATATACTGTCGTCTTTCTAGGTCTATAATTTCATTCCCTCTAAATGTAGAATAGAGTTGATCAAGTTGCCAAACCAAACACGACACTTCACTGCACCCAGCCAATGGAATCATTTAATTCACTTTATTGGTCCTGCAGCCTAGAACCTTACTTATTAACCTTCCAGCTTCCTTGCCATTCTCAGCTGGGATGGCAAATAGCAAATGAACTCAGAATAATTAAAATAATCTTCTGTTTTCACTTCGGAATCATAAACGGCGTTTCACCCAAGGAAGCCTCCCAAAGAGTCAAGTCAAGCGACCATGGCATAAAAAGGACATTTAATACACATGTAAATCATTTGCATCGCAAATAAGACACTTCAGCAGGAGGTAGACACACGTCCCCACCGTTGGGATTAAGTTCCCATATTAATGCATGCATTTGCTGTGGTTATTTCGGGAGGAAGACTTCATCCATCAATGCTCTCTGCCACTAAGTAGGGCCGACCTGTAACTGATCACCCCGACCTGTCAGCACCCACTACCTAATTACATAAAGAAAAATACTTAAAAGCCTCTTCGTCGTTTGCTTAGTATCTCGACTTCATGTTAAACGTGTGTCATCTTTTGCAAAGTTCTCCAAAGTAACGGTAACAAGCACTTTTAAGAATTAAAAATGAAAAAAAATTTTTTTTTGATGTTCTCTGCTAATCTTGTGTGCATGTATCTGGGTGTGTGTGCAAGTGTGCTTTTATCTGCAGAGAAGAAAAAAGTAAGAGTAAACAGCCCCAATGCAACTGATTTGATTTAAATATTTATATTTTGCATTAGTCCCAAAGAAGCAAAACATTAAATCTTGGCTAATCAAAATCTTGGCTTGAAACTCAAAGGTATTCTTCTCTCTAATCCTCAGTAAAGGATGAAAGATTTATATCATCCGAAGAGAAACCGGAGAATGAGGTAATATTTATAAAAGATGCTTCTATTAAAAATTAGTTAATATATTTGTGCGATGAACATGTATTTTCCCAATCACTAACACCAGTTTGTTTGCATTATTAATTAGCAATTTAAAATATTGATATTTTATAGAGAAGAGAAAATTTTCTTCTAATAAAGACTATTCCTTGCTTTTCTTTTCTTATTCTTAATTATTTTTTTAAGGCTACATGTTTTGAAACTGAATATAGCAGCACTCAGAGAGTACAATCTACCAATTATAATCATAGAGATTTTCTTTTCAAGCAAGAATTTCAAAGCTGAGCTCCCTAGGCAGCAATCAAATCCGTCTGTTTATTTTAAATGCCTTCCTGTGGGGGGAAATAGTAACCCCACAAATAACATCACATTCTCATTCCGAGACTTGACCAAAGTTATGAAGTGTTTGCGAGGGCAGCCCACACCCCCAGCCCTGCACACTGCAGAAACAAAGCGAAAAACTAAACTTGGAAATGCAACCTCCTCACAAGCAGTCAGTGTCTTTGATTTATAAGCATTTTAAGGACCTCTTAAAATCGAAGAATAGAATTTTCATATACTCATTGGAATCAATATTGCTTTATAAACTTTATCAGGTATTTCTCGGCCGATTATACAGTCTTATATTTTTCTTTTGGCCTGTTCACACTCAAGAACTTTATCTTTGCATCCCAGGAAGGCTATTGTTTTAGAGTTTGCTTTTAAAAAAAGTCGGATAACTCTTTGAAAATAAACAACAAAATAAACAAGAAGATTTATGGGTGTTCTTACCCTCTTTCTTAGTGGGTTCTGGCATGACCGCAATAAAAGGTTACTCTCCAGAGAGTTTTCTCCCTCCAGCACCAGTTGACAGAAACTCCAAGAAGAGCAGAGAGACCGAGCGGGTCTTGCGGGTCGGTGTGACAAGCAGCTGCAGGGATAGCAAAGGCTTTTATACAGCCGCCAGACATCAATCACGTTGGCGCCTCCCTTCTTCAGCACAAGGATGCTGAAACCTGACAGCTCTGGGACCTTTCTCCCATCTGTTGTCTGCTCTCAGCTCCCTCGCCTGCTGGAAGGAATCTCCTGTTCATCTCGTGTGGCAGATGCGAGCACCTCTAACTTTCTAAATTCGGCTGCAGCCTCGTGCGCTTTCCTGTTCTTTTCTGTCCAACGGAGAGATGCCTGTGCCGACTCAGCAGCGCACGGGGGTTTCTGGGTGATAAAATAAATAAATGAAAATTATACCATGTGAACCTGGCTTCTCTCTTAATTTTCACTAAGACTTGAGAGGGAAAAAATATACTAAGATGATCATTTTTATTCCCATCTTAGCTGTTCATTTTCCTTATTTCTTAATTACTGAGATTAAAATTTTTCATATTGAATTTTTACACCAGTGTTAGTCGGTCAAACTGAATTCCAGATTAAATACCTCCTTTCATTTTTCTCTACCAAGACTAGCAAAGGTGTCTATTAAGGATACATTGTATTTGCAATTTTTCAAGAAACAGTTTTTTTTTTAAAGATAGCAAGCATATACAAGAACGAAGCAAGGAGATCCGCTACAACTGGCACTCAGGAAAGAAACTGACTGTAAAATCGTGCTATTCAATGCAATTTCCGTGGAATGTCCACAACTCTGTGGATTTGTGTGTGTGTGTGTGTGTGTGTAAATATACATATATATGAACTGTGTATATATGTATGTGTAATGTGTATACATACATATATGTATACACACACACACACAAATGAACTGTACCTGTGGGGCAAGGGTCAAGAAAGTCAGATAAACCAGAACACTATGGACAAACAAAAAAGTGATAATTAAGAAAGGAAACGGGCCAGGTGGTGGTGGTGCTCGCCTTTAATCCCAGAACTCAGGAGGCAGAGGCAAGAGGATCTCAGAGTTTGAGGCCAGCCTAGTCTACAGAGCAGATTCCAGGACAGTCAGGGATATGCACAGAGAAACCCTTTCTCTAATTAAAAAATAAATAAATAAAACTAATAAATAAATGAAGATGGCAAACAGGCACAGAAGACCTAACCTAAGACGGTCACAAGCGGTGGCCGACTTGATTATGGTGTCCTGAAGCTCTAGAGGAGCTGCCGAGAAGCCTGACCCACCACAGGGCTACACGTTGAGTAGTCATCCTGTACGTCCATTGTCCATAAGCATGGCGCTTCAGACCAAGGGCTAAAATCTGCTTAGACTAGGCACCTGGATGCCTTCAATGGCCTGTGTTTTCGATACAGTTTGTCCCAAAGCAGCTACATTGTCTCGGTTAATCTCCCTGTGGCCCAGACACAGCTGGTCCGACTTAGTTCTGACAAGCACCGTGCCAAGTTAAATTTTCATATACGGATGGGAACTCGGCTGGGCACTCAATAGCATCATGAGTTAGCTATGCGGGAAGAGGGGGAGGCAGGCCAGGCAGCACTCTCAGTGAGTGTAGTCTGTAAAACAGACTCTTTGCTTTTAGGCGACAGCCCATTGACGTCAGTCACAGAACAGAGTATTCTGAACGCTAAGTTAGACATGGCTTGAAGAAAAAAAGAGGGGAAAGGGGCATCTCCATGTCTACTACGGGGGTGCCAAGCACACGTTCAGCTGGTTAAAACCTCCAGAATCTAAAGTAAGATCCTTAGATTCTGTTTATGGGCCCGGTGTAATCCGGTCAAGTTGCTATATGGAAGTCTGGTGGACAATCTGTGCCTCAGTTTCCTCTTGTGTAAAATAAGGGATTTAGGGGCTGGAGAAATAAATGGCTCAGTGGTTAAGAGCATTGGTTGCTCTTCCAAAGGACCCAGGTTCAATTCTCAGCACCCACATGGCAGTTCATGGCTGTCTGTGAGTCCGGATTCAGGGGATCTGACATCTTCACACCAAAGCGAACAAAATAAAGTTAAATAAGTTATTAAAAAAATAAAATAAGGGATTTAAAAACTGATCTTGGAGGTCCACTATGCCTCTCCCATGGTGATGTCTGGTGTGCTGGAAGGCCCTGAAAAAGAAGTCCTGTCCCAGCATTCCCAGCACACTGGGCAGAGAGGCAGAGTGTTGTGTTGCAGGGGAGTGTGTATGTGACGGGCAGATTTCACACATGCCATAAAGGAGCTTCAGTGCCACGGCTGGCTCCCACAGAGGCCCCGTGGGCTTTTAGCACACTGATCATTTTACTGAAGCGAACACATGCCAGGAAAGACGGCAGTCCTCAGAGAAAGTATTAGGTGACCTGGGTAACTTTTTGGTAACAAGGGACTTCACTACAAAGATAAAAACGTTCCTGGAGGGGTTTAAAGGATAGACAAGTTCCAAGATAAACAGCCACACCATTTCCCAGATGGTTAATGTGAAATTTTAAATTAGGGTAGTGGGGGTTTGCAGACTCTCTGAGGGAAGGGAAAAATGGCCAGCGGGGCTCTCCCCCTTCCTTTGGTTAAATGTTTTGTTGAATTTGTGTGTGAGTGTTGTTGAATATGTGTGTGTGTGTGTGTGTGTGTGTGTTATTGAGGGAGAAGTTGGATAGCCATAATACACACACACACCCACCCACCCACCCACACACACACACAACAGCAGCTGAATCAGGAAACACTTCTTTGACACATAAAGCAAGGCCAAAATCAAATAGTCCAGAATCATCAGGAAGTCAGGCAATGTCACAACCAAAAGAAAAAATGCCTTTCACCCAGGCACCGTGGCCTGGCTCACATGTAGTGATGTGGAGGCTGAGGCAGGGGGATCACTTTGAGAGCAGTTTGAACAACATAGTAAGAACTATTTCAAAACTCCTTAGGGGTCTCAAGAGATGTTTTGTCAGTGAGAAGCCCTTGTTGCTCTTGTGGAAACCCATGTTCGTTCCCACATGGTGACCCGTAGCTCTAGTTCTAGGGATCTGACACCCTCTTCTGACCTCCATGGTCACCAGGCATACATGGGGCATACATAAATACCTGCAGGTAAAGCACTGAATACACATAACATAAAATAAATAAGTCTAAATAATTAAAATATTTTAAATTATTTAATTTAAATAAAAAGGCCTTAAATAAATAAATAAATAAATAAATAAATAAGGCTTCTAGTATACTAGTTATCATGGTGACACCCAGGGCAAGGAAGGAGAAGAAAGGAAGAAAGGAAAACGAATTCAAACCCCCGTTTAAAACTTGCTTTTTTAAATTAATATACAAAGCACAATGTTTGGAGCAGGAAAGACGCCTCAGCAGTTAAGCATACCGACTGCTCTTGCAGAGGATCCAGGTACAATTCCCCGCACCTACAGGGCATCTAACTACTGCCTGTAACTTCACCTCCAGAAGACCCAATGCCCTGTTCTGAACTCTGCAGGCAGTAGGCATGCATAGGGTGCACAGACATACACGCAGGAGAAACACACCAGCATTGAGTTCTCTCTCTCTCTCTCTCTCTCTCTCTCTCTCTCTCTCTCTCTCTCTCTGTGTGTGTGTGTGTGTGTGTGTGTGTATAATGTGTACCTGTGTAGAGGTCAGAGGACAACCTTGGCTCCTCGTCATAACGTACGCCAGGCTCTCATTGGCCCGTGATCTTCCAGGGATCCTCTGGTCTCGGCCTTCCACCTTGCAGAAGCACCGGGAACACAGAGGTCCACACCCGAATCTCACTTTACGTGAATTCTAGGAATCTGAACTCGGGTCCTCACACCTGCACCGCGGATGTGTTCCACACTGACCTATCGCCTCAGCCTGTGATTGCGTCATCTTCTGTTGACCCGCGCCCCACCCCCACCCCGCTTCTCTGTCCCCCCCTGCTCCCTCGTGACACCCCACTCCCAGCAGCAGTCTCCTTTCTACTTTAATGTCGCCTGTGTTTTGCTGCCCTTCCTCCCATACCTCTTTCTCCTCTCTCAGGGTCCTCCCTCGGCTTTCATAGCTTAGGCCGGTCTCAGCCTTCCTAACGCCGTGACCCTTTGATACAGTCTGTCATGCTGTGGCGACCCCCAACCACAAAATTATTTTCACTGCTGTCTTATAACTGTAATTCTGTTACTGTTAGGAATCATAACGTAGATACCTGATGTGCAGAATATCTGTTGTGCGTCTCCTGGGAGAGGGCCCTTGGACCCCCAGGTTGAGAAGCGGTGTGTGTGTGCGTGCACGCGTGCGTGTATGCGTGCGTGCGTGCGTGTGTGCGTGCATGTGTGTCTGTGTGTGTGTGCCGACAGGAAAGACTAGGGGCCACATTTGAGAGAGAAGGTGGTATTCGTCTCTCCGGGTCCAGTTTACCTGCTTTATATGATGCTTCCCAGATCCACCCCCTCTACTGAATATTTCATTTTTCTTTACAGCTGAATAAATCCATTGTGTATCACAGCCTCATCGTCTATTCTCTCCCAAGTGGACGTCTGGGCTGATTCCATTTCCTGGCTATTACGAATAATAAACATGGTTATACACATATCTCTCTGACAGCCCACCGAGTTCTTTAAGTGTCTTCAGAGGAGTGATTATATCTGGGTCACAATATGGTAATTACAGAGTTAAGTTTGATGTTCTTTGCCTTTTGTTTGTTTGCTTGCTTGCTTGCTTGCTTGGATTTTAATTTTGTTTTTTTTTTTTTTTCAAGACAGGGTTTCTCTGTGTAGCCCTAGTTGTCTTGGAACTCACTTTGTAGACCAAGCTGGCTTCCAGCTCAGAGTTCTGCCTGCTTTTGCCTCCCCAGTGCTGGGATTAAAGGTGTGTGCCACCATGCCCGGCTCCAGTTTTAAGATTTTAAGAAATCTCCATCATGGTTTTATATGGCCGTATACTAGTTCACACTCTCACCAGCAGTAAACAAAGCTTCTTTGCCACCCAGACCCACATGGCAGTTCATAACTGTCTGTAACTCCATTTCCTGGGAATCTGACATCTTCACACCAATGCATGTAAAATAAAGTTAAATAAATATTTTAAAAATGTCATGTTATGTGTGAAATAATTACTATGTTCTGACATTCAAGGCTACTCTGACCCTCATCTAACCTTGATGTAAATTATAGTCTGTATGAGTTTTGCCTTTAAAACCTCTCTACCTCTAAACTTGGGCACCAAGAGATTTATTAGAGGCATTAGCCTGCTGTTGGTCTGGCCATCAGTGAAGGAGGACACAAAACATTTAATTGGCTTAATCAGTGTGGTTGTCAATAACTTTCTCAGGTGGATCACTACAGTGTATCCTTGGTATTAACCCTCTGACTAAAATATAGCTGGCTGGCTATCTGTAGCACTCTCTCTACTTAAATCTAAATAATTCTTTTTTTTAAAGGTTTTTTATGTATACACACACCAGAAGAGGGCACCAGCTCTCATTGCAGATGGTTGTGAGCCACCAGGTGGTTGCTGGGAATTGAACTCAAGACCTCTGGAAGGGCATCCACCTGTTCTTAACCTCTGAGCCATCTCTCTAGCCCCAAAGCTAGTTAAGTCTACATGGTGCGGATGTGCCATGTTTTCCTGACTAGATCCCCTTTGATGAACAGTCAGCCAATGCCAGTGTGTACTGTTCATAATTAATGCTGTGATCAACACTGTGGTAAAATAGCAACACTGTCCATATTCCCTGTTAAACCAGAGGGAGAACCATCAGGTTTGGACCCCCATTTCACACAGCAAATATAAACATGAATGCCAGAAAGATTATTTGAAATTGTAATAGCAAAACATTAAAATATTTAAGAAAATTTATTGGAATAAATTTCTCTCTGAGTAAAGAGTCTCTTTTTAAACAAGAAAAAGAGGGGCTGGCAAGATGGCTCAGTGGGTAAAGGTGCCTGCTGCCTGCCACACATAGTGACATGAATTTGAACCTTGGGTCCCGCTTGGTGAGGGAGAGAACCCATTTGTATTTATTTAAAGAAACACAGGTGTTATTTAATTTTGACTTAATTATAATTTTTGTAGCTTCCCCTGTTTATTCATCTCTAGTTTCGTTCCGCTGGAGCCAGAAAAGACATGCAGACTTTAAACCTTAAGGCCATTCTTCAATCGGCTTTCTCAGCTAACATGTGGTTCACTCCGGAAGAGCTCTCCGTGTTACCGAGAAAAGTGTGCATTTATGGCCCTTGACGGTGCAATCTCCTTAAATTAACCCATAATTCTTATCTACATTTAGCCATGGCTTGGTACCTTTTCTCAGTAAAATATTCTCATCTTGCTTCCTCTGTGTCTGGCTGACAACTGTGTCTCTGCCTTTTCTCTTCCCAGAATTCTCAGAGTCTGGTTGCCCCACCTATACTTCCTGCCTAGCTACTGGCCAATCAGCATTTTTATTAAATCAATATAGTGACAAATCTTTACAGTGCACAAAGGCATTATCCCACAGCAATTCCCCTTTCTTTCTTTTCAAAACAAGATCCTGAATCTAATATCATTTGTTTAGCTTTTTTCCTGACCATTATTTATAACAGCTTATAACCAACACATTAAACAAAGACAAATATCCATAATTAGTTTTTTTTAGGAAGGTGGGCATAGTTTTCTAGGCTATTTTCTGTTGATTTGGGGCACTGATAATCTTATGAGGACCCAAATAAAATTTAAGATTATGGTCAAGTCCTGACTGGAGTATTCTTTGAAGCTGGATTATCTCAACCAGAAGTCTTAGCAGGTCTTAAAAGTGTCCTGGATGTAGAACTCAGAGAAAACTACAACAGATAACATGAGCAGTTTTTCTTTAAATTTTCATAAATGATATAAAAACTGAATATTTTTCCCTTAAAAGATTTATGTAAAGAGATTTCATTTAGGAAACTTTAACCCCCTCCCTTTTGCTTATCATGTTCCTGGGTTCATTGTGTTTAAAATAAAAAAAAGAAAGGAAACGGTTTTCTTGCAGTCCTTACTGTGACTTTGAGTTTTCTCTCGGGCCAAGTACAAGTTCATTCTGACGGCTTGCTGGCTATCAATAGAACTCCGCTCACCCACCTTATTTTAAAACTGAAGCATGTTAAGCCTGCTAAACCTTTCCTCAGAAGACATACCCTTCACCTCCCAAATTAGTCTGGTGTCTTTGCTGGATCCCTTCCAAGACTCAGACGTGGTTTTAAGCTCCATGTCCTACCACACACCACGAAGTGAGCCACAAGTAGGGACGGTTCCTCTGCCTTAAAGTTTTAGCCCTAACAAGTTTTCACCTCCACATCTTCTGCTTCTTGCTAATAGCGTCCCTTGGAAAAATACAAACGTTGTCCCAGTTCTGATGGATAGAGATACGTTGCAGCAGTTTTTAATGTTTAACGTGTATATATTTATTTATTTTCTTGCCATTTTCATTTTGACTATTTCATATGTGTGCGATACATTTTGGCCATTTTCTTTTGATTATTTTTTGTTTTGCTTTGTTTTTTTTTTCTTCTTCTTGTTTTGAGACAAGAGCTCTCTATATAGTCCTGTCTGGCTGGAACTTGCTATGTAGATCAGACTGGCCTCAAACTCACAGAGATCCGGCTGTCTTTGTCTCTCAAGCATGGGGATTAAAGGCATGTGACATCTGGCCTAGTTCAAATTTTGGTCAATTTCATTTCCTTTTTTCCATTCCTATTGAAATCTTTCTTTTTTACTTTCAAGTCATGTGTGTGCGTGTGTGTGTGTGTGTGTGTGTATACTCTAAGTTCAATTAGGGTTTCTTATATGAACTTAGGTTGAAGGTTATTTACTGGAGCATGGGCATCAGTCATTACCAAAGAAATATTTGAACATTTTAAACAAATAATTTAAATAAGGACACCTTCTTTCCAACACCATTAACTGCCAACAGTCCTTCAGGGAGGGGTGTGGCCTCATGCACCCCTCCTCTATCCAGGGTGGAATGCTGACGGGCCCAGTCTTGTGCAGGTCTTAAATAGGTAACTGCAGCTGCTGTGAATCCCAGAATATGGCGGCTTTGCTCCATCCCGAAGACATGTTCTCTAGCTCTGCTCCCATCCTCTGCTTCTGACGTGCACCCTGCTTCTCCTCCATGATGGTCCCTGAGCCTTGGAGGGTTAGAGTAGATTTATTTGCAATAAGAAGCCAAAAACACATAACACAGCAAAGCCTGTGATCTTCTATCTCCAAGTCTCTGTTCTGACCATTTCCTGCAGCCAAAGGAGAGTTTCATCCAGTTAGACCAGATCCAAAGCTGGTCCCCTGTAGAAGAAGAAAACGGCAACAACAAACACCTCAAGGTAATGCCTGTCACAAAATCTTCTCAGATCCTCCTGCTGGGAAGAGATTGGCTTCTCTGAAGATGTCATATACATTCTTTCTATAGTAACCACACTCTAGTTATGTGTGTGCCTTCTTACTTATACCAGAGATCACAGCCTGGAAACCCGTGACCTAAATCCTTTATACAAATGTTGCAACAGACCCATGCCCTGTTTTATATCAAAGCATGAGAACCACACAAAATATGATGTCTGTTTTCCCTTGGTGACAGTAGATTTTCTTGGTGACAATTGGTCCATTGGTTTCTCTTGATGACAGGAGGTCCATCAGTTTATCTTGGCAGTAATAGGCCCATCACGAAGCAATCAGCAGCGAGGCATGTCACTTTGCCCCTTTCGTCATTCATATTCCTTTTCATGGGCTGCTGAGCACAAGCGAGCATTGGAATTTGAAACACTTAGGCTAGACCATAAGACTCTCGGAGAAGGATAGGTTCTCATTGACTGTCCATATCGGTGAGCAATAATTTGTAGCTGAATAAAGTGTATGTGGGAATTTTAAATTAAGTAAATATCTAACTTTGTGTGTGTGCGTGTGTGTGTGCGTGTGTGTGTGTGTGTTAAGAGACAAGGCTTTGGCTTTGTTTTCTTTTGTGCTCCCATCACCAGCCTGAGGCTGTAAACGCAGCCGGCAGAGCAGAACCCCTCTCCACAGAGGACATCACCTGTTAGAGGTAAGCGCATGGAATAATGTGGGCATTAGCTATGGCCCAGAGGAAGTGGGTGAGAGACTCGCTCTAGGGCCAGAGGGGCTTGGGTATAAATGTTGGCTTTACATTTAGAGTTCTGTGAGTTGGGTAAATATTTAATCTCGTTGCTTCTTTGTCTTCTGTTGGCCTTTTTTCCTTCCTGAACTCTAGGTTGGGATAATAATCCTATCTGCCCCACAGAGGTGTGGGAGGATGAAGGAGGCTAACGTTGGGTGTCCTTGGTCCAGTGCCTGGGCGTGGCTAATTATTCTACAGATGGGATGAGTTATTATTGGCAGCTCCATAATCCAGAATCATCTATGGTACTCTGCAAGAACATCTAATCTCTAAATTCACCGCGCTCAATTTCTACACCCTTCGTATTACCAGGCACATTGCTATACTCTACTAAAAATGGCTGCTTCCTATGCAGAGTTGGCTCCATGAGTGACTGCTGAGCCTGTGGGGGTGTGACAGCGAAGATCAGCTTTGTCACCGGGAGTCCCTGTGCACGCTGGACATGTAAAGGCCAGCCTTGGGCCTGCAGCTGCAGCTTCTATTTGTAGCCTGTGCCATGAGATTCTGGGGCTCTGATTTATTTTCTGCCATGGCCTTTGTTTGAAAGGACCCTGGTCCTGCTCAGCTGCCCAAAGCATCACCACTGTCTCACTCAGGGCACGCATTTTGCCTCACTGGTTGGAGGTGGACTTCCTCGAGTATCTCCTAAAGGAAAATCATCATCTAGCCATCTACAGGGTTCAAGGCAGCCTGCTAAGCATTTTCCTGGGTTACGTCATTCTGCCCTCATAAAAACACCATGAGGGGTTACTGCTTTTATATTCATCTTTAAAAGTGAGACATGGAAACTGAGGCACAAGAAGTTGAATTATTCTCAAAGCTCCCCATTAAAGATAAAACCAGTATCTGAAAATGTTTTTCAGAATATGTTTTAGTTATTAAACCACGCCCCTTGGACATGGCACGGAGTATGTCAAGCTCACCCACATGATCTTCATAGTGGCTGTATCACACAACAAGAAGGATGCTGGGATATATTTGAGCTAAGTGAGGAAAACAGACTGATCAATTAGCAAAGTCTGCCATTGATTTTCAAGCTGTGTTCATTAGTTCTGAAGAGGGATCTGCACACATAGAAGTCTTGCTGCCTTAATTTTCAAGGATGTATCAGCAGAATGCTTTCATTTAGGATCATAAGACAAAATCATAGATATAATTTAAACCGTTTCAGAGGGTCAAAGAAATGGCCCAGCAGGTAAAAGCTCAGTTGTCAGAATCATCATGAGGGAAGAGAGCTGACACTCCCAAGTTTTCCTTCTGATCTCCATGCACAAACATGCGTGTGCACGTGTGTACACACACTTATCTGAAAACACTCACACACACACATAAGTTGACACACCAGCGCATGTACAATTATTTATAGAAATTATAAAAGCTATATTGTCTGTGATATCTGACAAGCAAATTGAAGGAAAATTTCTAATCCTGGCATCCCATGATGCTCCAGGGCTTTCAGATGAAAGGAAACTGTGTACGCCACATGGGCCAAGTCTATGTCTTTGATGGAAGAGAGAGACACCTATCTTATGAGATGAAGAAGCGTAAAATGCAAGCCAGCACTAAGTTGGAATCAATCTGAAGTTGGAGAACAGACAGAAAGTAAGTTCATGTGAGCTGAACAAACATGCAAATTTCAAAGCCCAAACCACAGTGGCTCAAAGAAAGAGCTCGGGATGCCATGAGGACAGGAGAAGAACTGTTAACTGATGTGTGGACCCTCAGGCTACGCGACATCTCTGGTCTTGAATAACCCCCAACCATCAGAACGTTTTATTGAGAAGCATCGGTCTTCGCCAAGCACCCACGGAGTTCGTCATTGAACTAGAGGCGTGTGCATTTTTAGAACTACGCGTAGAAAGGTTTGAGAACAGCAAAGTCAATATGTTCATTTTTGTCATTAGCATTTGGTGGACAAGGGGTAGAGCATTTGGCCAGTGTGTGCAAAGCCTGGTGCTACAAATCCCCAGTGCTAAAAATAGAAGAGAAATCGTCCACTCAGGACACTCCTGCAATTCTACTTTAAAATACCCCACTTGGGGCTGGAGAGGAGGCTCTGTGGTGGTTAAGGGCACAGGGTACTTGCTCTTCCAGGGGACCTGGGTTCAATTCTTAGAACCTACATGGTTCCTTATAACATCGGTAGCTCCAGTTCCAGGCCCGGTGCCCTCTTCTCCAGACAGGTTCTAAGAGTGTACACAGTGCACATATATACGTGCAGGCCAAACAGTCACACGCACAAAGTAAAATAATCTTAAAAGTTAATAAGATAAAATGCCCGATCAAGAGATTTAGCCTCGCGGTTTTGTGGTGAAATCCGTTTTGTGGGTCACGCTTGCCCATATGAGCTTTGCACCCACGAGCTATGTAAGTACTCCAGAGTTTAGTTTATGGGGCTGGTGTACATTTTGTGTGCATTTATCACATCAACTCTACACGCTGAAGGAGATTTATTGGGGCACTTTCCATAAGTGACTAACATCGCCGTCAACATGGCTCCTTACTGTCCCATTGACTGTTCCTGCCTATTACGTGAGCAGATGCGGAAAACGCTGATATTTTCTGAGAGAGAACAGAGCACACTTCTGCAGATTTAGAAACCCATTTCTCCTCCACAGCTCTCCAGTGGAGGGGGCGGGAAGGGGGAGGGAAGAGGGATGGGTAGGGGTGGGAGGGAGGAGAGGGGAGAGGGAGAGAAACTGATCGAGAGAGGCCTGTCTCTAGGGGGAGATTCCTCATCCCAAAATAAACTCTTCCTGCTCAAGTTAGAGCCTCGGGCTTAAAGTCTCAGCGATCTGGAACCAGAACAATACAAACACGGGATAAGGTTGATGAGACAGGAGCATTTGTAGGTGATGTGGTCATCCCTGCTGGTGCAGGCTCAGTGACGTGCGCCCAGGGGTGGGGGTGGGGCCCTAGTCAGCTGCGAAGGAAGGGGCAGTACCATCTGCCGGCAAGGAGTTAGCAAGTCACACAGCTCCCAAGTCCTAACAGGACTATGAGACCCTGTCAATTTCAGCGGTGTGTGGTGGGAGGTTCCAATCTGCATCCCGTGGGCGTGGTGATTTGCCAAGATCGACTAACCCACTCCCAGGCTGGCTTTGGGAATTCAGATTCCCAGGTCTGGAAAATGAGCTCTACCAAACTCCACGTGCAAGACGGCAAAGTTTACAGGAAAGGGACATTCCCTGATGAAGTGCTGTGTCGAGTGTACAAGATGAGCCACAGAGCCTGGTGGCTTGCAGCCTTTCCGGTCAGCACTCAGGAGGCGGCAGGGAGAAGACATACAGAACTGGAAAATAGACCAGTTTGGGATACATACGAAGACCCTGGCTGAAAAATAAATAGACAAGTAAATAAATTAAGCAAGCAAATAGAAAATACGCCTTATGTTTAATAATGGGACTCTAATTATTGTATATTAGTTAACAGGTATTATTTATAAATTTCACATAATCAAATGGCAATATACAAAAAAGATAAAAGCCATAAAAAATGACAGAGAGGTCAGTCGAAGTGACGCACACTTGTAATCCCAGCACTCAGGGAGCAGAAGCAGGGGTAGCTGCCCAAATCCAAGGCCAACCTTGTTGACGTGGTACATTCCAGACCAGCCAGGGCTACAGGGTGAGGAGACCCGTCTCAATACTCTCAAAATATAATTTTTTAAAAGTATAGTTATACATATTAATATGGGGCAGTATCTTTGACTCATGTTGACAGAAAGATTTGCTGCTGAACGGTTGTATGAAATATTATATATTTCATGTTCCTGCCATATGCTATTTGTAACCAGGATAAAAAAAGAAAATACTAAACACTAATTTTTATAAGGTTTGCTTTTATTTATGTGTGTTTGTGTATGCATTTAGCTGTGGGGCCAGAAGAGGGTGTCAGAGCCCGGCAAGCTGGTGTTACAGGTGGTCCGTGAGCCATCGAGGTGGAAAGAAAAGCCAGGTGTGATGACGGTACATCTAGCTTGATGCAGACAAAGATGACATACACCTGTAAGGCCATTGGGGGAAGTTGTGACAAAGGGGCCCTTAAGTTTGAGGAGTGCCCCGTCTGCACAATGAATTCAAAGCTAGAACAGAGCCAGCATGGTGGCATTTGTTTCTGATCCCAGCACTCAGGAGGCAGAGACAAGCAGAACTCTGTGGTCTGAGGTCAGCCTGGTCTGCACTGTGAGTTCCAGGGCAGCCCGGTCTACATGAGAGACCCTGTCTCAAAATAAATGAATAAACAAACAAACAAACAAATGCAAGCTAGTATGGGCAACATAGCGAGACCAGACCTCAAACAAAAACAAATAGGATGAAATAGGTTTTACTCTAAAAAGACGGCAAAGCAAAAATAACAACACACGAGCAAAACAAAATCTTTTTGCTTTATTTGGTGCTCCTAGGGCTCCTAGAAAGACATCCTACACGATAGATCCTTGAAGGAGATGGATAAGAGACCACGAGACCATGTAGCACTAGGTCAGATGTCAAAAAGTGATAGAAAATTAAAAATTCTATTCACTATAGAAAAGAATCAAACAATCCCAAACTCCAGTGCTCCTTTCTTTTTATTTCCACACTGACCTGGGCACCCACAGCTTGTGCACGGCTTTTCTCCAGATGCCACCCTGCTTTTATTATTTTTAAAAGCACCAAGGGCTGGAGAGATGGCTCCTCAGTTAGGAGCACTGGCTGCTCTTCCAGAGGACCTGAGGCTCACAACCCTCTCTCTGTAGCGCCAGCTCTAAAGGATCCAACACCTGCTTCTGGTCTTCACATGAACCAGGCATGCATATGGTGCACAGACATACATGCAGACAAATTTTTTTGATTAAAAAAAATCATTATTGCCGGGCGGTGGAAGCGTACACCTTTAATCCCAGCACTCAGGAGGCAGAAGCAGGTGGGTCTCTGTGAGTTTGAGGTCAGCCTGGTCTCCAAGAGCTAGTTCCAGGACAGGCACTAAAGCTACAGAGAAACCTTGTCTCAAAAAACAAACAAACAAAATCATTATTTTATGTATATAAGTGTTTTACATATACATAAAAGAATGATTTTTTTTAATCAAAAGAAAGGAAGAAAGAAAAAAGAAAAAGAAGGAAGGAAAAAGGAAGGAAGGAAAGAAGGAAGAAAAGAAGAAAGAAAGAAAGAAAGAAAGAAAGAAAGAAAGAAAGAAAGAAAGAAAGCATTTGGTTCCCAATCAAGAAACCACTTTGCCTTAACTTGTTGCACATTCAGTATTATTTATTCTTTGAAAATTTCATACATGTATTCAGTGTAATTAAATCAGAATCACCCTCCACAAAATATTCACTTTTAAAGAAAATTCCTTTTTCATTTCCCACGCTGCATCTTGGTGTAATTTAAAACAAGACGCTTGAAGTTTTCCCTTCCCATCAGAAATCTTCCTCTTTGTGAGCCTCATTTAAATCTTGCTGCATGCTGTCACGAGGGAAAAGTTCGCACATCTTCCAAAATAGAGACCAAGGAGACTATCAGATTTCTTTAATGGCCAACTAGGCATCATAGTAACTTGGCCAATGGAATTCATACACGCTGAATTCCATCAGCCTGGCTGCACGAATAAAAGGCTATGTAAAAAAAATGCTTATAATTCTTGCAAAAGAAGTCGACGAATCACAAAAGTAGACTCTTCTGTGAAAGGAAGCCAAATGGGAAGGTTGTCTTGACCAGGCTAGAATCCGGGTACAGAGCAGTGTACGTCTGGGAAAGAGGACGGTGGAAAGCCCAGCTGATGGGCTTACTTTGTAACTGTGGGAGACGCTAGTGGAACAGGAAGTGCAGAAGCAGAAGGGTTCTGCCACTCCGAGCGATGGTGGAAAATTTGATTCAGCAGCTCCACTTGTTTGGGAAGGGAAACACGACTATGGGGTGACGAGGCCAGGTTGAGAGCCTGCGCACTTAGCTACGTGAAGCTCTACTGTATTGCTCTCGGGGTTATTTTAGGACAGTCACGAGAGCACTTGAACCCTGAACAAGGAACTTCTCTTTGCCTTATCCTGTTGCACACGGAAATAAAGTGGTTCAAGTGCTCAGACTCAGAGGCAACTGCAAAAAAACTCCAATCAAAACGCTAGCGAGCACGGCCTCTATCCACCCTCGCTGGCTGCCTTTTTCCTCAAGAGCCACTCCAAGCCTAGAACGGCCTTCAGCCTCACTTCCCCTGGTCCCAGGGGAGCATTTGGAAGGACTGATGTCACACACAGAGTGGGTGTCTGATTTAGTTGATGACATGGACAGTAAGCAAAACATCCTCATAATTTCAGTTACACTGAGTTTTTCTGGCTGTCTGTGTGGTGCTGTTCTGGGCTCTTCTGGTAGGAGCTCGATTTGAGGAGGGAGGTGGGTTGGGCAGATCTCATTACCAAGGTACCAAGTACTACATGCCCAACGCCAGTTTTCCTTGCAGTAAGCAGTTCGAGTCTGTACTATGGCAAATACAGAAGAAAGCATTTAAAATCATAAAAGCTGGGCAGTAGTGGCGCACACCTTTAATCTCAGTACAGGGGAGGCAGAGGCAGGTGGATCTCTGTGAGTTCGAAGCCAGTCTGGTCTACACAGCTAGTTCCAGGACATCCAGGGCTACACAGAGAAACCCTGTCTCGAAAACCAAATAACAAATCATAAGTAAGGATGATTTTTTTAAGATAAATAAATGAAAGACATGGTGGGCTACACTAGAACGCTGTGAGCTTGGAGGCTAGCCTGATCTACTTTGGGTAAGTGACCCTACCAAAGAAGAAGAAGAAGAGGAACAGGGGAAGAAGGGGTGGGGGTTAGGCACATGAATGTTTGTTGTTGGGCCAGATTCCACAGCTAGCTGGACAATAAGATTCCTCCAAATTCCATGTCACTCGGTAGCCACTGTGGAAAATACCCCACGGGCCATTAGGACGTTGATTCGGAGCCCTACCTTGGGTTATCGCCAATGAGAGGAGTCTTTTCCTCCCCCCTACTTCCACAGCTTCAACTTGACTATGTTCCCAAGTGAATAAGTATCTTTCACATCAGCTGCAGACATCCAGAGGAGCTATAAATATAGGCTCGAACTGCCTCCCTCGAGAGTTTGAGTCTTGGCTTCAGATACTTGACTTGCTAACGGTAGCCATGAATGGCTGGCCAATAGTCTGTGGTGCTCTATTTGCAAGTAATTTATTGCCATAGAATCTGAACCAGTAAGGCGGTCTTCCCCAGCCCTTTCCTTTCTCCTTTACTCCATTCGTGTTTCAGTTCCTTCACTGAGACTTAATATGAGAAGGAAGTTGGACTTGGTGGTGGACGCCTTTAGTCCCAGCCCCCAGGAAGCAGAGGCAACTAGAGTTCTGTGAGTTCAAGGTCAGCCTGGTCTACAGAGCAAGTCCCAGGCCAGCCAGACCTACGTAGTGAGATCCTGTCTCAAAGTCATAATAAATAGGAGGAGGAGGAAAGAAGAAGAGGAGGAGGAGAAGAGGAGTAGAAGAGGAGGAGAGGAGAAGGAGGAGGAGAGGAGGAAAAGAGGAGGAGAGGAGAAGGAGGAGGAGAGGAGGAGAGGAGGAGGAGGAAGAGGAGGAAGAAGAAGAAGAAGAAGAAGAAGAAGAAGAAGAAGAAGAAGAAGAAGAAGAAGAAGAAGAAGAAGAAGAAGAAGAAGAAGAAG
>JABTXL010005037.1:4081979-4095732 GCA_025134845.1 Neodon shergylaensis
AAAGGAAAGGAAAGGAAAGGAAAGGAAAGGAAAGGAAAGGAAAGGAAGAAGAATGATCACACTTGTTGCTGAGAATGGAGCACAGCATTCCAGGCAGAGAGAACAGCGTTGTGAAGACCAGGAAAGACTTGCTACAACAGACAGAATGGCTGTGCAGGGAGTATCTCAGTCTCTCTCTCTCTTATCCCTCGTGTGTGTGTGTGTGTGTGTGTGTGTGTGTGGTGTGTGGTGGAGATGGGCAGCCCAATAGTCAGGCCTACGTGTCTTTCCCCCAATGTGTATTCACACATCTATTCGCCAAAGGTGATTACCTCATTCCCAGAAGAGACCTTAGCACTGGTGTCCTCTTTGCCCTAACATCCCTCTGAGAAATAAGTTGCAAGACTGAGAGCTGGATCATCTGTCTGGGTAAAGATGAGCTAAGTTCCGAGTAGAAGCAATTCTTAGGAAGAAACGTGGGTAGTCCGTCCACATGTCTGGCATTTCACTGGCTATCTGGAAGTGTAGTCATCTGTGCGGACGTGAGATTACTTGTTGGGCCAGCCCGTGGATCCTTTGTGCTGTCCCCTAACACTGCCTCACTGGGCTCCAGGCCCCTGTGCACTCCTGGATTTCTTCCTATACAGATGTGTATGTTGCCTTTCCTAGAGGGAATGTGTAGTGAGTGCATGTCATGTGTATTTTAATAGATAAAGTTTGCCTGACAATCAGAGAATAAAACAGCCACCCTGGTCAGCCTCACAGACCAGGCAGTGGTGACACACACCTTTAATCCCAGTAGCCACACTAGTTTGTCATAGAAACTGGGTGGTAGTGGGGCACGCTTTTAATCCCAGCACTAGAGAGGAATATAAAACGGGAGGAGACAGCTCTCAGACTCAGCCTCATTCTGAGGATTCCTGGAGGCAGGATCGCCATTTCAGACTGAGGTCGAGGTAAGAGATAGTAGCTGGCTATTTTGCTTTTCTGACCTTCATGTTGAACCCCAATTTCTGTCTCTAGGTTTTTATTCATCATGCTATAGGAATATGAACACAGGGCACAGCCTCCAGACCAAAGACACAATGCTACAGTGCATTAATTGAGGTTACTTAGAGAAGCACGGGTCAGAGGTTCCTCACAAGAACATGGGTGACAGGCAGCCGGGTCCCTGCAAACCCCGCCCCGGCATGGGTGAGGATTCCTGATAGCTGCCACTCAAGCTCCTAGAACAGATCCATTACAGAAGTGTGCTACCTCCTCTCCGCCAGCGCTTGTTATAAAACCCTGGGAAGGCGGGTGAGTTGAGCAACATTCCCGAGAGTTTCATGAGCCTCCCACTGCCTGCAGGAGAAACTCAACAGACACACAAGAAGAAGCGCTTTCCTTCTCGGCCTGGCAGGCTCATCTCTGACCACGGACTTTGACGTGATGGAGCATTTCCACACACAGCATCTGTCCACGTCTGCCTAGTTCGCTCCCAGTCGCTCTCCCACCCAAAGCACCACTCCCCCAGGGCAATCCTTCCAGTCTCCTTGACTGAGCCCCTCCTTTTTGGCATCCACAGACGTTCACAGCCCCATGCTAGACTTCTCTGACAGCCCTTGTCATGGCCAGGATTCTGGATTAGTGGGTACCGTCTGTGAATTTCTCCCCAGAAACCCAGCACTCTGAGAACAAGATCTCTTCTCACCCGAGGTCAGCAGCAAAAACATCTTCATTTTCACAGAGTCCAGCAGGGCAGGGTCAGCCTCACTGGGCTGTATTCCTCGAATCCTCTGCCTTCACCATCTTGAAATTCCTAATCATTTTTGCAAAGGGGACCCTGCATATTTTTCCACTTGCCTTGCAAATAGTCTTGATAATTAGTCTCTATTTCTCTAGCACCGAGAAGGGCATAGCCAGCTCACGATTGACAATATGTCGTGGTTGAGACAATGATTAGGGAAGTTAACTGAGTGCCTGCTTGCTATGGTGGCTGGGCCTGACTCTGCAGCCCCTGTGTCCTACCTTGTTGACAGCAACACTCAGCTATCAGGGTCTGAATTTGACTCTCTCTGTCCAAGGACTTTCCTTCCCTACTCTTTCCTCCAAATTGTTTTCTCCTGGGACATCTCTGGGATAGGGTTGCCTCTAGCAGCATTCTCTGGCGTAAGCAGACCTCTGAGTCATAGAAGCAATCCCATCGGGAGGGCTGGGACAGCTGCAGCTGTCGGGCATCTGTCACTTTGAGGTGGCATGAAAAACAACTCCCGATTGGTTAATTCTCTTATGTCCCGCCCCCGGATTTGTAGGATTGACATTTCTGCAGAATACTTTTATGTGCATATGAAAAAACAGTATCGGCTGCTGAAGGGAATGGGCCAGGCCCGCCTCAAATTCAGCTGGGATAATCCCTTACTTCAAAATTAATTTCAGTTTGGTCTGAGCCGCCTCTGCTCACTGTTGACTTAGGGTAGTAACAAGAAAGGATTAGACCTGGAGTCAGGAACCTGAGGCAGGAATAGAGAATTGATCCGGAAGGGGTAAAAGGAATTTGTGAATTGGCTTGCCTTCCTGAAGCTCAGGAGCCTGTCTCCATGATTAAGCGGGCAGCAAATGGATTTGTAAAATCCTACCTTGAAGCAACCATCAAAGCAAAGAACTCAGAGCCGCCTTTGGTGTGCTGGCAGCTGGGCGCGTTTTTGGGTCTTAAAGCATGGCAGAGGTGAAGTCTGTGCCCGTGAGCCACCTTCACGCTGGGAAAAGACTTAGGTTGGGTGCTTTGGCCAAGTCTCAGTTGCGTTCTAGATAAGGGACAAGGAACGGGAGGTGTCACAAAGTTGGGCTATCTCCGAGCAAAACATGATGAACTGTTCTTTGACTAAAAAGCTGAGCTGGGCAGTGGCGGCGCACACCTTTAATCCCAGCACTCGGGAGGCAGAAGCAGGCTGATCTCTGAGGCTCATCTACAGAGTTCCAGGACAGTCAGGACTACACAAAGAAACCCTGTCTCGGGGGAGGGGGGAATACAAGATTAGCATGCATAACAGGTTCCAGGCCAGCCTGGGCTACATAGTGAGACCTTGTCTCAAGGCAAACAAACACATAAAAAATGTTCTGGTCTTTCTTGTTTTATACAGAGTTCACAGAGTCCTTGAGAGTCACGCCACTTCCCAATCAAACCTTTAAAGGATCCCATAAGCACCCAACATGTCATATCCACGACTATAACACCACAGGACAAACGGAGAAGCAGGTTGAGTAGTAGCGACGGGCAAAGGATCCGATTGAGATGGCAAATGACATTGACAAAAGTGGCCCTTGTAGTGATATTTCATTTGTATTTTAATAAATCAAGCTGGCCTGAAGATCAGAGAATAAAACAGGTACACTTGTCAGCCTTACAGACCAGGCAGTGGTGACACACACCTTTAATCCTAGTAGTCATGCTAGTTTGCTGGGGTTAAGGGCATGAGCCACGACCGCCCTGCCCTAGTCTGGTCTTGAATTTACAGCCCTCCGATGCCTGATTCCCATGTGCTAGGACGACAGGGACAGCTACCTGCCACTAGGTCCAGTGACAATCACAGACAGATTTTGAGTGGTTACTATATACAGAGACCGTTGTGGTTATTTTATTTATATTAGTTTATCCCATGCAGTGACTTTCCGGAGGAGGTCACTATCTATGGTCACTATCTTGACAGATGAGGGAAACTGGCCAGGATGATATAGGGTCACTCTACCTGGAGAAGGAACCACCACAGTTACCATGGAAACATTTTTTAATCCCAGTGGCCACACTAGTTTGCCATAGAAACCAGGCAGTGATGGTGTACGCCTTTGATACCAGAACTAGAGAGGAATATAAGAGAGAGGAGATGGCTCTCAGACACAGTCTCATTCTGAGATTCCTGGAGGCAGGATCGCCATTTTGGACTGAGGTAGAGGCAAGAGCCAGTGGCTGGCTGCTTTGTGTTTCTGACCTTCAGGTTGAACCCCAGTTTCTGTCTCTGGGTTTTTATCAATCGTGCTACATCACTTATCAAGCCTACAACAATTTTTAGTGTCCCCCATAAGGACAGGCTCACATTGATTTCCTTTATGTCAACAATTAAAAATTGTTGTGAGATAACAAATTTGAAGGACTCTTCCAGAAAATACAGTTTGAAAAACCTGGATAGAAATGAGGGGAAAAAATACCTTTATTCTTTTTATCCCCCTTTGAAACTGTGGCTTTGTTTCCTTGATAATTGTTAAGTTATGATACATTTAAAAAGAGAGAGAGAGAGAGAGACAGCTTAAAAAATGAGAGCGCAAAAGATTGGTGAGCATTTGCCATGAGTCAAAATCATGAGTCATTTGCCGTTTCTGCTAGGCTGACTAGCCTCGAGCCCCTGGGATCACCTAGCTCCGTTCCCTGGCACTGGGATTAGAGATACATGCACACCTTTTGTGAAGGTGCTGGGGACGGAGACTTGAGTCCCTATACTTACATAAACACATTACTCACAGAACCGTACAGCCCAAACGGTATAATTTAATAAGTTAATAATTACATGCATAAATGAAATAGAGATCTGGGAATTTCCAAGATACATTTTTTAATATTTTTTAAGTTATTATTTTCTTTGATATGCTTAGGTATTTTGCCTGCATGTATGTATGTGTACCGTGTGCACGCCTGCTGCCTGCAGAGGCAAAGAGAGTATCAAATCCCTGGAGCTGGAGTTACAGATAATTGTGAACCGCCGTGTGGGCACTTGGAATAAACTCGGGTCCTCTGGAAGAGCAGCCAGTGAGCATTCTTAACCCTGAGCCGTCTCTCCAGCTCCCAAGATATGTATTTTAAGAGGACTCCCACAATGAGTTATAGCACTGTTTGTTCAAAAGCTGTTGCGCAAGTTCCCCGGGTAACAATTTATATAGCCTAGCTCCTGGGCCATCACATAGACCTTATGACGCTAACGTGGGCTTGTGGCTGTGAGCCGCTGTTAGAAGACAAATGCTCTTTTCTTACTCTAACGAAATAGGATTTCAGTCTCTTCAGAGATCACCAAAAAAAGCAAGCTGAGAAAATTAATAGCTGTGAACCTAATTTTGTATCCTAATAAAAATATGATACTGCTTGTCTGGAAAATTCAAGAAGAATCTATTTGCAGACCTATTAGTGTAGAGGAGTTTGTCGGGTTACACAGAGGTTGCCCAGCTTTGAAAGAGGAAGGTGCAAGCCCCAGCCCTCCCTGGTGAGCTGGAAGGGAGGTGGGAAAGCTGATGTGGGAAATGCGCTGAGCTGTGCGTGCGTCGTGCGTCGTGTGGAGAGCCCGGATTAGAAGCTAACTGGGGAGCTGCTCCGCTCGTAATAAAGATGGCATTAAACACCCAGTGATGATAGCAGCCGCTAACACTGAGCGCCAGCCCGACAGCGGGCGACGCTCTCCATACCCGCTGAATCCCATCACGGCTCTGAAGGAGGTTGATCAGGTTTATAGTCGTGAAATCCGAAACACAGAGAAGTGATGTAATTTCCCTCGGGGCTTCTGGTTGCAGGGATCACACCTGTACAGACCAGCACACTACCCCGTGATGATGGTGAACACTCCAACTGTGGCCAGTCCCTGTGGACATGCGTTATATTTCCAAACAGATTTTAAAAAAAGCATGGCGTAAAATAAATAAAATATGTCATTGGTATTTCTGTATTCCTTACAGTGGTAGTGTAACTTTTTCCTCCAGGCTATTTCACTGCCAACACAGAACACGGATAGTCATGACAACGAAATAAACAGTGCGGTGACAGCCAGGTCTGCCATAATGACGGTGACATTGTTTACATTCTGTAGTAGATAGAAGTGGGGGGTCATTATAGCCTCATCTGGGATCCCCTCCCTGCTCCTTAGGTGCAGATGGTCTTGATGGGGGCGGGAACTGCTGTATAAAGAACATGGTGGTTAACAGAAGGGGGGACCCCGAGATGGAGCTTCCATTGGGTCAGTGTGCAGAACAGGGTGTGATTCTTCCATGGTGGGGCTGTTCCCCAGTACCCTCACTCCTTTAAGTAAACTGTCACTCATGCCCCTATAAGCCTAAAAGCGTCATTGCTCCACTAACCGGAACTGAAGAGAATAATTTCTCTGGTGCGTCATTGATACGCTGCCTAGGTAGAGAGGACCTCATTCACATTGCCCTGTGACAATCTGTCCAGGGAGCCAGCTGTTTCTGTCATTTCTCACAGTTTTGGAAGTTGCTTGCTTGCATTTCCTGCTTACTCAATTGACATTATTTCCATCTTGGGTCTCTGGGGGAGTTGAAGACTAGATAGTGATAGTTGTCCTTGTTTAACAGACTCAGAAAAGAGCTCACTAAAGAGGTGTAAAGTGTAAAAGGTTGGAGACATTAAAAGAGAATTTGACCATGCAAATTAGAATAGGAAGTGAATTAGATACAACCCTTTGGACTCATCAAGATAGGAAAGATATGGAGCATTTTCTCTGAATTTGTCAAATGCAACTGAACAAGACAATGTTAATGTTCTTATTGCCTGTATATACGCCTGTATATATTATATATAGCTATTGTACTTATTGTATATAGCTTTTCTTATATTAGTTATAGCCTTTTTTATTTTAGACAAAAGAGGGGAAATGAAGTCAGTCGGTGGTGACATGCGCCTTTAATCCCAGCACTCAGGAGGCAGAGGCAGGTAGCTCTCTATGAGTTCAAAGTCAGCCTGGTCTACAAAGTGAGTTCCAGGACTGTTACACAGAGAGACCCTGTCTTGAAAGAAAACATTAAAAAAGAGGGGAAATGTAGTGATGTTTCATTTGTGTTTTAATAAATAAAGCTTGCCTGAAGATCAGAGGGCAAAGCAGCCACACTGGTCGGCCATACAGGCCAGGGGGTGGTGCACACCTTTAGTCCCAGTAGCCACGCTAGGTTGTCATAGAAACTGGGAGGTGGTGGTGCACACCTTTAGTCCCAGCCCTAGAGAGGAATATAAAACAGGAAGAGACAGCTCTCAGACACAGTCTCAATCTGAAGATTCATGGAGGCAGGATCATCCATTTTTGATTTTCAGATTGAACTTCAATATCTGTCTCTTGGTTTTTATTGTTCATGCTACAACAATTACATTAATTTTTTTTTTAATTTGGTAAACTCAAAGGTTTTATTGGAAGTTTTATGTGTCATAATGCTTCGTCTGGGCATATTTTTAAACCTTACAGGTCTTTTGTTTATATATTATGGCTTCTGATTTTGTTTATATGGGTCTTCTATGTGTGTGTCTCCATGTCTGTTTGTGTTTCTTGTGCTTCTCCTTGGGCTCCTTGTTTGTAAAACAAACAAACAAATAGGATAAAACAAATCCTGTTCTGGTTTGTTTGTTTTTATTTTATCTTGTTTAATTTAATTATTAATGTATTTACTTGTTTATTTTAATGACTGTTTTCCAGAGAGAGAGAGAGAAAGAGAGAGAAAGTGTGTATGTGTGTGTGGTGTAGTGTTTGGATTTGGCTAGGTTGGGAGGATCTGGGAGGAGTTGGGTGAGGGAAAACCATAATCAGAATCTAGTATATGAAGAAAACTCAATTTCAATTTTAAAATTAATTTTTTTTTTTTTGGTTTGAGGACTAGAGGGGTGGTCCAGCATCTCCTGCTGATTTGCAGAGAACTAGAATTTAGTTTCATGTCTGAAGGTTGACAACTGCCTCTAACCCCAGCTCCAGGGCGTCCAAGCCCCTCTCCCGGCACTGATGAGTCCAGCATGCACCTGGTACACAGACGCACCACGCAAGCAAACACCCACAACACGTGAAACTTTTTTAAAAAATTAAAGTCTGTTAGTATGAAATGGCTCTTCATCTGTACTAGTCTAGTTTATTTAATGTGTCTATTTGAGGAAGGATAATATGTACCAAGTTATTTAAAAGGCTCAAGAGTCACAGTACTTAAAAGTACTTAGCCATCACCGAATTGCACAGCAAAGTGTGAAACATCCCTAAAACCCCAGCATGTTTTATCAGGTAGGGCTGCTGTGAATTCATTTTAGTCGCTGTTTATTACAAAATAGCAACCCACACTTTAAAACAACGACCAGAGATGAGGTAGTGTGAATTCTGATTGGTCTTAATAATAAAAACAATAAAAACCCAGAGTCAGCTGTAGGGGTTAATTCTGAAAAAATCAGAAGCAAAGCAGCCAGCCACTAGTTCTTACCTCCACTGAATCCTCAGACCGGAGGCGATCCTGTTCCTACAAATCCTCAGACTGAAAGCCTTGAGCTCTTGCTTCTCTGCCTCATAGTCCTCCCTCTGCCCAGCCACATCCCTTCCTGTCCCCACCTTCCTAGTTTAAATGCATGTGACTCCCAAATACTGGGATTAAAGGTGTGAGCCACCACCGCCTGGCTTTGAGACTGGACCAATCTAAAGTAGCTAATGATGGCCTTGAACTCACAGAGAGTTGGCTGCCTCCTGAGTGTGGGGATTAAAGGTGTGTGCCATCACTGCCTGGTCTCTACTTTATTTGTCACAGCACAAACAAAATATCCCCCACACTCATCAAAACTGCTTAACCCCGCCCCCATGAAGATTCTATTGCAATTCCTAGTTCAGGTGTGGAAACTGAGGCCAGGGGGTTGTTGCTGGGATCTGAATGCAGGATCTAAATGCAGATCGTCAACTGCAGTGCTCAGAAACTGGTTCAAAATTCAAGGTCTGAATAAGAAGCTCCCACTGGGACCCTGGGCCCTTGAGTGCTGAGTGTCATGTCGTGACACTGACACGGGGTTGAGCTGCATTTTCTGACTTAGTCAGCTCTGTAGTGAGAAAGCTTCGTGGAAAAGCAATTGCTAAGCACACACAAGGCTTTGGGTTTGAGCGCCAGCTCCAAACACACAGCACAAGTAATTGCTAATTCCTACCAGACAAGCATTGAGCCTTCATCCCTTACACAGATTCAAGGGTTCCCCTATCAAATGAGATCATAACAAAGACTGCTGCTAGCCTCTCAGCCAGCCCTCCAGCCCCTCTATCTTCTTGCTTTTGTTTTTGGCTTTTCGGGTCTTTTGTTGCTTGCTCGTTTATTTACCGAGACAGGGTTTCTCTGTGTAGCCCTGACTTTTCCTTACCAGGTTGGCCTTGAACCCAAGGACCTGCCTCTGCCTCTGAGGTGCTGGGATTTAAAGTGTGCGCCACCACACCCAGCTGTCCCTCTGTTTTCTTTGTAAAATAAAAACAATATTCTTATACTGCGTGAGGGAGAGGTGAACGGTAAGTGAGCAAGAAATAAGAGGGTAAATGCGGGTCATGAAAGTGAAAGACTTTGGGGCACCTTAGCATTACTGCACCCCCCTTCATGGGAACCAGGGGACCCTGGGAACCAACCACGCGTGCACTGGAGCTTTGTAGTCTTTCTTCAATAGACCCAGACCCTGGAACTGGGGCGAGACAATCTGCAGCTGACCTGCAAGTGTTCCTCCTTGTAACCAACCAACCATTGATCAATCAGAGTTAGCTGACCGTTAAATGAACTAGTCAAAATAGTTGGCAAATGATTTCTGGACTCTCCCTTTTGATTCTGTACTACCCCCCTCCCCCAATTTTGTGGGTTGTGTTTTTTTTTCCTTTAAAAGAGCCTGTAATAGACAAAGCCGGGGTCTTTTTTCCTCTTGAGGCTGAGGGACCTCTACCGCAGCAGCAGAATAAAAATTTATCAGCCGTGCTGAGAGTGTCTCTTGGGGCGACCTCCTCCTTGGTGGGGCTTTAGGGCCCAAAAAAAGCAGCAGAAAGAATACTGCGATCGGGATTAACTGCCATAGTCAGGGGACAGCCCTGAAAATACAGCCTTCGCGCTGATACAGGAAGAGGAGGAGCGAGCCTCTTATCCAAAGGGCCTTGAAGATGGCATTCTAGACCAAGGGGGTAGCCCACGCAAAAGCCCCACCTAGGAAGCATCTTAACTGGCTCTAGGAAATTGCAGGTGACCTGAGCTGATGTTGGAGACTTAGGAAGAGACCGTGCCACACAAGGGACACCTGGCCAAGGCGGGACGTCCTCATCCGTTTTAAACAGGGAGTTATAACATATCATGAACAAGGAACGGCTCACCCTGTGCATTGTCTTTCACGGATCCACAGGATCACTCTGATGTGTGGTGCCTTAAGAGGCGAGAGTAGAAGCAGGAGAACCCTGGGTTTGTGCCCATGTCCTGAGGTTCAGCACAACGGAGATGGTGTTGGTAGATGTTGTGGCTGAATGTGTCTGAGATGGTATGTCTCAGGAGGATTCTGGGCGTCACACAAAGAGATAGGCTGCGCAACAATGACATTAATAAACATCTCCATCTACAGGAGGAAGTGAACTACAGGACACAGCAATGGCACTTGAGATATTTTGGCCGTGTTATGAGAATGAGTGACGGCAGATTCCGGAAGACAGCACTGCTTGGAGGAGGCATGGGATAAGGGAAGAGAAAAGGGCCAAAAAACTCTGGATAGATGGCTAAAGGAAGACTGTGGTACCTTGGGTGTGACAATAACACAAGCATCTAGGACCGCCCAGGATAGGAACAACTGGAGGACGGCCATAATTGGACTGCCCACGCATGCTTAAGCATTGCCGGGGGCGTAAAGGATGTTGAGATGCTGTGTGTTCAGTACCTAGTTCCCAGGCAGTGATGTCCTCATTAAATGAATTAAGTGGGCAGATCTTTCTAGATAAGTGGTTCTCAACCTTCCCAACGCTGCAACCCTTTAATACAGTTCCTCATGCTGAGGGGACCCCCCAGCCTAAGTTATTTTCATTGCTACTTCATAACTGCAATTTGGGTACTGTTATGAATTGTAATATAAACGTTTGTGTTTTCTGGTGATCTCAGGTGACCCCCGTGAAAGGGTCGTTCAACCCTCAATGGGGTTGTGACCCACAGGTTGAGAACCACTGTTCTAACTTGTGACCCTGGGTAATATCTTACTCAAAGTGTTTCTTCAGTAATTACCACAGTACCCATTTAATGTTTATTTATTGAACAGAGAAATCTGGCAAGGGGTTGATAAAACTCAGTTATAGTAAGAAACACTGTAAGGGTTCTATTCTTCCTGAAGAAAAATAAAACGTGGCTGCTCTAACTTAGATACCTTTAAGATGCTAATTGTCTGCACAACAGCCCTCTCTGGACTACAAATGCAAGAGGCAAGAGTAGAAGCAGGAGAACCCTGGGTTCAATGCATTTATTCTGCAAGTGTCTGAGAGTCTCGTGCGAGGCCTCCTGGAATATAAGTGTTAGGGTGAGAATTAGCTCCAGTTTGGCAGCTTCTGGTGGACAGCCACTAACACTAGGTTATACCATCTGGTAAACACCAAGAGAAGCTGAAAATTCTGTACCCTCCCTAAACCTAAGTGCAAACAAAAAAACAGAAGGGGGCAAGGCTGGTTTTGCAGACCCACAAAAAACATAGTCTTGACCTTTTACCCCTAACAGAATGCTCCTACATATGACACCCGGATCTCCTGCCCTGGGTGGAGACAGGGAGTTGGCTGAGTCCCTGTGTCTGCATTCCCACTTGCTATCCCATGGGTCCAGCTGCCTGCAGCTCCCTGATGCTATGCCTTGATGGCTAAGTCTGGCCTGGCACATGGGTGGAGGTCCTCCAAGGCTCCTGGAGCTGAGAATTCTTGCTGGCCTCTCAGGAGGGACCAGATAGCACCAGCGAGATGCTGGCATGCCCCAGAGAGGGAGCGCTATTTTGAGAATCTGGTCCCAGCAATGTTTCACAGTGGAAAAACAGTGGCACTCAGCAGCAGGATGTGCCCTGAGTTATGGCTCAGGCGTCAGTGGCCTGGGTTTCTATTCTTGTTGCTGAACTTGCAGTTGGGACTTTAAAAGAGCTGGCCCCCTAGAAAGAGCTAAAATTCTGAAAGGTTTCCTGGAAATGCTGGCACTTTGTAGACAGAGCCATCTCCCGGTCTATGATAACCCTCTTTAAAATCTGTCAGTGGTCTTTCACGTTTTTCTTTAGATTCTTCTGATGAAATTATACTCCTAGACTAGCCGTAGTGATATATCTCTGAATCTTAGCATTCGGAAGTCACCGAAGGCAGGAAGATGGGGAGTGAAGGTTGCCTGGGCTATGTAGTGAGAACTTTCCTCAAGATACCAATGCAGGGCCAGAGAGACCGCTCAGGAGTAAAAGCTCTCGTCGCTCACCATGCCTGTGCCCTGGAGCTTGTTCCCTGGGACCCACAAGGTAGAAGCAGAGAACCCACTTCCACGGCTGTCCTCTAACTTCCACTTGAGGGTTACAGCGCACACACACACACACACACACACAGATTAAATAAATAAAAATGTAATTTTGAAAGAACGAAAAGCAAGTCATACTTCCAGCCACGGCCTCCACGGGCCCCCTGCTCAGTATCACCTCTATCTCTCACTGTCTCACCCTCCTACCCTTTTCCTTTCTCCACCAAATCCTTCCTGACCTGTGCACTGGCCCAGCCTTTCCTGTTGTGGGGCCTCTTCTTCAGATCTCAGTGAGGAGGCCGTATTCCCTGGCCAGTTTATACTAAACAGATCTCGGGGTACCATCCTGCTTTCCTATCTCTGCAGGACACTTAAGATTTGTTTGTTTGCTTGTTTAATTCCTTGTTTCCTTTTCATGTCCCTCCTCTTGTGTCTGACTGTCTCTTCACCTAGGACAGGGCCGGGAGCATGGCACCCTCAATATCTGTGTGTTCAATGAGCATCAATTTTCACTTCAGATACTAAAGGACGTTTTATTCAAATGGTATTGGAGTGATTCTCTATATTAGCATGACGGTTCCATTTGACAAAAGTGGGCGTTTCGCACACTTCCAAGGTCCTGGAAGTGTGGTCAACCGTCCAAGCTAGCTTTTCTTATAAAATGCAGGGTAGGGTCCAGTCAATCTCGTCAGACAGCCTGGTCTTGGACCTCAGACTGGCCTCTTCCTAGTTGAAGGCTCCTTGGGCAGTTTACGTAATCTTCCAGGCCCTGGCTGCCCTGGCTTCCCTGGTGTGTGCGCTGTGGGGGATAAATGCTGCTCGCCAGGGATTTCCGTACAGTGAGGGCTTAGGGGCGGCAGTGGTTGGAGAGAGATGTGAGGAGCCGTGTTTGAAGCCGGGTTTGCTCTTGACTTAGAATGTTTATTTTAAGGTCCTGGTGGAGATTTGGTGGGCACAAAAGATCCCCCAAGATATCTTTGGGTGCCACACTGAGAAGCCGTGGGCTTTAGTAAGGTGAGGCCTAAGAGCCCCCAGCAGGGTGCCTGGCACACAGTAAGAGCTCCACAAATGTCCCCTGAGGCACCAGCATCACACAGAGGGTCCTCAGAATGGCATCCTCTCACATCCTAAACAAACCATCAGAATGAACTTTCCAAACTGGCAGCAGGGAGGACGATGGATGTCTCAACCAGTCCCGGGGAGGACAAGTGTCCCGAGAAGAGAGAGGGCCAAGCCATAGATATTTAAGGATCCCAATTACAAGGTCTCTCCTTCCTTGTTTTTTTATGAAAACTTTTGCTATGGAATATTCTTGCAATCATTTTGTTTTGAACAAGATGATTAAAAATACATTGTGTTGCTAGGCGGTGGTGGCGCACGCCTTTAATCCCAGCACTCCGGAAGCAGAGGCAGGTGGATCTCTGTGAATTCGAGGCCAAACTGGTCTACAAAGCAAGTTCCAGGACAGACTCCAAAAAAGCTACAGAGAAACTCTATCTAAAAAAGAAAGAAAGAAAGAAAGAAAGAAAGAAAGAAAGAAAGAAAGAAA
>JABTXL010005037.1:4095742-4118357 GCA_025134845.1 Neodon shergylaensis
AAAGAAAGAAAGAAAGAAAGAAAGAAAGAAAGAAAGAAAGAAAGAAAGAAAGAAAGAAAGAAAAGCATTGTGTTTTGGAGAATTCAGGGTACCTATCCAAGAATTAGGGTTCAAGCTCAAACTTTTATTTATTTATTTATTTTAGTTTTTGAGACAGGGCCTTTCTGTGTAGGTTTTGGAACTCACTCTGTAGACCAGGCTGACCTCAAACTCACAGAGTGCTCCTGCCTCTGACTGTCTCATGAGTGCTGGAATTAAAGGCGTAAGCCACAACTACCCAGCCAAACTTATTTTTACTTTAAGTCTGATATACATTTAGAGAAGAAATTTAATACTCTCTTCAATCACACAGTCATACACACACACTAAAGATTATATTATATTATATACTTTATATATATTATATGTGTGTGTGTGTATGCACAGACACACACATATATTAGTATGTGTGTGGTGTGGTGTGGCCCAGGCAGGCTTTGAACCTGTAATCCTCAACCTTCTGACTGACGAACTGTAACCTGCACCACCAGGCCCAGCTATAGACATAATTAAAGCCTAAAGCCAGCCACACTGCTGCATAACTGTATTGTAGTCTCAGCTACTTGGGATGCCGAGGTGGGAGGGTCACTTGATCTCACAAGGATGGAGACAGTCTGAGTAACATGGAAAATCCACTTAAAAAAAAAAATCGAGTACGTAGTTTAGTGGCAGGACACTGGTCTAGCTCACGTGACATCTTGGATTCAATCCTCAACGACACCCACACACGTCACATCATACTCTGTCAGTAACATTTCATGCCACAGCCTCTAGATCACGCCTTTTCAAACCTGTGTCCTTCACTTACCAAGTCTTTCCTCATACCGCTCCTACAGATGCCCCCCCAGAGAAGCACAGCTATTCCATCAGAAGCCACACACACATCCAAGAAACAAATTTTAAAGTTTTCTCCTTTATAAGCGTCAACCAAAATAAGAGTCTTCCCACTCACACCGCCGAAGTCAAATGAGCTGAATACGTCCTTCGGTTTGGAGGAAATAAGAGACAGAAACATTTTTATGAGGCGGATTGACATGTCCCATCTGCCGTTCAGAGGACATGAGAGGACGCGGTTGCTCTACCAAAAATGCTTTGACATCATCCTGCTACCACGCAGTCCTTCCATAGAAATGCTTCTAAAAATACTCATAACTGTTGAGCTGGGTTTTGCCTTTGGAAATAAATCACATAGGGAATTTTAAAAGAGAAAACTGTTTCCTATTTCCACAAGCACACAGAATCGGTGATCTCTGTTGTACTTTTAGCTGCCTGTGGACTTAGGGGCACAGCAATACCATGTCTTTCAAATAGTCTTATATCCATTGCCTCTCCTTGTAAGGGATTAGGTTGCTCTCATAGTGATTTAATAAGTGCTACATAAAAATATTTTTTAAAAAAGTGCCACAAGCTACTGGTTTTGAGTAAACCTAGGCAATTTACACAAGCAGGCCTAGAAATGACTGTTTGGGTAGACAAAAAATAAAGACATAGATACAGTTTACACCCCTAACTATAAAGAACTGTAAAGCAGAAAGTAATAAATGAACACAGAGAGGCTGAAGAGATGGCTCAGCGGTTAAGAGCACTGACTGCTCTTCCAGAGGACTTGGGTTCAATTCCCAGCACCCACATGGCAGCTCACAACTGTCTGTAACTCCAGTTCCAGGGGATCTGACACCTTCACACTAAGGCAGATAAATAAATCTGAATACATTATTTTAAAATAAAAAAATGAATGTAGAAGTGTACCTAATAGATAGAAAAGGCCAGAAATAAAGCATGGACGAGAGAGATATAATTAACTCATAAGTCCTAAAGTGCTGGCGCCTGCTGAGGGCACCAGGACACGGCTCTTACCCAGCACAGGGAAGGCAGAAGCAGGAAGATCAGGGCTTCAAGAACACCTTTGGCTATAAAAGGAGTTCAAGGTGAGCCTCAGCTACGTGAGGCCCTGACTCAAAAAACAATGTATGCACTAATTCTAAATGTTTGTCAAGTGATGATATGGAAGGAAAAGAAAAGAAAATTATATACGCTTGGTGCTTCCAAAACATTCCCCTAAAGCCCAAAGACAGTCCTGGGAAACATCTCACGGAAAAGAAAAAGTCATGTGACCAGTTAGAGAATTCATTAATTTTAACTCCTATAATCAATGCATTGGGAGGTAAGGGCATAGCTCAGAAGTAAAAGAAGCAAATGCATGAGGCCTTCCTTAGATTAGGACTTCAACACTCAAGCAAAAAAATAACCTCAATTTTTTGTCTGCATGTTATAAAATTTTATTTTAAGACTAAAGAACCATGTTAGTTCTATAGCTTAAAGCCATGTTTAAAACGTGTAAGTTTATAAAGGCCTCCTCCCACGAGTCTCTCTCCTTCTCCTCGTCCATTAGAGCAGTGGTTCTCAACCTATGGGTCGTGACCCCTTGAGGTCACACCAGAACCAGATATCCTGCATATCAGATGTTTATATTACAGTTCACAACAGTAGCAAAATTATAGTTATGAAGTAACAACAAAATAATTTTATGGTTGGGGGTCACCACAACATGAGGAACTGTGATAAGGGTCACAGTGTTAGAAAGGTTGAGAACCCCTGCTTTAGGATTTCTTCCTTTTAGTCCTCCTGCCTCAACCTCACAGATATGTGCCCACACACGTGGCTTGATTCAATTTTTTTTCTTTTTTTTTTACCCCTACACAGGGTTTCTTTGCATAACCTTGCATGTCCTGGAACTAGCTCTGTAGACCAGGCTGGCCTCAAACTCACAGAGATCCACCTGCCTCAGCCTCCCGAGTGCTGGGATTAAAGGTACGCGTCACTACCACCCCTTGATTCAATTTTTAAATCATGACTTTTAAGTATTTAAATATATACATGGTACACATGCTGATAGACCATAAGACGTTTTACAAAGATGTAGGCCATACCTTGTAAAGACTTAACCCAGTCTCAAATTAACTCTCTCTGGTTGGATCAAAGTGATTGGTTCCTAATTTATCCTTTAGTGGAAGTGAAGATAAATCCTTTTGGAAGAAATACCACCACCCAAAATTGCTATTTTACATATGCAATGCCTGGCAAAAAAATAATTTTAAATTATCAGATGTAGTGATTTCATTTGTATTTTAATAAATAAAGCTTGCCTGAAGATCAGAGGATAAAACAGTCACAGTGGTCAGCCTTACTTACAGACCAGGCAGTGGTGACACACACCTTTAATCCCAATAGCCATGCTAGATGCCATAGAAATCGGGTGGTGCACGCCTTTAATCCCAGCCCTAGAGAGGAATATAAAACAGGAGGAGACAGCTCTCAGACACAATCTCATTCTGAGATTCCTGGAGGCAGGATCGCCATTTTGAACTAAGGCAAAGGTAAGAGTCAGGGTCTGGCTGTTTTGCTTTTCTGACCTTCAGTTTGAACCCTAGTTTCTGTCTCTGGATTTTTACTAATCATGCTATAATCAGACACATCAAGAAATGAGATCAAGAGGAAAAACGGACATTATAAACAGAACCACAGATGCTCAATAGAAGGACAATGGTTATCTTGACCTGGAAGAGAAAACTTGGACAAATCTGTGGACAGAAAGGAAAAACTCAAGAACCAAAGTTGGCTTTCCTCTCTTGGGAAGTTCAGAATTTCGAGGCACAGGTGTCAATATAGGTGTCGTGGGTTAACATAGGCTTGAGAACAAGAAAGTGGCCCATCAATTTCTAAATAAAACAATCGCATCCATAGGCCTTCGCCAGGTGATATTATTTGCCCCATTCCCAAGAGCCAATTTACAGCCATATAAAGCAAAACTCACCTCAGTTTGACTGGCTATTTAGAGGATTTAAGTACCATGCTGAAACTGCCTTCTTGGGAAGACAAGGAACAGTTAAGGGACCATCCAAATTCCTATAATCACAGAAGTATTTAGAACAAAGAGAATTTTTGGACATTAGCCAGACGGAAAACAAAGGTCTTTAAAATTAACTCCGCATGCCCTGATCCTCATTGCTGTCGTTAAAATTCCAGTTAACTTTTATCATTTTTTCGGCTCTTCCCAGCATCTTCAGATTTCCTACGTTTGGGGGATTTTTTGATCTTGTGAGTTTGGGTAGGAGACAAAAACAGTTTCCAAGTCTCCTCCAATCAGAAGCCTTCTTCCTTGACTCTGAATGGGGAGTTAGTGACATTTCCAGACCAGGGACCGTAGCAAACCATCGCTGGGTGCTGTCCCATTGCCCTGGGATCAGTAGCAATGCTGTAAAGGCTCCCTATTCAGTGACATCTGAGGTGATAGAAACTCGTGTAGGGGCGACAGTGTGACGTGATGTCTCGACCACACTTTTGATGTGCTTTAGGCCCACATCTGGCTCCGGCCGCCTCAGAAATTCTTCAGTCTTTCCAATTTTTTCCTTTTATACTAAGTCAAGTTGAAGCTGACGATTTCAGTTAGCGACAACAGAGAAAATTTACTGTTTCAGAGTTGAGTGTCAGGCACGAAATTTTACCCAACTTAAAGGAAATAAAGATGAAACTAGGAGGGTCAAGTAGTGGTAGTGCACACCTTTAATCTCAGTACTCGGGAGGCAGAGGCAGGGGGATGTCTGAGTTTGAGGCCACAGAGAGTTCTAGGACAGCCAGGGCTGCACACAGAGCCCTGTCTCAAAAACAAAACAAACAAAAAACAACAAAACAAAACAAAACGAAATTAGGGAATTTTCAGGAAAATAAATGGTTGAACCCGAATCGAATATCTGTCCTTTTTTTTTTCTTTTTTGAGACAGGGTTTCTCTGTGCATCTTTGGCTGGCCTTGAACTCACAGAGATCTGTCTGCCTCCAGTGTGCTGGAATTAAAGGCATGGACCACCATGACCGGCTGACCACAACTCTTATAAAGGAAGGCATTTATCTGGGGCTGGCTTACAGGTTCCAGGTTTAGTCTGTTGTCATCATGGCCGAACACGTGGTGGCATGCACACAGACATGGTGCTGGGGAGGTGGCTGAGAGTTCTATGTCACCATTGGCAGGCAGCAGGAAGAGAGAAAGAGACATTGGGCCTGGCTTGAGCATTTGAAACCTCAAAGCCCACCCCCAGGGGCACACTTCCTCCTCCTACGAGGCCACACCTACTCCAAAAGGCCATGATTCCTAATAGTGCCACTCCTTAAGAGCCTACGGGGCCGTTTTTATTCAAACCACCTCAGAAGATGACTTTTTAAAAAAGGGTATGCGCGATGAATGTGATCGAAATAGATTTTATACAGCTATGAAGTTGTCGAAGAATAACCATTTAAAGAAATGGCAAGGGTTGGAGAGATGGTTCAGCGGTTAAGAGCACTGCCTGCTCTTCCAAAGGTCCTGAGTTCAATTCCCAGCAACCACATGGTGGCTCACAACCATCTGTAAAGAGGTCTGGTGCCCTCTTCTGGCCTGCAGGCACACACAGACTATTATATACGTAATATATTTGAGAGAGACTTCTCTCTTAAAAAAAAAAAGAAATGGCAAAATTAAATGTATGTCAAAGAATTGTTTAAAAATACATTTCTTCATGAGTTATCTTTAGAAAAGAAGAAAGGAAATAGGGAAGAAAGGATGAGAAAGTGGGTGCTGTCAAGAGCAAATGCTAAAGTCTAAAGTCTGGATTCAGTAATCCCCATTCCCTAGATGCATTCTTGTCAACATAATACAGCAAGTTCTTTTTTTTTTTTTTGGAGCCTGTCCTGGAACTAGCTCTGTAGACCAGGCTGGTCTCGAACTCACAGAGATCCGCCTGCCTCTGCCTCCCGAGTGCTGGGATTAAAGGCGTGAGCCACCACCGCCTGGCAATACAGCAAGTTCTAAGAGGGAGAAAAAAAGTCAAATTCTCCTTTCAAATAATGCTGTAGAGAAAACTTAACATGGGCATGATTCCATAAGGCAGAGCCGTAATATGATAATAAACAGAACCAATATGATCAGGAATGTTATAGTCTAATGTGCCGCAAAAGGCCTATGATCCCAGTACTTGGGAGGTAGGGGCAAGATCAGGAGTTCAAAGCCAGCAGTTGCTACTCAGGAAGGTGGAGGCCAGCCTGGGTTACGTGAGGACAACGGATGCTTACAAAAGACTAGAAACACGGCCAGCAGAAAACTCGCTGCTTTCCTGGGCAGGAAATACACCATTTCCACAGTTAACCGACGCTGCCTCCGAGGGCTGGGGTTGTTTGTGACTCTCATCTTTTCCAAATCACACTTCATATTGTGGTCCTTCAGTGGACCATCACTGACAAACACAGCCATGGGCCGAGGAGATGAGTGAGCACTGCTCGGGAATTGGAGGTTGAATGGAGCTGCTTTGGAGTAGTCAGTCACCGGTGCCTCCCCTTAGGGAGCCAGTGACTTCTGCAGAAGCACGGACATTTTTGCAATGCATGTAAAAACGTTGGCCAGCCAATGGCTGGGCTGGGCTCTTTCTGGTTTCTTTCCCAGCATCCATGACTGTCGCCTTTGGGGGCAGTCCGTGCTCTTTCTGCCTCTCTCTGGGACAGTGAGTGACCCTTCCCTCCTTCAGAAAGGGTTTCCTATTTGTGTCTGGACTCTAAGGCCTGAGATGCTCTCAGGAATCCTAGAAAATTTTCTTATGGGCGCAAAGAAAAAAAAAATCAGAATTCCAGACGCAGATGCGCGATGCCACTGGTTCTCAACGTGTGGGTCGCAACCCCTTTGGGCGGCATATCAGAGATTTTACATTATGATCCATAACAGTAGCAAAATTGCCGTCAGGAAGTGGCCACGAAAATAATTTTACATGGGGGGGGGGTCACCTCAACATGAGGAACTGTACTAAAGGGTCGCACCTTTAGGAAGGTTGAGAACTGTAGCCTGACCTGCAAGACGAGGGACGATAGAGCAGCCCGCCAAAGGGGATTAAGAAGCAAATCGTTTCCTTCCAGGGTTCCTTATGCTACGTGGAGAATAAGCCAGAACTTTCGGTCCCGATTGCCCCTATTCAGTTTCTTCCCTCAGTTTAGTGTTTGCCAATCTCTAGTAGTCGCCAGAGCAAGGAAAAGAGAATCTGGGTCACGGATTCGGCTAAAGCGATAAACGGGTCAGCAGCGCCTCCCTGTGGCTCAACTGTAGAATAGCCAGAAACGATTATCACCGTGAGGTCATTTTCCTTGAACCACCATCTCTTATCTTAGCACCCCAGGATTTCCGCCCAAGACAGTAAGTGCAGGGGTAACCCAGGTTGAGGAAAACCATGCAAATTTTTATGTGTACTTAATAATTGTACATCTGGGTATGTTTGTAGTGGTATTTCATTTGTATTTTAATAAATAAAGCTTGCCTGAAGATCAGAGAGTAAAACAGCCCCACTGGTCGCCTTACAGTCCAGGCAGCAGTGACACACACCTTTAATCCCAGTAACCACACTAGTTGCCATAGGAACCAGAGGGTGTGTGCCTTTAATCCCAGTGATGCACGCCTTTAATCCCCGTACTAGAGAGGAGTATAAGATGGGGGAGACAGCTCTTAGGCTCATTATGAGATTTCTGGAGGCAGGATCGCCATTTCAGACTGAGGTCGAGTGGCTGACTGTTTCGCTTTTCTGACCTTCAGATTGAACCCCAATATCTATCTCTGAGTTTTTATTAATCATGATACATATATTTGAGTGTTTGACCATCTCAGAGAGGTCAATTTGGGATAGCTATTGAAGGGACATTAGCCCACTTAAGTGTGTGGCTCTGGCAGGCCTTGCCCTTCTTCTCCATTCCCTCTGCCTTGCTAAAAACCTAAATATTGCCAGGCAGTAGTGGTGCACACCTTTAATCCCAGCACTCGGGAGGCAGAGGCAGGCGGATCTCTGTGAGTTCGAGGCCAGCCTGGTGCACAAGAGCTAGTTCCAGGACAGGCACCAAAGCTACAAAGAAACCTTGTCTTGAAAAACAAAACAAAATGAAAACCTAAATATTACATTTCTAAAACTGGCCACCAAGGTCTATTTTCTTATTTGGCCATTTCCTCCTCCTGAGGCTGACTACCAAGATCCAGCAATCAAAAGCCTCTTTTGTTGACAGAGGTTTCTGTCCTACCCAGTCCCACAGCCATTCAGCCCCACAGAAACACACAGAAGTCTACATTAATTATAAACTGGTTGGCCTATTAGCTCAGGCTTCTTATTAACTCTTACAGCCTACATTAAACCATAATTCTTGTCTGTGTAAGCCACGTGGCTTGGTACCTTATGCCAGTGTCTGGGTGATGACTGCAGACTTACTTTTTCTCTTCCCAGAATCCTCCTGTTCTCGTTGCCCCACCTATTCTTCCCGCCTGGCTACTTGCCAATCAGCATTTTATTAAAGTAATACAACTGACAAATCCTTACAGGGTACAAGATCACTGTCCCACAGCATGCTCCATTAAATCACCCTCTCATCCTAATACGGGTTTCGCATCTCACCTCTATAATAAACCATTTGCCTAGACCACGTCTATCCAGAGCAGTCCTCTGTCTCCCTCCAGGACAAATGTCCCTTCATCCTTTCCCTTGTCCCCTCTCTCCTTTCCCACCACACCCTAGCCTATTCTAACAGAGACCTCCCCTTCTTCTCCTCTTAAAAATTACATCTGCAAGGTCATTTGCTGCTGTTTCTCTGTCTGAATCAGGAAGAAGCCACTTACTTTTCCCTCCCCCACTTAATAAAGGGTCTCTGTGAAAACAGGTGTCTGGGTGTGGTTTGTGTCTAATTCGGTGTCTGGGAGGGAGCCCCCACTGTCATATCTCCAACACCTCAAATATCATTGTTTTATGAACATTTAAAACATCTATTCTGAAATATATAAAAGTATTTCTATTTCCAGGATTTATCGACGTTTTTTGTACATACGCAGGTGTGTCTTTGTGACTATAGACCGTGTGTATGTGTGTGTGTGTGTTGGTGAGCTATGTGGGTGCTGAGAAGCCAAGCACTTCCTGTGGCAGAGCTGAGTTACCTCACATACAAAAGGTCACTATTAACTGTCACCTGACGGAACAGTAGAGTATCAGGACTTTCCTAATTACAACTCTACTCGCCAGCCAACACCTGCCCAAACCCTGGTCCAGGCCCCTGGACCACCATTTTACTCTGCTGCCGGGATTTCAATGTTTGTCTCCACTACCCAGAGTCCCTTGCTTCCCCGTGCTCCTCGTTTCCCTTATGTGAAGCCGCACAGCTGTGTTGCTTGTGCTGGCGAGGCAGAAGCGTGAGTTTCTGGCTAGCCTGGTCTAAATAGTTCTAGGCCAGGCACGGCTACCTAATGCAACCCTGTTGAAATATTTCTGTTCCAGGCCAGCCAGGTCTACACAGAGGAAACCCATCTAGGGAAAAAAAACAAAACCGTAACAACAACAAGAAAAACCAACCACTCCCAAGTTTTTTTCTAATGTTTACCCATGCTGTTGCAAATGTTTTTATTAGCATATGCTAATTGCGCAAAGCAATGGGATTCATTACTGCAGTTTTGTAGAAGTGTGTATTAGAGCACTCTGGAGACGCAGAGCTGATAGAACGAGTGTCTGTTCTAAAGCTGTATATTAGATTGTCTTACCCTGTATGAGTTGAGGAGCCCAACGATGGCTGTCTACATGCGCTCTAGCAGCTGCCTGGCCCGTGAGGCTGGAGGCTGACGATCCGATCCGTTCCGATCCGAGAGTCTTGTGGGCTAGTCTTCAGTCCCCATTAGAACACCAGAGTCGGGTCTGACCTCAAGAAAAGCTGCCAATGGCAGCAGCGCTAGGATGGGCACAAGTGCTCCAGCAAGGGTAAGCGCTGCTTGCTCTCCAGACAGATTTCGATCTGGAGAAGGATCTTCACACACATGCATGCGCGCGCGCGCGCACACACACACGTGCACGCAGCAGATGATTCTTCCTAGAAATGTCCTCAGACATGTCCAGAGGCGTGTCTCCTAGTTGACTCCAGATTAAATCAACATTAATCACAGCCGGGTGATGATCAGCATCGACCAGCGCAGCCAGGCAGTGGTGGTACATACCCCCAATCCGAGCCTTTCACGGGCAGAGACAGGTGGATTTCCATGATTGGAGAAGCCAGCCTGCTGTATGAATCAGCTGGGCAGCGGTGGCGCACGCCTTTAATCCCACCACTCGGGAGGTAAAGGCAGGCGGATCTCTGAGTTGGAGGCCAGCCTGGTCTCCACAGTGAGTTCTAAGAAAGGCTCCAAAGCTACAGTGAAACCCTGTCTCGGGGAGTAAAAACGATTCTAAGAGCCTAGCAGCAGCAACAAAAACCTAATTATTGCTGATGATATAAACTTTGAGTGTGTACACATTCACACACGCATATCAGCTGATTTCTGAAAGAGAAATTAAATGAAAATATCTCTTAATGGCCAAATAGAATACTTGACTGTGTTTAACCAACCACTTCTTTCTATATGGGATCTATCAGAAAACCACGGAACTATGACTAATTAAAGCTTATACAAATAAATGGAAAAGACCTTTTGATTTCCTCTGAATTGAAATACTCCTTTCAGATTAGAGGCTCCTTTTTCTTGTTTGTTTTGTAAAAATTTCAAGGCAGGGTTTGGTTTTCTGAGACAGGGTTTCTCTATAGCTTTGGAGCCTGTCCTGGAACTAGCTCTTGTAGACCAGGCTGGCCTTGAACTCACAGAGATCAGCCTGCCTCTGCCTCCCGAGTGCTGGGATTAAAGGTGTGCGCCACCACTGCCTGGCTCAAGACAGGGTTTAAGATCTAGATGTTACAAGATGACCTCTCCACAAGGGTAGCAGCTGCTGGAGAAGAGGCCCAGCCAAGCCACCTACATGTCATCTAGGGAGCTTTGCGGATACAGCTCTGGGATGCCTGTCCCCTGTGAGGTGGACTTTTGAGTCAATCATCCTTGGTTGCTAGCTTTCCTCACTTTTACAGTTCAGGGTCCAACCTAGAGAATGGCGCCACTCACAGTGGGCTGCGTCAAGTTGCAGTCAAGACAACCCCCACAGAAATGCTCCGGAACTAACCTGATCTACAGAATTCCTCAGCTAAGACTCTCTCCCAGCTGACTCTAGGTGTGGATGTTAAAATTAAACCCCTTCCTGCTGGAATGTCCTGACAGGCCTGGGTCAAGCCCAGCTCCGTAGGAATTCCTTAATCGAATCACTGTTGTATTATCAAAACTAACCAACCCAGTACAGAGAGAAAAGCCGATTACATTCTTAAATGGAACACCTCTAATCCCAGCACCCCCAGCACTGGGGGGGGGGGGGGGGAGCAAAGGCAGGCAGGTGGATCTGAGTTCGAGGTCAGCATTGTGCTCCAGGCCAGTCAACACCACAAAGTGAGACTGTCTCAAACAACAAACGAACCTAACTTACTAGAACAGGCAAATTTTCATGGCAGTGGGTTGAGCAGAAATGTCCTCAATACGGCCCCCTCAAATACAAACACACACCTCTAACACCAGCACTTGCAGATCTGTGAGGTCTAAGCCAGACAGGGCTATATATATTTATTATATTGTTATAATGTTATATCAAATATTATCATAAAGATCCTTTCTTAAAACAAAATACTCGATGTCTATCATCCAAAAAATGCAAATTAAAATCACGGCGTTTGTATAACATTTATTAGCTCATCCTTTGTGTCACAGTACATGCTGAGTGACTTTTCACCTGAATACACAATAAAAAAAAAGTGCTTAAATCAATACATGAGCCTCACGTGGTAGCACACACCTGTCATCCCATTAACGCAAGGACAGTCTGGCCTAGTTAGCAAGACTATCTCCAAACAAGCAAGCAAGCCAGCCAACCAGCAACAAAACCATTCTTTAAAACAATCATCCTATAAAATCACCCAAGCTGGCACACTCTAGAAGGAAAAGTATTCAGTCTGGCCGGGCGGTGGTGGCGCACGCCTTTAATCCCAGCACCCGGGAGGCAGAGGCAGGTGGATCTCTGTGAGTTCGAGACCAGCCTGGTCTACAGAGCTAGTTCCAGGACAGGCTCCAAAGCCACAGGGAAACCCTGTCTCGAAAAAAACAAAAGCTTTCAGTCTATAATTTCAATTGATTGAAATGTAACTAATAAATTCATTAATAAAATAACTACAAGGCACACCACTCAGAAGACTGGTTCCAGGGTGTTCTTGGATACCCAGTCCATAGACATGCAGTCTAAACAGCAAAGTTTATACAGCCAAATTATGAGCATCCTTCTGAAATATCTTCAGCTTCCTTTGAACACCAACCCAATGCAAACACTACCTAAAAAAGTTGTCGGGACCAAGACGAAAAGTCTGAACATGCTCTGTGCGGTGTTCTCCCTAGATATGTATGTCATGGGTGTGGAGTCTGTGAACAGGGAGCGCACCAGTGGTGTACTGTGGAATTCCCAAGTTCAGGCTTTTCCAGAGATGCTAGCAAGGCAAGGAACAGAATGCAGTGAGGAGCTGCAGTGGCACCAGGCGGTGGTGGCGCACACCTTTAATCCCAGCACTCTGAGCTCAAGGCCAGCCTGGTCTACAGACGAGACAGCCAGAGCTACACAGAGCAATCCTGTCTCAAAAAACAGAGGTCTCAGAGGTTAAGAGCGCTACCTGCTCTTCCAAAGGTCCTGAGTTCAATTCCCAGCAATCACATGATGGTTCACGACCATCTTTAATGAGATCTAGTTCCCTCTTCTGGCGTGCAGGCATACTTGCAGACAAAACACTGTTTGTGTAATGAAAAATAAAGCTTTTTTTTAAAAAAAAAACAACAACAACAAAACATTGATTAATCCAAAACTCTGAAAACATAGGAATGTTTTCATCTCCTTTAAAACAACAAAAAACCAAAGAAGTAGCTGGAGTGGTTTAGCTCGGGTAACCCGCATAGGTATAGTAGTTTACATTCCAAGGGTTCAAGCTGAGATATTCCTGATCATACTGGCCATACTGCGAGCAGAAGATGTCTCTCCCCAAGAGGTGAGAAGGAGACAGTTTCTGGAGAACAGCTTCGCTGAACTGGTAGGTTAGTTTCCTGCGGATTTTCGTGATCTCCCCTGTCCTGGCATAGTTTCTCAGGGCTCTGGCCATCTTCTGGTAAGTCATGGGTTTTCGGTTGCCTTTTCGCTTCCCCCAAAGCTCAGCCAGCTTTTCTTTGTTTTTTGAGATAAACTGAAAGACACCTTTGGTTTTGTCGACCCACTGGATGCAAGACGCCATCTCCGAGTCGCACAGAGATTCAAAAAGGTATTCGAACAGCCGGAGCTTCCTCCTGCCTGCAATGGAGGGAAAGAAAGAGGAGACATCAAACCCTTTGTGTCTGGCCCGAGAAGGTCCCAGGGAAGGACTTCCCAGATACGGAAGCTTCAATGAGCCAACTTCACTCACTGCCTTAACAAGGCAGTTACCACCAGACCAGAAAGATCTGTGGGCCTCTTAAAGTTTGCGCCGGACCTAAATGATGTGGAAATGGTTAAAAGTTCTTTACTGTCTCTGGAAAAAGAAAGCCTGGGGCTCCTCATCTAGAGATTCACTTGAAGGCGGTCTTTCTTCCCAGTTACATTTCGACCACCGGTTTCCCATTATGACACATACAAGGGGCTAGAGTTGGTCCAGCTGTTAGAACACTTGTTGAGTTGCAGAAAAGACTCAGGTTCGAGTCCCAGCACCCACATAGCAGCTCACAGCCATCTTTAACTGGTCCCAGTGCTCTTAAATGCCATCATCTCTTGACCCTCAAAGTAATATTTAGGGAATTATTAGCCCTGACATGGAGGCTAGCACTGGAGGAACTGATATGTCCTGAAATATTTTTTTTTTTTTTGGTTTTTCGAGACAGGGTTTCTTTGTGGCTTTAGAGCCTGTCCTGGAACTAGCTCTGTAGACCAGGCTGGTCTTGAACTCACAGAGATCCACCTGCCTCTGCCTCCCGAGTGCTGGGATTAAAGGCGTGAGCGACCATTACCCGGCATGTCCTAAAAATTTTGCAAAAAAAAAAACAAAACAAAACCAAAAAAATAACTGAAATAGAAATTCCCCCCCCCCAAATGTTCATGCCATTGTTTGAGCAATGGCTAAGGACATTTTCAATTACAAAGTCAAGTGTTAGTGGTGTCTCAAAATGACTAGGTAGGGAAATTTAGAGGATTTCTGTGGATTGTGGGATGCAATAGAATTCTTCAAATTCAAGTGACAGCCACTTTATGACATCCGAATTAGCTTTTGCAGACCGTATCCACTGGATCCACCAGTAGTTAAAACAAAACAAAATAAACCAACAACAAAACAAAACAAAACCAAAAAAATCAACTCTTGACTACATTCCACGTTCACCTTGAGAAATCAGCGTAGTTTATTCCCAAACTGCTCGTACTGCCTATCTTGGGTCTATGTCTTCTGAACGTGACATGGCTGTTGAACTATCAACTCGCTGGAGCTGTGGCTGCCTGCACAAGACCCACACAAAACTGAGACTGCCTACGCTCTAGCACAGTTAGGGAGAGACAAGTGGGGATCCACACTGGTAGTCCATGGCTACTGGGTGTGGGGTGGCAGCACCATTTTTCTTCCAGAGTGTAACCATCAGTAAAGTTCCTATGATCCAATTAATAACCCGGCAGCCTTGAAGTGGTTCACTTCTTGCTGTTTTAGCAGATTTTTTTCTTGGGATAGAGTCTAACGTGTAGCCCTGGCTTGCTTCAAACTTTCAATCATTCTGCCTCAGTGCTGGACCTACAAGTATGTGTTACCATGTTCGGCTACAAGATATAATATAATATACAAGATATAAGATAATATATATAATTTCTGAACTCCTTCTAGCTATATGCCTATAATCTTTAGTCTTAGCACTCAGGACACAAGAGGTAGGATCGCAAGTTTAAAGACATCTTGGTCTACTAGTAAGTTCCAGGCCAGCCTAGACTACATGATGAAAGGAAGGAAAACTCCAAACCCATGTGTAACAGCATCCCTTGCACCATGTAAGGGGGAGTCATGGCTATGTACCTTTTCCTCCCTTTTGCTGGAAGATGGAGGCTTGTACCAGTTGGCTGTCAGTTATGTTCTGCAGAGATTGATGAAAACTTTCTTCTGAATACAAGTCCGCAGAACCATTCTGCACACACAAGACAGCAGGATGTTAAGTGGGAGTTTGCCCCGTGTCCCTCACCCCACCCCCTCATCAGTGGTCATAGACCAATGTGCAAAGCGAAGGGTTCTAAACATCTGGATTCTCTGAGTGCCGTCTCTGCTGCAGCCAGATAGCTCCCAGGGAAGAGCAAACGATTCGGAGAGGACCAAGGGATAGATGTTAACATTTGACTTCTCCCACCACAAGAGATCATTGCTCCTCTTCTAACAGTGCCCAGGACCAAGAGGCCTAAGGCCGGAGCAGTGCTGGCAAGTGACGGAGGCAGGAGGACCGCTTTGAGTTTAAGGTAATTCTGGCCTCACCTTGCCCCCAATGAAACAGTCAAAAGATTAGGGTGTCAGCACCAAGAGAAGTTGGGCTTTTGCTCCTGAGTTGAAGGGGACCCTGGGCAAGGGACCAAGAGGCAAGAGGAAGGCGTTCCTAGCATTCCATGTGGCACAGATGTGTCTGTGTCCATTGGTTAATTGGACACAATGGAAGGGCTGGGCTGGAGCCCTCTTGTCCCTCCACTGTCGGGCCAGACAATCCCAACTAGAAGCTATGCTCTGCAGGCGAGGCTTTAAGAAAGTAAGGTTGCCAGACTGAGCCCCAGACAGCCCATGTTTACCAGGCAATCCTAAAAGGATAAGAGATTAAAGTTGGAACCCCTCTCGAAAGAAATGAATGGCTTACAGGGCTGGAGACGTAGCAGTTAGTAAAAGTGCTTGCCTCGAGCCTCGGGTTTGACTCCCAGCATCAAATAGATTGGGAGTGGTTGTACAAAGAAGAAAATAAACGGAGAGGAAGAAAAAGAAATCACAAGAAGATGCAACAAGGCCCCATTTACACCCGGAGATAAAGGATGTCAGGCATAACATACGTGACTGAAGATGAAGAACCGAACTTTACAGTTAGACCCACCAGATTAAAGCTGCTTGTTGAAATACCTACATAAATAAATACCTACATAAATAAATACCTACATAAATAAATACCTACATAAATAAATACCTATATAAATAAATACCTACATAAATAAATACCTACATAAATAAATACCTATATAAATAAATACCTACATAAATAAATACCTACATAAACCTGACTACTATTCATCGCTAAAAAAAAATGACAAAATTGCAGGAAAATGGACAGACTTGGTATGTATAATATTAAAATCACACAGTCTCAGAAAGAAAAGCCTACATGTGCTCCCTCATACGTTGATTCTAGCGTGCGTATATACACATACATGTGTCTACATATATGTAAAGAGATGTCCATGTAGCTACGATATAACATGTAGAAAGAGGAACAAGAAAGGGTGATGCAGGTAATGGATGACTCATGAAAGAGGATTTTTTTTTAAAGATTTATTATGTTCTGTCTACATGTATCCCTGCACACCAGAAGAGGGCACCAGATCTCATTACAGATGGCTGTGAGCCACCATGTGGTTGCTGGGAATTAAACTCAGGACCTCTGGAAGAGCAGGCAGTGCTCTTAACCTCTGAGCCACCTCTCCAGCCCCATGAAAGAGGTAATTGCTTTTCTAGTTCTAACTCTGCTGTGGATTTTAAATGTCCCCTAAGATGACATTGTCCAGGGCTGGACCAGGGCCTCTGGGCCCTGTGAGAGGAGAAAGGAAAACAGCAAAACACAAGCAAAGACGAGGAGTGCTGCAGCTTTGAGAACAGAGGGGGAAAAAACGTGCAGCTAAAACAGGAATGAGTTATTCCCAGGCACTGCCATAAAATAAGACTCCGCCACCAGTTGACCACACAATGTACTGATGTCTATGGTGGAAGTCTCGCCCAGGAGAACACATTCTGTTTGTCCCTTCCGTCTAGCAGGAGCACCGGGTGACTGTGCTAGCGTTTTCAGGACTTTTTAGGACTGGCTTCCTCTGCTCTCGGCGTCTGATCTGAGGTTCTCCTAGCTCCCTGCTGCTTGTGAGCTCGCTCTTCCATTAGTGCTTGATTTAAACGTAATAAGCCCAAAGCACAGCTGTGCCGAGCAGTTGGTCCCACGCAACATACTCACCGTTACACTTCTCCAGTTAGAGGCGGGTTCTTCTGGGTACACAAACCCGCAGCAACTGGGGCTGCCTCTGATGTGAGGATACTGGTTGACGAAAGTCATGTAATTTTTGTGATCTAAAAAAGCAGAACACAAAGACATTTCATTTCACGAGTCCAAGTTTACAAGCACACATTTGGGTTTTGTTTTGGTTTGGTTTCTGGTTTTTCGAGACAGGGTTTCTCTGTGGCTTTGGAGCCTGTCCTGGAACTAGCTCTTAGACCAGGCTGGTCTCGAACTCACAGAGATCCGCCTGCCTCTGCCTCCTGAGTGCTGGGATTAAGGCGTGCGCCACCACCGCCCGGCTCAAGCACACATTTGTTTACACACACACACACACACGCACACACGCACAGAGGTACACACACACACACGCACAGAGGTATGGAAGTGGCTCAAGGTGACACATATTCTATTGATTTGCCTTATGGAAATATATTCCATGTACCTAAAGTACCACACTGTTGAACTGTTTTTTCAGTCTTGTAATTCCTTGTGATACTATATATAATAAACTCAATAGATGATATATTGCATCTTATGTAGGTCAAAGAATAAGACCGACTATAGAATAAATGAAGAAGGATAAAAATCTGTATTCTTCCACACAGACTCTTGGGTGAGTGGAAGGCCTGAGAGACATAGCAATGAAGGTTTTTCTGGGCTGGGGAGGTGACCCAATGAACAAGGCACTTGCCACATAAATGTAAGGCCCCGAGTTCAAGTCCCCAAAACCCAGGTCAAGCTGAGTGCATAAAGACATGTATGTATGTGTGCATGTATGTATGTATGTGTGTGTGTATGTATGTATGTGTGTATGTGTGTATGTATGTATGTGTGTATGTGTGTATGTGTGTATGTGTGTATGTATGTATGTATGTGTGTATGTGTGTATGTATGTGTGTATGTGTGTGTATGTATGTATGTATGTGTGTATGTGTGTATGTGTGTATGTGTGTATGTATGTATGTGTGTATGTGTGTGTATGTGTCTTGCCCAGTGTTTCTGTGGCAAGATGAGAGGTGGAGTCAGGAGAGTCCCCAGAAGTTGTCAGGCCAGCTAGCCTGGCATATGCATGCTACTGAGACTCTGATTCAAGCACAGGGGAGACAAGGATGGCTCCCAAGGTTGTTCCCTGACTCCTACACTCTAATTCATGCACAGTATACCAAATACATACACACAATACACCATACATATATACACATACAGCACACCATACACATACACACTATACCATACACATATACATATGTATGATACACTATAAACATATACATTTGTATGTGCACAATATACCATACACACAAACATTTACACATATAATATGCCATACACATATACATTTACACAATACACAATACACCATACACACACATTTTAAAGAAAAAGCTTTACATGGGAAGGCAAGATGATATAAGCACATGGTGAGCCAATCTTATGCTTGTTCTTGGTCTTATTGAGACAGAGTTGAGCTATGATGATCAGGCTGCCCTCAAAACAATGAGCCCTTTGCTTCAGTTCTACGCCGCTTTAAGATTATTTCATGTATCCAAGTGTTTTACCTGTATGTATGTCTGCGGATCACTTGCAGGTGTACACGCGTGTGGGTACTCGTGCGTGTGAGCCAAAGTCAACCTCAGATATCATCCCTCAACCGCCTTGTCTTTTGACACAGGATCTCTCACTGGCCTAGAACTCAATAAGGATATTCTGGCTGGCTAGGGAACCGCAGGGAAAGCCCCCTTTTGCAAGTACCAAGATCATAAGTCCAGTAGGCTTCCTCCCGTGCCTTTTTGCTTACATACGCATGTGACCAACAAGCCACCGTGCCAAGAGAGGAGGAAATTACCATTTTTACCTGGGGGATATTGAAGTTCTCCAACTGAATTCTGTGTCAATACTTCAATCGCATCTTCAAACACTTGACCCAGCCTATCTTGCTCAATGCAAGTCTGTGGAAACAACGGAGAAATTCGGGGGTTCTGAAATTATTAATAAAGTATCATTTTATGTTTTGCTAGGAGAACTCCAACCTCAGCATAACAGGCAGAGCAGACCAGCTACGTTTTCATCACAGAATGCTGCTCTTTGTGGTGTCGAATGCTTCTTGGGCATTCCCTACAAAACGTCCATAGCCATAGACAATCAGTTGTGTATCAGATGTGAGCCAGCTTCCCAGTTTGGTATTTGAAGCATTGGCCTTTCAGTCTGGTGCTCACCAACAATATTTATCTTATAGAATAAAATATTATATGGCAAGATTATGTAATTCCGCATAGTAAAAAATTTTATAAAGCATAAATAAAAAATTTCAGCTTCCTAGTTTAGTATTTGAAGCATTAGCCTTTCAGTCTGGTGCTCACCAGACTGAAATTATTCTATATTTATCTTATAGAATAAAACACTATACGGCAAGATGATGTAATTCCACATAGTATAAAATTTTATAAAGCATAAATAAAAGATTATGAGTTCAGTTCCGGGTACCACATAAACAGAGCATGGTATCACATATCTATAATCCCAGCACTTAGGAAGCTGAGGCAGAATGATCAGTACTTTAGGGTCATCCCTGGCAACATATGGCCAACCTGGGATACATGCAACCCTGTCTCAAAAAGAAAGAAATCTTAAGTTTCGATACTGAAGAGTAAAGGCAAACAAACAAAACAGCTCACCATGGTTTACTAATTGTCTTGGGTTGAGGAAGCAGCCTTGGGTTGTCCTGGTGATAGAGTGGCCGGCCTGCCTGTCAGCTTGTACAGCTCTGGGTTCAATAACAAGTTCTAGCGAGGAAGAAAAAGACCGATTAAATAAAAGGACAATTCCAAATAGGTTTACCATCCGTTAATTGTTTTTGTCTTTTCCTTATTTTTTTTTTGGTTTGTTTGTTTTTTGTTTTTTTTTTTTTGGTTTTTTTTTTTTTTTTTTTTTTTTTGGTTTTTCGAGACAGGGTTTCTCTGTGGTTTTGGAGCCTGTCCTGGAACTAGCTCTTGCAGACCAGGCTGGTCTCGAACTCTCAGAGATCCGCCTGCCTCTGCCTCCCAAGTGCTGGGATTAAAGGCATGCGCCACCACCGACTGGCCTTTTTTTTTGAGACATAGTCTCAGTCTGTACTCCAGGCTGGCCTCCAATTCGTGGCAATCCTCCTGAGTGCTGGGATTACAGGTTTGAGATTTTGAGAATTAAAAGTAATGTTTTTGACTTTTTCAAGACAGGGTTTCTCCTGTAGCTTTTTTTGAGCCTGTCCTAGAACTCGCTCTGTTAGACCAGGCTAACCTCAAACTCAGAGGTCTGTCTGTCTTTGCCTCCCAAGTGCTGGGGTTAAAGGCGTGCGCCACCACTGCTCGGCCTAACAAAGCTTTTCGTTTGACTCTAAATGAACAGTGCAGAACGCCACCATCTGAACTCGTTCTTGGGAGCAAATTTTCTCTCCACAAGATTTCCTACAAATGCTTCACTTTTCTGTCATTACACTAGTGTGTATTGTGTGTGTGAACAAGCATGCGTGTCTGTTCATGCATGCTTGTGTTGATGCTAAGCGCCTCCCCTCCGCCATTCTTCACCTTACACACTGAAGCAGGACCTCGCATTGGAGCCCCAGAACTTGCTGGCTGGGTCAAGCTGGCCAGTTTCTGCTGACTCATCCTACAAGTGCTGGGGTTACCAGGAAGCCACTACACCCAGGCCGACTGCCCTAGTCTGATTTCTATTGCTGTGATAAAATGCCGTGAGAGGAAAGGATTCTGCTGTGTCACTGTCCATCGCTGAGGGGTGTCAGGGCAGGGACTCAAGGCAGGCACTAAAGCAGAGGCTACTGAGAAATGCTGCGTACTACCTTGCTGGGCCTGCTTTCTTACACAGCTCAGGATCGCCTGCCCGAGGGTGGCACTACCCAAAGGTCAGAGGCCTCCTAGCAGTCATTTAGGAAAGTGCTCCACACAGTGGTGGTGGCGGCGTACTCCTTCAGTCCCAGCACTTGGGAGGCAGAGGCAGGCAAGAGCTGAGTTCGAGGCCAGCCTGGTCTACAGAGCAATTTCCAGGACAGCCAAGGCTATAAACAGAGAAAAAATCCTGTCTCAAAAAACAAAAGAGAGAGAGAGAGAGAGAGAAAAGAAAATGAAGAAATGTACCAACAAGGAACTAACTAACTAGCACGTCAGTATTTCCAGTTCTGGTGACCCAAGCGCTGGACCTCCTGTTCAGAGCGCAAGCTGATTTCCCTGCAGAGCTCAGCTCAGCTCAGCTCTTAGATGCCCTGCTCTGTGGAAAGAGCTAAGGTGGTCACCTTCACTGCTTAACTGATGGAGAACACAGAAGAACTGGAACATATTGGAGAATCCCAAGTATTTAAATACTTCCAAAGCTACAGAGAAACCCTGTCCAAAAACCAAACCAAACAAACAAACAAAAAAGCAATTATTTAAATTCTTGGAGTTTTTTTTTTTTTGTTTTTTTGTTGTTTGTTTGTTTTTTTGGTTAAATTCTTAAATATTTAAATAAACTGGGCTTGGAGGGGCAAACCTGTTTCCCTACTGTAATTCTAGCACTCAAAAAGCTAAATCAGGATGACTAGCTCAATTTGGAGTTTGTTGCCAGGCTGGGCTATGAGAGACCATCTGAACTCACCCCTAAATGCTTTCCATTTAAAAATTTTGAAATTCAGTTTTTTTACCTTAGCAATTCCCCCCCTGTTTTTCTTTAGAAAAGAAATAGACCTCTTTGCCTGAGATCATCTATTGGGCCAGCACAACAGCCCGTGCAAAATGCCCATGCTTAGAAGCCAGAGGACATCGGCTTCTGAGGGTTAGAAGTTGTAATTTTTTTTTTTTTGCCTCGAGAATTTTCCAAAACCCCGGTTGTCAGATGAATGCCTCAAGTGCTCCCTACTTGCGTGATTTGCCCAATGGTGTAACAGGCACAGAAGATAAAGGTGTGGAAATCTGGCACAGGGTTTCTCTGTGGTGTAACCTTGGCTGTCAGGAGCTCACTCCCTAGACTAGGCTGGCCTTGATCTCAGAGATCTGCCTGCCTCTGCCTCCCAAGGCCTGAAATTAAAGGCTTGAGCCACCACAGCCTGGCAATGTTTTAACTTAATACTGATATGATAACAATTCAATAGCAAGTAATACAGCGAGGTTATCGCACAACACTTTATCTTGATATCAAGTCACTTAAAAGAAAATGTAAGGCCAAGTGGTGGTTGGTGGCATACACCGCACACCTTCAATCCCAGCACTCAGGAGGCAGAGGCAGATGGATCTACAGAGTGAGCTCCAGGAGAGCCAAGGATACCCAGAGAAATCCTGACTCAAAAAAAAAAAAGAAAGAAAGAAAGAAAGAAAGAAAGAAAGAAAGAAAGAAAGAAAGAAAGAAAGAAA
>JABTXL010005037.1:4127100-4177111 GCA_025134845.1 Neodon shergylaensis
GAGAGAGAGAGAGAGAGAGAGAGAGAGAGAGAGAGAGAGAGAGAGAGAGAGAGAGAGAGAGAGAGAGAAACTGTTCCAGGGGACCAGAGAAAGTTTGGTTTCCGGCACCCAAATCAAGTAGCACTCAACCATCTGTAACTACAGCTTCGGGGGACCTGACATTTCTGGCGTGCAAGGGCCCCAGCGCTCACTGAAGCATGCTGGCAGACGCAGATGCCTATGCATAACTGAAAATAATACAAGTAAATCTTTCAAACGTAAAAACATTATGTAATGATTAATTTACTGATTATGCTTTCATCCATAGATATTGTATGGTGAACTCATGTGCCCCCGGCCCCCTCCTTCTTTTTTCTCAACCCTCCCTGCTCCAGTTAGGTTCCTTGAACCCCTAAACAATTTACTTCTATTTTCATGTTATTGTGAGTGTGTGTGCACGCGCGCACGCGCGCACATGCACGTTAACGTGCTTGTGAGCAAAACTTAGAGGAGTTGATTCTTTTCCACCACATGGGTCCTAGGGATCAAACTCAGGTTGGTAGCTTTGGTGGCAAGTACCTTGGCTTGTTGAGCCATCTCACCAACCTGAAGAAGACATTGTTCCAGTAATACCTGAATGGTAACTCTGTATTTCCAAAAAAAAAAAATGGATTAGTTGGGAAATAATGTTCTTTTTTTTCTTTCTGGTTTTTTTTTTTCAGACAAGATTTCACTATTGGCTGGGCGATGGTGGCGCACGCCTTTAATCCCAGCACTCTGGAGGCAGAGGCAGGCGGATCTCTGTGAGTTCGAGACCAGCCTGGTCTACAGAGCTAGTTCCAGGACAGGCTCCAAAGCCACAGAAAAACCCTGTCTCGAAAAACCAAAAAAAAAAAAAAAAAAAAGAATGGTTGAGCGAGAGCGAGACAGTGATCTATGAGCAGAGCAGAATGTTGTTAGGAGTCACTCCTTTTACAGCCGTCTTCCTTCCGTATTTGCTTTTCTTCTAAGTCTATGATCTATCTAGTCTCGGGTTCTTGGCTACCAACCAACGTCTGACGCTCAGGGCTCCATCTCATGGAGCGGGCCTTAAACCTGATCAGACCTACAACTTTTGGGCCGCGTCGCGCCAGTGTATCTTGCAGGATGGTCGTCTTTGTAGATCAAAGGGTTTGTGTAATGGTAAAAGCAAAGTTGCTGCAGATTTCCGAGTGGCCGCAGCGGGCCACGAGACCAAGCCGCGGGGTCCCGAGAGGGAGCAGGCAGCGGACAGCGGTCCCGAGAGCAGCCAGTCCAGCCAGGGATGGCACAGTTCCCCAAGTGGCTACTGTGGGCCACGAGGGGCAGCAAGTCCCACGAGGATAGACGGATGGGCACGCCACGAGACCACCCCGCAGGTCTCTGAAGGCGGCTGGTCCTGGTCAGGGAGCCTCGCAGCGGGCAAGAGATGGATAGATAGATATTTAGTGGGTTGTGGAAGAGAAGGGGAGAAGGGAGAAGCGCAGAGAGAGAGAGAGAGAGAGAGAGAGAGAGAGAGAGAGAGAGAAACAGAAGGGGGAAGGGAAGAAGTGGGGAGAGATGGAAGCTGCCTCTTTGAGAAGGAGATGGAAAAGGGAAGGGACTCAGGCTGGAAGCTGAAGATCAGGTTGCCTTGGTGAATAGGGGAGGGAGGGGCATGGCTTGTCACTTAAAGGGACAAAGCAGATCATTACAGTTTGCAGCTGGGTTCATATTAGCCTTCCACTCCTCTAGGACGGTGCAGAGTACGTTCCAATCCTGGTCTTTTTTTATTTATTTGTTTGTTTATTTATTTGTTTTGGGACAGGGTTTCTCGGTAGCTTTGGAGCCTGTCCTAAAACTAGCTCTTGTAGACCAGGCTAGCCTTGAACTCACAGAGATCTGCCCGCCTCTGCCTCCTGAGTGCTGGGATTAAAGGTGTGTGCCACCACTGCCCGGCTGGTCTTTTTGTATTTAGCTTTTAGCTGATGTCTTTTTTTTTTTTTTTTTTTTTTTTGGATTTTTCGAGACAGGGTTTCTCTATAGCTTTGGAGCCTGTCCTGGCACTAGCTCTGTAGACCAGGCTGGTCTCGAACTCACAGAGATCAGCCTGCCTCTGCCTCCCGAGTGCTGGGATTAAAGGCGTGAGCCACCACCAACCAGCACAAAATGCTATTTATTTTTAAGATTTATTGTGTATATAGTATTCTGCCTGCATGCATGTCTACAGGCCAGAAGGGAGCACTAGATCTCATTACAGATGGTTGTGAGTCACTATGTGGTTGAACTCAGGACCTTTAGAAAAAAAGACAGTGCTCTTAACCACTGAGCCATCACTCCATCCCACAAAATACTATTTAAAAAGAACCGTAGAGTGATTCACATGAGTTAGAAAGGAAAAACACCAGAAACCTCTCAAAGGTCATTAAGAACTATTTAGTACTCTTTTTTCACTTTTCTCAATTCTTTAACTTTCACACAATCATCCTGGTCACCGCCAAAGTCACACAGACTCGCCCTTTTGAAAGGTCCTGTCATTGTCGACATTCTTGCTGCTCTTTCACTTCAGCAACTCTGGAGGAAAACAATTCCTCCTGGGGCAACTTTTTCTCTCTTCTAGAGTAAAGCACAACAGGAAGGTTGGAGGGAAAAGGTGGCACAGCTTCCTGTGAGGCTAGCAGAATCGCCAACCCCCACGCTGCTAGTGGGGAAACTGGTGCTTAGAGGGATCAGAGGTCACGTTGTGAGTGTAGGGCTTACATGTGGAGTCTCCTCATTATCAGCACAGATTTCCAGATGTGGTCCCTGGAAGCCATTGGTGGATACTGGCAATGGCTTTAAAATTTGTTTCTTTGAGGCTGGGGTGGAGTTCAGGGCCCCAAACACATTAGTCAAGAGCTCTGCCTCTGAGCCTTGCCCCAGCCCACCACCTCGTCCTTTCAAGACGGGGTCTTAGTATATCATCTAGGATGACTTCAAATTCACAGTGTCTGTGCCTTGTCCTCACAAGTGCTGGGATTATGAAGAGGACTACAGTGTCCAGCCATGGATACTAAATTTAGAAAATAGTCATTAGGGAGTCGTGACCCAGCTACAGAAAAATCAGGATGTGGCTGCCTTGCCAAATAAGGTGCTGAGCCATGTGGCTAACCTAGACAAGAATAATGGGCTAATATAAGAGTTAATAAGAAGTCTGAGCTACTAGGCCAATCAGTTTATAACTAATGTAGACCTCTGTGTGTTTCTTTGAGACGGAATGATTAAAGAAACCTCGGACAACAGAATGGCACCCACGTGGACAACTGCATCCACATAAAGCCTGAGAAAGCTTGGGAAGTAATTCTAGACAAAAACAAATAGAGTAAAGCACAGTTTATTGATAGCAGCATTTTCTCGGGTGGGTTCTCCTTGTTAGAGGTAAGTGCTCTCATTTAAGAGAGGCTTCCTGACTCAGCCTTAGCTGCAAAATCTTGCAGCTCTTTTAAGAGGTCCTGCCACGAAATCCTTAAATAAATGGTATTGCTAAAAAGCTGATCACATAATTTTTGGATCTTGAAATGCCATAGAGTGTGGCAATAAACATGGCTCCAGTCAGTACCTCCACCATGAGGCTAAACTCTCAGAAAGGTAAAGAATGGACTGGATCCAGCTATCAAAGCCATGGCAATATTGCTTAGAAAATTAAAGACTCTTTGTGGTCAGAAAAAGAGAGATATACAGTAAAGATAGATTCAAAGACAAAAAAAAAACTCTTAATGGTTTATAGTGTGTTTAAAAATATATGTAGGCTTGGGAGGAGGCAGATGGATCTCTATGAGTTCAAGGAGATCCTGGTCTACAGAAGAAATTCTAAGACAGGCAAAGATACACAGAGAAATCCTGTCTTAAAAAGCCAAAAATTAAAAATAAAAATAAAAGAAATAGAGGTTAAAATAAAGCCAGGTAAAGATGAAAAATACACAGAGAATAGGGATACTGTATATTATTATTATGTTGTTGTCTTTGAATTGCTTGACAGCTGAGGAAGGAGCAACATCTGCTAAAAGACATTTAAATATAAATGCTGCTAGATTAATAAAACATAAATATTTTAACAGGCGGTGGTGGTGCACGCCTTTAATCCCAGCACTTGGGAGGCAGAGGCAGGTGAATCTCTGTGAGTTCAAGGCCAGCCTGGTCTACCAGTGCTAGTTCCAGGACAGGCACCAAAGCTATAGAGAAATCCTGTCTCAAAAAACCAAAACAAACAAACAAACAAATAAAACATAAATGTTTAAAAAATATCTTGACTTCAAAATTGAAGTCAAAAGGTATGTTACTCTGGAGAAGAGGTTTTGCTTTTGTTTCCATGGGAAATGAGAGGCTGTGGATTCATTCCGGGTTAAGAAAAATCAGGTTTGATCAAGGAAGACTCCCTGAGAAATCTCTATAGGAGTGGATGGCCCAGATGTCTGAGTTCTACATCCAGAACAGATTGAATCTGGGCCATCCACTCCTATCAAAGATTTCTTAGGAGGTCTTTCTTGATTAAACCTGAGCTTTCTGACTGCTACCTGAAATGATCAAGCCTTACAGGATACCCCAGTCAGGACTTGATCATAATTCTAAATTTTCTTTAGGTCCCCATAAGATTATCAGTGTCCCAATTCAGCAGGAAATAGCTTGAGAAACTATGACCACATTCCCAAAAATGGATTATGGAAATGTTGGTTATAAGTTGTTATGGATAATGGTCAGGAAAAAAGCTAAACAAAGGATATTAACTTCTGAGTTCTTGTTCTTTAAAAAATAGGTGTGGTGGTGGGAATTGCTGTGGGACAATGGTTTATGGTTTTACCCTTAAACATTTATTTCTTGTACTTGTTTAATAAAATGCTGATTGGCCAGTAGCCAGGCAGGAAATATAGGTGGGGCTTAAATGCTTGAGAGCTCACAGTGACAGTGGCTCTATCAGGCTGCTCAGAAGGCTCCTTTGTTTCCCCTTCTTTTGAAATGAAGAAGTGTGATATGGAGAAATGGAGCCCCAAAACTATTGGGAATGTGAACGGTCAAAAAAAAAAAAATCCTCAAAAAACCAGTGTGGAGTTTCCTCATAAAATTAACAATAGAATACTATATGCTCTAAGAATCCCAAATCTGTGTATATACTCAGTTATTACATGGAAATGAATTAATTATGTCTTATGTCTGCTGTGGTGTTTATCCTAGACAGAGAGGCAATATGTCAGTGGATGACTGGATGAAGAATTTGTGGTATATACATACACACATGCATCTACATGTATGCGGTATATGATGAAGTATTTTTCGGCCTTTAAGAGGAAAGAAGTTATCTATGAGTGGTACGGCCATTGCCTGGCGTGAATAGAGCCCTGGGTTTGATTTCTAGCACCAAGGGATACTGATTTTCAGTGAAGCTGAAGCTAGAGGGTGTTGTAAGTAAATTAAATCGGTAATAAAAGCAGCCTGGGAACCACAAATGGAATCCTTAAAACAGAGTGACATATCGGAGCAACAGGATCAAAGCGGTACTCCCAGAGGTGGGGTCCTGGAGGAGGGCAGTTTGAGAAGGAGAAGGAGAGCAGCCCAGTGGCAGTAAAGGGCTGTTGTGTTGGGTAAGAGTACTGAGACTTAAGGCGGGGTTGGGTGATGCTAGTTTCTTGAGTTCTTTATATATTTTGGAGACCAGCCCTTGGTCAGATATGTGGGGTTGGTGAAGATGTTTTCCCACTCTATAGGCTGTCGTTTGTCCTTTCGATGGTGTCCTTTGCCTTACAGAAGCTTTTCAGTTCCATGAGGTTCCGTTTGAATCGTCCATCTTCATGCCTGTGCTGTTGGTGAAGCTGTCTCTTGTGCCAGGCTAAGACTCCCCAGCAGCTACAGATATGTAATTGTAATAGCCAACATAACATTTTAAACTCGTTCTGTATGTAGCCTAGGCTGGCCTCAAACTCACAGAGATCCTCCCAAGTGCTGGGATTAAAGGTGTGCACCACCACTGCCCAGCTCATTTTAAATTTTAATCACGAGTTAAATTTAAATTAAAATCATTTAAATTTTAAAGACCAGTGAAACAGAAAGGCCTCTGATCTGCAAACCCAAGGACAGACAGTTACTGAAATGCTGGAGGCTGTTGTGTATGAGAGATAACAAAGCACAGGTTCTCACTCTAAATCTGACCTGTTGATCACACTTGGGCGGGAGGCTTACAGGCAGGAAATAAGTCAAAATGCACACTTGTCTCCATTGGGGAATACTTAAGCTATTGCAAACCCTGACTTGGGCCATTTCTCAAGAACCTGAGTATGGGCCTGGCTAGAGCCCATTTACCTGGCCAGTATTTAATAAAAGCATGTTTCAGAATTGGTCTTAAATTGTGGTAGTCATCTTATTCTCCACAAGTGGGGTTAACACAGCCTGAGTTGGTTATTTCCTGTGACCAGACAAAGCTTCCAGCAGAGGAATTGGGACACCAACCCAGTCACATGACCTTCAACCTACAGTCTGTCCTGTCTTTGCCATGAGTTGGAAAGGGTGTTAAGGGGTAATGGTGGTGCAGAGATTGTGGAAGTGGCCAACCAATGACCAGTCTAGCCTGAGACCACCTGTGCTATCTCTGATACTGCCTGGAACACCAAGACCCAGAGACTGGATGGACCAGAGACCTAGAATAGAGCCAAACATGTCTGGAAGAAAAATATCAATGTAATGATTCCTAATGATATCCTGCTACAATCATAGATTGGTGCCTACCCCAACTGTCATCAGAGGGGCTTTATCCAATAATCAATAGAAACACATGCAGACCCCACAGCCAAACATTAGGGGGTACCTCAAGGAATCCTGGGCAGGAGAGGGAAGAAGGATCGTAGGAATCAGAGGAATCAAGGACATCTCAAGAAAACTCGCAGAATCAAACTGGGCTCATAGGAAGTCACAGAGTCTGAACCAACAACCAGGGAGCCTGTATGGGACTGGCCTAAGCCCCCTGCATACATGTGACAGTTGTGTAGCTTGGTGAGGGGAGAGGTAGGGAGAGGAGCAGAAAAAAAGGTAGAGCTCAATAAAATAAAAAAAAAAAAACCTGAAAGGACTCCCAATCTATGGCTCTTTCAAACTTTAAACAACAGAAGCCAGGGTGCGCTTGTTTTTAATCCCAACACTCAGTCTGTCCGTGCAAGGATAGCCTTGTCTACGTAGTGAGCTCCAGGCTAACCAATTTGACCTTGGTGGGGGGAAGGGGGGATAAAGATGGGGAGAGAGAGAGAGAGGAAGAAGAAGATGAGAAGAGAAGGAAGAAAGGAGGGAGGGAGGGAGGGAGGGAGGGAGGGAGGGAGGGAGGAAATCTAAACTGAACTGTAGAAACTCTCTCAGTCAAACCCAAACAACCTGAGAACCGCGCGTGAGGCGAGGCGTGAGGCTGGCTATCTCCAGTGTGCTGGGTGCGCCCTGTTTTAAACACTTCTCACGTGCTAATTCCTTTAATCTTCTCAACACTTTCACCTCCAGGTGAGGTCAAACAGTGCCTTTCAGGAGTTCAAGGCCTTTACCGCTGTTGTGTCAGTTGGGGAAAACATTCATGTGGTCTGCTTTGTGGGGGCCAGGATCTTGGTCACCCTAGGAACCTGAGAGCAGAGCCATTCTTGTGAATCGAAGCATCCCAAGGGCTTCAACGGGCACCTGAACTCAAACACGCAGACCCAAGCACATACTTAGAATTAAAATGGTAAATCTTTAAGAGAAAAATATCTGTCAGTGATTGAGGTCTGTCATTATTTAAGCAGTATATGTATACGTCATTATTAAAGAATTTGTTCTGTGTTTCTGATATTGGTCTGCAAAAGACGCTTGCCTTTAAAAGACCTTTGAAAGTTGTTCTTTCCTCCAAGGTGGAAATAGGTTTTTCTGTTTCCTGATAATAAATTTCTCTGATGACACAGTAAGTGATATCTTGGATTTAACTTTAACAAGCATGCTTGGGTTTAGAGAAAGAGAGCCATGCTCCAACTCCAAAGCCAGCTTTAGTTTTTTATTTAAAAAATTTTATACATTTTACATACCAACCACAGTTCTTTCCCCCGCCCCCACCCCAATCCCTACCTCTCACCCACCCTACCTCCCATCTGCTCTGTAGAAAGGGTAAGGCCTCCCAGGGGGAGTCAACAAAGTCTAGCACGTCAAGTTGAGACAGGACCAAGCCCCTCCCCACTGCATCAAGGCTGAGCAGGCATCCCGCCATAAGAATTGGACTCCAAAAAGTCAGCTCATACACCAGGGATAGACCTTAGTCCCACTGCCAGGGGTCCCACAGCAGACCAAGCCACACAACTGTCATCCACATACACTCCTAGTTTCATCCCATGCAGGCTCCCCAGCTGTGGGTCCAGAGCCCATGAGCTCCCACAAGCTCGGGTCAGCTGTCTCTGTGGGTTTCCCCATCATGATCTTGGCCTCCCTTGCCCATGTGATCCCTCCTCCCTCTCTCTTTGACTGGACTTCAGGAGCTCAGCCCAGTTCTTGGCTGTGGATCTCTGCCAACTGCTTCCATCAGTTCCTGGATGAAGGTTCTATGATGACAATTAAGGTAGTCACCAGTCTGATTACAGGGGCAAGCAGTTCAGGCATCCTCTCTGATATTGCTAGGAACCTTAGCTGCGGTCATTCTTGTGGATTCCTGGGAATTTCCCTATCACCAGGTTTCTCCCTAACCCTATAATGGTTATCAAGATATCTCTTTGATGCTCTCCCTCCTTGTCCCTCCCCAACTGTCCCTCATATTCTCATCCCCCATCTCCTCTTGCCTCTTCCTCTGAGTGCTGGAATTAAAGGCATGCGCCACCACTGCCCAGCATGGGCATGTCTTTATTTAGGTTGGAAAATTTTTCTTCTTTGATTTTGTTAAATATATCCTCTAGGTTTTTGAGCTGGGTTTCTTTTCCTTCTTCTAGTCCTACAATTTTTAGGTTTGTCCCATATTTCCTAGATGTTTTGTTAGGATTTTTTTAGATTTAACATTTTCTTTGACTGAAGAATCTATTTCCTCTGTCTAGTCTTCAGTGCCTGATATTCTGTCTTCCATCTCTTGTATTCTGTTGGTGATAGCTGCATCTGTATTTTGTGTTTGCTTTACCCATATGTTCCATTTCCAGGATTCCCTCTGTTTGTCAGGCGGATCTCTATGAGTTCAAGGCCAGCCTGGTCTACAGAATGAGTTCCAATCCAGTCAATGCTATAAATACTAATTTATAAAGTAATATTAGGCACAGTGGCATGGGTGGGGATATAACTTTATAGTTTTCTTAATTCACATAATTTTATAGTTTTCTTAAGCGGCCTCCTCATGCTACCATGTTACCTGGGTGCTTTTGCATATTTCCCTATTCCTCTGGACGCAATGGGTTGGGTTGGCTCTTGGCACTTGGTCCCAGGCTAAGGGAAATTAGGGTCATGCTCTGGTTATGTTTTTTTCTGTCTCGCTGGGCCTCATAGACTCCAGACTGATGCTGCAGCCGTCCACTATCTCCATTAGCCACAAGTGACCACTTAGCGGGCCCAGACTTCGGCAACCATCCCTTCTGCTCTTCCTGCCTCATCAATGTCATGGCCTGCCATGGAACTCCCATAAATGCCCCCATCCTGGTACTGAGGTCCCTACTGCATTTACTCCCTTCCTAACTCTCCAGTAAACACAGTCTCTACTTCAATCTGCCAGTGTGCTTATTTAACATAACCTAATCCATAATCTTAAAATCCCACCAACCTCTGAGCTCAAAATCCCCCAGTCCCTGGACTTGTCCCAGGATCAGGACTTGAAATCCCACCAGTTCCCACCATGGAAATCTCAGCCCTCAACTCCCACCCCCTCCACAACACACAAACCAGAAACCCTATATAAACCTGCTTCCAGCTCAGTTCCCTGCTGTTTCTCTTCCCAGCAGAGGCAGACACCTTCTTGTGTCTTTCCCGAAGAATCTCTTGCATGAGATTCGTTGTGCAGTGTGCCTTTGTGGTATTCCTTGGCTCCTGACTGCCAGGATACCTTTCCCCCCAGAGCTGCAACGCTTCCGCCAGGAAGCCTTTTCCCTCAGCGCTCGAACACAGTGTAGTCTAACATGTTCTTGATAGTTAAGCCTGTCCCTGTAACGTGTGAACAACACCTTGGCAATTACTCAGATGTCATGTTGACTCTGTGCTACTTGGAATTTGTTGATGGTTGACTATGTTGGCTGATATTCACCCAGCAGGTATTCATTACACATGGGCCATGTGCCTGATACTCTCCAAGCAAATAGCAAGCAAAACCAGGCAAGGCTTCTGTGGTCAGGAAAGTAACGGCTTAGTGAAGGCAGGGCTTTATCTCAAGATGATAGGCAGATAGAACACTATTATTTATGCCATGCCCTGAACATTAAAAAGCAACCTGATGTTGAGATCTGCTGTAAGCTGGGTGGTCACGGGGGGCTTGGCATAGGACCAACTATACCTTTTCCTATACAATGTGTGTGTTGCCTAACGGTATCTTCCCACTCTGCTATCTTAATATTTGTAGTTCTTTTTGTCCTTTTTTCCATGTAAGTGCTTTTTACATGGGAAACCCCCCTACTTGAGCAAATATTGAGCGAATGCAGTAATGTGACTTCTTTCCATGTTGCTGCTAATTTAAATCTCATCTCCAGGGGCAGCCTCCTCCGGCCTTCTTGCTAAAACGTCGGAAGATTGCTGATTAATCATTCTCAGAGGAACACTGTGAGCCATGAGTCAGCAAATTGCATTGAAGAAGGCAGAGATGGCTTTCATCTGTGTGGTCTTCTCTGGGGTAGAATTTTCAAAGCCTCCAGGAAAGCTCAGACTTGGGGCAGGCAGTCCCCTCCTGGCACCCCATGTTATTTATCATTCCTTAAAAACCCACCGCTTGGCATCATGTGTGCTGGTTTGGGCTCTGATGTCTCATGTTCGCTAGAAGAACATGATGAAGAGGGGTTAGGAGACCTGGAGCTTGAGGGGCTTGGTTAGGGGCCTCAGACTTAGCATGAGGATTCAGAGGTAGGCATAGGCAGGGTCCTGGCTGCCAGGTGGAGGAGACCATGTACAATAAAGCACTAGGGAAATACAACTACTATGCCATGTAGCTTCAGTACAGAAGCAAGTACCTGGTATTTCATTACCAAAGGTCACTACCCAACCCAGGGTATGCCCAGCCCCCAGTTTTAAGTTTTAAAGCCAATTTTTTCATTTGAATCATTTCCTAATCTAGCTTGTTATGGCTCTTATAGAAAGGTAGGGATTACTTTTTTTGTTTGTTGTCTGTATTTATATTTTTGAGACAAGGTCTCTTTATGGAGCCTTGGCTGTCCTGGAACTCACTATGTAGACTAGGCTGGCCTGAACTTCACAGAGATCAGTTTTGTTCTGTCTCTCCAGTGCTGACATTAAAGGCATTCATCACCACACCTGGCACAGCTTACATTTTAAGCCTAACAATATTCATTTAAGTGTTTTTTGTTTTTTGTTTTTTTTTTTTAACCTACAGCACCCAGTATTCCCAAGTTGTCTCCCATCCAAGTACTAACCAGGCTGGACCCTGCTTAGCTTCCGAGATCAACATTCAGGGTAGTGTGGCCATAGACCCATTTAAAATATAAAATAATAGAAATAGGTTAATTTAAGATGTAAGAGCTAGCCAATAAGAAGCTAGAGCTAATAGGTCAAGCAGTGATTTAATTCATACAACTTCTGTGTGATTATATTGGAAGTCTGGGTGACTGGGAAAAAAACGAGCAGCCTCTGACTACAAATTGGTGCCATATTGGTCAACTGATCTACTTAAAAACCTGAGAGAGCTTGAAAAGTTTAATGCAGCTTCTTGCTCTGTTTGCTGGCACAAAGCAGAGACGTGGTTTCTTTAAGAGGTTTCTCGATTCAGTTTTAGCATTAAACACTACACAGATTCTTTTTTTTAAAAAAAAAAAAGGCGGCTTCCTGGTTCACCAGCATGAATGGCTCTGACTCTTTTGGGAGGTCTGGCTGCAGAGCATTTAAATGGTGCCTGTGAGCAGTGTGTTTCAAATTGCTTAATGGTGACACAGACCTGCTAGGACCTGGGGTGAACAGAACGGCTCCCAGAGGCAGTGAACATGCTTCTGTCATGCTTCTGAGTGGAGCAAGCAGGCAGGACCATGGAGTTGGTCCTAGCCATGGCTGCTTAGCATTAAAAAAAAGGGCACTCCTGGTCAATAATCAATTACAGATACACAATAAAGACAGATTCAAATTCAAATGAAAAAGACCTCTAAAATGGGTCACAGTGTTGGATAAATGTACATAGGCTTGAGAGAGAAAAAAAATATAGACAGTTATAAAAGGAAGTAATTGGTTATAAAAAAATAAAACAAAGCCTTTAAAGAGACAGAGTACAGACTGTCATAGATTAAAGGGGTACAGAAAAATAAGCCACGTAAAGATGGAATATACACAGAGAGTCTGGAATATGTATATTATTCTGTTTTCTTGATTTTTTTCCACTGTGAAGGAGCCAAGTATAAAGAGACATCTCATTGTATGGGCTGCTAAGCTAAACCAAAATATATATTTTAAAGTATTTTGACTTCAAAATTTGGATCTAAGGACTTGTTGCTTTGTAAAAGGGGTTCTTCTTTTGTTTCCACAGGGGATAAGAACCTGTGGATTCCCATCAGACAATTACGGTTTAATGGACCAAGAGCCCCCGAAAGGTCACCATAAACACCCCCAAAAATTACTTCACCCAACAAAAAGCAGGAAGCAGTTTGGAGAAAAGTATGGCCAAATTTCCAAATATTGTTTATAAATGTTTGTTTACATTTAATATGTAGAGATTTGCCTTGGTATGGATCTTGGTTTGTTTATACAAATTTGAGATCAATTTGGATATATATATATATATATTTCTGCTCTTGATTAAGGTGTTGTGTTTGTGCAGCTCATTTAAAAATATAATATATAATTAAAAAATACAGGTTAGCCGGGCGGTGGTGGCGCACACCTTTAATCCCAGCACTCGGGAGGCAGAGGCAGGCAGATCTCTGTGAGTTCGAGACCAGCCTGGTCTACAAGAGCTAGTTCCAGGACAGGCTCCAAAACCACAGAGAAACCCTGTCTCAAAAAAAACAAAACAAAACAAAAAAAAAAGAACTTAGGACTTTTCATGGCAATGAGACACATCTGTTCCTGGCAGCACCAATCTACTTCAAGAGGAAGATGGGCATCAAAGCGGTTCCTTATGGAGTTTTCTAGCCATTTGGGTAAGAAGCTGCTCTTGCCTGGACTGCTTGATGTTATCCTGTATGAACTGGACATGCAGGACACACAGAAAAACTGCTGAACTTGCATAAAGGTGAGATGGTCCTTCAGGATTTCTGCTTCATGATAGAACAAAAAGAGGCTGTTAGACATTCTGCAGGACACAGAAGAAAGTGACTGACAAACTGTCAATATAGGTTGAACTGTCTTTGAAATTTCCTGCTTCGTGAAAATGTCTGCTGGATATTATGGACTTGTAGGCTGAAGTTGGTGGGATGCTCCAATGTTACAAAAGAACTTTGGGTGACTGTCCAGGCAGTGAGATGTCTCTGTCATTTCTAAAGTTTTGGAAGTTGTTTTCAATGTACTTCCTATTAACTTAGGTAATATTATATCCTTCTGGGGTCTTTGATGAGTTGAAAGATAGTTACTGTTTTCTTAGTTATAATAAAAGATAAAGTAGATATAAATATTGTAACTATAATTTTTGTTTGATACCTGTTTTGTAATATGTAATTTTAACTATGTTAAACTTAAAACTTTCTTTTTTATTTAAACAGGAAAGGAGAAATGGTGTGGGAAGTCCTTCTGTCTATGTGTTGCTTTTATTGGTTAATGAATAAAGCTGTTTCAGCCACTGGCTTAGTAGAATAGGGCAGGAATTCCAAGCAGATAGAGGTGGAGAGAGTAGGTGGAGTCCCGGAGACACCATGTAGCCACTGTAGAAAAAAGATGCACCTGAACATTGCCGGTAAACAATGAGCCTCAACGTAAAATATACAATAATAGAAATGGGTTAATTTAAGATGTAAGAGCTAGCCAGTAAGAAGCTAGAGCTAACAAGCTAAGCAGTGACTTAATTAATACAGTTTCTGTGTGATTATTTCGAGAGTTGGGTGGCTGGGAAACAAACAAGCAGCCACAGACTATAAAAACTTAGAGACAGATATTAGGGTTCAACCAGAAGGTCAGAAAAAGCACAACGGCCAGCCACTGGCTTTTATCTCTACCTCAGTCTGAAATGGCGATCCTGCCTCCATGAATCCTGATAATGAGATTGTGTCTGAGAGCTGTCTCCTCCTGTTTTATATTCCTCTCTAGCGCTGGGATTAAAGGCACCACTACTGCCTGGTTTCTATGGCAAACTAGAACCCACATGATAGCTCATAATAACCTAGAGATCCAATTCTATGCAATCCAATGTCTTCTTCTGCCTTCTCGGTGGGTGAGTGGGGGACAGACACATGCTCATACATAATATACATGCAAGCAAACACACACATAAAATAAAGACAAATAAACCTATTTTTAAAAGAATTCCTCCACTTGAACAAATATTAAAATCATATTTACTTTTAATACAGATATAACACCTTCCCCCTATGAGTAACAAAATTAAATAAACATCAAAGTTCCTTGCCCTCTGCAGAGCAAATCAAATCAATTCCTGTCCTCATCCTTTGAGAACTGTTTAAGCAATCTGCATCTATCTTCATCAACTTCTCTCCTTTCAGAAAATCTAGAAACCTTTTAAGTAACAAGGAAGGAAACACTGAGCTGGCAAATGTGGGATGTGAAAATGACCCTCTGGGCATGAGAAACACACTCCTATAAAGTTAGCAAGTTTCAAGTCCTGTACAAAAAGAAGAACTAGCTTGCCAATGCCAGTTTTGCTTAGTCATGTCTTTTCTTCTTTCCAAAGTTATATTTTTACTTATGTGCTGGCTTTTTCGCTGGCACCAACGTGGGAAAGTCACATGAATTCGAACTTGTGCTCACTTAGTTCTTCTCCTCTTTGACACCTATCGAGGGTGTCCGATGTTATGAAACTAGTAGCAAAGACTTCTAGACTCCGCAGAAAAAGAAATAGTCGCACCCTTTCTTCTCTTGCCTGAAGCACCCTAACTGGGTGTTTCTTTAGGATGTATAAAACCACTATGCCCTTACCCTTGTCATCCCAGCACTTAGGAGGCTACAGGATAGCCTGGTTTCCATAGTGAGCTCCAGGACAGCCAGGACCCTAGAGAGACCCTGTCTCAAAAGCAAAACAAAACAACAACAGCAAAAAAAAAAAAAAAAAAAACCAAAATCCCCAAACCAAACCAAAACCTTCTTGAAATGAAGGAGACCCTGAGATGATTCAGTATGGAAAACATAGGCCACCAAGGCTGATGGCCTGAGCATCATGGCCTCTGTATGTGCGCTGGAGAGGGTTACAAGTGCCTGTGTATCCAAAATAAATGTCATTTCAAACAATGAATAGATATATAACAGCAAATTGGACCAAGTATTGCATGCCTATAATTCTAGAATTTGGGATGTGGAGGCAGGAAGATAAGGAGTTCAAGGCCAGCCTTTACTACATAGGGAGTTTGAGGCCAGCCTGGGCTACATGAAACCTTGTCTTTAAAAAAAAAAAAAACAACAACAAATTGCCAGGCATAGTGGCACTCATCTCTAATCCCAGCCCTTGGGAAGCAGAGGCAAATGAATCTCCAGGAGTTCAAGGCTAGCCTAGTCTACCTAGTGGTTCCAGGATAGTCAGGGCTACAGAGGCAGGCCCTGCCTCAAAACAAACACAAACCAGTTAACAAAACAGACAACTGGGGTCTGGGGAGAAAGTGCTAACTGTAAGCATGAGGACCAAAGTGTGAGCCCCACCACCCCCATGAAAAACTAGTCAGGGTGGCACATGCTTGCAATCCCAGGGCTAGGCAAGTAGAGCCACAGGGAGCCTGGAGCCGATGTGACAGTCAGCTTAGCCTAACCCATAAGCTCCAGGTCCCAGTGAGAGACTTAGTCTCAAAAAACAACTTGGACGGCTCCTGAGAAATGACGTGAGGTTGACCTCTGCCCTCCATACGTGTGAGCACACACGCATGCTCACCCACTCCCTCACACGAGCACATACACATCCATTCACATACAGGAACTTAAAGCAGACTACCCAAGCAAGCAAGCAAGTGAGCAAATAAAATAGTGATCTGGCTGTAAAAGTCGTAATGAAATAGTTCTAGTCCTTTGAAGGAAATTGTTTTCTACTCTCTGGCACGAAATACGGTAAATGTGAGTAAACATGAGATCTATTAAAAAAATCTCATAAGTATTTCAAACATTCGCTTTCTGTGTGTATAGAAGTTGTAGATTTCATCTATCCCCCTAAAGGAATCAGAATCCTACGAATATCAGACTCCCTAGATGTGTGCCATGCTGATTTCTGGGACGGTGTACCTCCAGAAGTAGTCCTGGAAAGCTAAACTGACGAAACCAAAATGCAGCCAGGCCCCAAGTGGTGCCCACCTTTAATCCCAGCACTCGGGAGGCAGAGACAGGCGGATCTCTGTGAGTTCGAGGCCAGCCTGGTCTACATGGTGACTTCCAGGATGGCCAGAGCTGTATAGTGAAACCTTGAGACTTTGTCTCCAAAAAAAAAAAAAAGTGCACAATGACAAACTGTGGTAGCCGGGCTGTGGTGGCGCTCGCCTTTAATCCCAGCACTTGGGAGGCAGAGGCAGGCGGATCTCTGTGAGTTCGAGTCCAGCCTGGTCTACAAAGGGAGTTCCAGGACAGGCTCCAAAGCTACAGAGAAACCCCGTCTCGAAAAACCAAAAGAAAAAAAGAAAAAAAAAAAAAAGACAAACTGTGGTCCTCTGCAACTTCTTTGATTTGCTACGAGGATCAAGGCAAACCATTAGTCTTCGATTCCTGATTTAATCTTACTAAGGACATAGTCTGGGGGATACTTTTGTACAAGGAAAACCAAAAGGGCTTGTTATCAACAGGCTCTAGAGCTCCAAGTCCTCTGTATTTAATGTAAAACATGGTGATGGTGGGGGAGGGGCCGGAGAAGGGCGCAGGAACATCCATTAGAGATCAGTGTAATAGAGCAGGGAAGTGTTCTATCTGGGGAAACAGCAAACCGATGTAATTAAGTTTCATTGTTATGAAATTATCACTGTGATTTAAGGAACAGGAGACATTTGGTTTTCCAGCTGTAGGTCTGGAGGTGTTGACTTTCATGAGAGAAGAAAAACTCCCATTGCTTTAATATTATAGATTGGGGTTTCATTTCTCTCTCTTTCTGTGTGTGTGTGTGTGTGTGTGTGTGTGTGTCTCACCCTCTTTTCTTTTTTTTTTTTTTAATCTGAGGCAAGGTCTCTCTATGTAACCCTGACTGTCCTAGAATTCACTGCACAGACCGGGTAGGGGGGAGGTTGGCTTCATAGAAATCCACCTGTCTCTGCATTGCTGAGTGCTAGGACTAAGGTGTGCACCACCATGCCCAGCTAAAGTGGGGTTTCTTATGTGAACCCTAAATTCAATCTAATATATGTGTAATATTTTGTGGTATTATTTGTTGTTCCCACTATCTTACACATAATAGCTCCTTTATTTTTTTTTAATTTTGATCTAGTTTAAAGCATAATAAGAATGGAACCCAAACTGGCTTGATTCAGAACGCCTCGTTTCAGAAAGGCATCGGTCATAGAACTGCCTTTCACTGCCGAATCTGTTACTGGCGGAGGCCTCTAGCTTTGTAGAGAGGGGTCCTCACCATTTGAAAGTCCTAAACATGGGACACGTGCCAGGCGGTGAGGGTGACACAACACAGCTGCTGGGAAGAGGTGATCACGGGGCAAGTCTCCGGCTTCTTCCACTGTGTAATCTTTGCATATTGGACTTTCTAAACTGCTGGCAACTTGTTCCAGAGTTACTGCCTCGGTTGGAGGAGACATGCTCTCTTGCTGGTCAGCTGGTGTGTGTGTGGGGGGGGTGTCCGTTTGCCTTCCTGAAAGTTGGTCCTGTCTAACTGCAGGCTTGGTTCCCAGGGTTGGGTTGCAGCATTCCGTTCAAAGACAGAGGGTGTGAGGGTCAGAGAGCTGCAGAAGTTCCAGAAGGATCCTGCAGAGATCTGCTTTGTATCATTAGTTCCAGAGGTTTTGGTCCGCGGCACAATTGTCCCATCCTTCTGGCCCTGGAGTGAGGCAGGAAGTTCATCGCAATGGAAGGGGTATAGAAGCAGGGGCTTTTCAAATCACAGCAGCCAGGGAGTAGGGGTGGGTTTTCATTTTTTTTTTTGTCTTTTTTTTTTTTATAGAAGCCTAAGTAGCCAAGATGGTTTTGGTGTTGTTTCCTAGTCCAGGCTGACCTTGAGTTCATGAGCCTCCTGAGGAATGATAGGTGTGACCTGTATGTGCGTACCCTCACGTCCCTCACGTCCTCTCGTCCAGCACCCTCTTGTCCAGCGACAAGGAAGTTTTTATCCTGAGTCATCTGGTTTCTGTGTACCTCTATGCGTGGCAAGAGCGCCCAGGAGGCCAGGTTCTGATGACAAAAGCCTGGGCCAGTTTTATCTCAGCCACTTACTAGTTACACACCTTGAGCAAATTGTTTAGCTTATCTAAATGCTGATTTCATTGACTTTTATCAAGGATGTTTACCTCTACTGTTCAAATGTAGATCAGGTGAAGTACCGTAGTTGAATCAACAAGCATGAGGCCAAGGGTAGGTAAACACGTGCTAACCCGCAGCAGAAGGCACCCGTGTTGAACGTGCCGGGCGTGCACAATAAGGATTTGGAAAAGAGCCAGGAGGTGGTGCACGTGCCTTTAATGAGAGCCCTCAGGAGGCAGAGGCAGGAGGAAGGCGGATCTCTGTAAGTTCGAGGTCAGCCTGGTCTACAAGAGCTAGTTCCAGGATAGGCTCCAAAGCTACAGAGAAACCCTGTCTCAAAAAAAAAAAAAAAGAAGAATTTGGAAAAGAGATAACCAAAACCAAGCCTTGTGGGGGTCTCAGCCTTTACTGCTTAGTTCCACTACAACCATAGCTTTTCGTTTTTTTTCAAATCTGGCCTTTTGAGGACAAGGATGGTAGAATGTGTCCAGCGCACACCTTTCTCCCTCTATCTCCCCAGTGCTGGGATTTCCGGCATGAACCCCACCACATCAAAAAACTTGTGGTTCTGGTTTGTTCTTCTCTAGGAAGAGTTTTTAGGGTTTAAAAGAAACACAAAACAAACAAACAAAACCAGGGCAGGCAAACCGTAAATCTCAGCAGCTACCAAATGTCAGGGCCAGGAACTTTAGAGGAAGTTCCTGAGCAGGAGAAAGGGGCACACTTAGACTCTGACCTTCACTCAGAAAGAGACAGAGACAGAGAGAGAGACACAGAGAGACAGGAGAGAGACAGAGAAGAAAAAAGAAACAGTTACACCTTAAGAAACAACACAGAGACCCAGCTGAACCCCAAGGCAGTTCATCGAGACTGAGAGGTCTGAGACAAAGAGCCCAGCGCCTCACTAAAGGGACAGCAATTCTGCTCATCTCTTTAGCACACCACTCGTGTTTCTGGTTGCTCTTACATGTCTGTGTTTTCCAGACTCTCAGTAAGATTGAAGGAACCAGCCTGAAGAAAAATAGGAAATCTGGTGTTGTGCCTTGTGAGTTAGGTGGCCTTGGCTCCACAAGGTCCCCACCACCTACAAAACAGAGAGACCGGGCCAGGTGGTCTTGGGTTCATCTGGCTCCTGCAACTCCATAAAAATTCCAGGGCTGCTTCGGTTCTCCTGGTCCAGACCACCGTGTTGCTGCATTTTGAGAACCACTGGATTAGAGGCTAGCAGAGAGATCGCAACCCCCTCCCATGAATATTTCCTGACCACAGAGGACTAAGAGAAATAAAAGACAGTAAGGGTCAGGGAGCTAGCTCAGTGGGTAAAGACACTTGCTGCCTAAGCCTGACGACTGGGTTGGAACCCTGGAACCATGGTTTATAAGAGAAAACAGCCAGACGCACATCTGTATTCCAGACATGCCTGTGTCAAGATGGGACCCAGGAAAAGGGGGAGAGATGGCCAGAGGCTGACAGCCAGCCTGGGGTGTGCAGCTCAGGGACAGAAACAAGAGACTTCGCCTCCAAACAAGGTGGAGCGAGAGAACTGATTTGTGCAAAGCTGTCCTCGGACAGTGATGTGTGTGCTGTAGCAGGTGTGTGTCTGTACACACGCACACACGCACATATGCATACACACACAAACACACGCATACACATGCAGACATAGAGGCGGAGAGAGAGAGAGAATAAAGATATTTTATTCTCTGGGAGCTTTAACTTTATTTTTACTATATTTATTTATTGAATAGTTTTTATTTATTGAATAGTTTGATTAAAGGAAGGGAGGTCCTTCAGTCTAAGAACCGCTTTAAATGAGTAATATACACCAGGACTAAGACCCATCATATTCTGTATGTCCTATACAAGTATAACATTGCTTTTATTAGGCCTATCATTTAGCTGATAATTGCAACATTTTATAGGAATATTATCCGCTATGATTTAAAATGTTTTCAGAGGGGCTTAGGAATTATGGGTTATGAGTATGTACTGCTCTTCCAGAGACTCCAGCTCTAGGGGTTTGACCTTTTCTCTTCTCCTAGGGCACCTGCACACACATGGTGCACACATACACACTCAGGCACACACACATACAAATACAATAGACACATACTTTTAAAAACTGCTTTCAGATGTATGAAGTTAGTACTTCATAGCATCCACAGTAAACGCCAATACCTGGCTACTAAAACTACTGCCTGATTAATAATTTGGTCATTGGCAATATAATTCTTCTCTCAAAAATTATAAATTAGTATTTAGGTTAAAGATTATGAGACGAATGCTGCAAGTTTGTTAAGAAAAAAATCCAAGTATTCAATAGAAATGCAAAGTAGAACGGCATGGTCGGAACGGCTTCTAACTTTTTCCCACAATGGTGAGTTAGGCAACATTCAAAACACTTCCTTATTTTAACCTTAAAATTTGAAATAACTTCTCTACGTTGATAATAAGAGTCTTGGTTTTTCCAGGCAGAGAGTTCACACTTTTATTTGACATGCAGTTGGTATAAGGCAAGCGTTTAAGCTGGATATTGGACCCATCACTTCAAGAAACGCTCTATGGAACTCGTTTTTGTTCAAGTGATCCCAAAAAGTCACACAAGCAGTGTGCCTTGTGTGTTTGGTTTTGAACGACGGGGCCACGGCAGCTAATTTCACTGTCTCCAGTGCCGAAAGGAGGCGGCTGAACCTCAAGATAAACTCACTTTATATCGTCCTGATGCTGTTGGCTCAAGAGCAGCCCGGACTGTTTACATTACCCAGCTTCCTCTGAGTAGATTAGGGAAATTCCATATTGGCTATTTCCTCCACACCCTAGGAAACAATATCGCGCATTAAAACATCGGATTTATTTCTGGGGCATAATTCTGTAATGAGTCCTTCATTCAAATCCTCAACGACGACTCTTCTAAGTACTTACTTTATACGAGGTACGAGGTAGGATGTTAAGCTTCATAAGAAAGAAGAAAAAAACCCACAACTTTGGGGCTAGGGATATTGCTCTGTTTACAAAGCTCTTGCCTGGCAGGTGTGAGGCGCTGGTTTCAATTCCCAGCACCACGGGGCTCTCGTTTTCTTCCTGTTGTTGAAACCAAACCAAACCACTCGAATAGAAACTTAGGGAGAAAAAGGTTTATTTAGCTTACCCTCCCAGGCCGCACTCGGTCACTGAAGAAAGTCAAGACTGGACATCAAGACAAGAACGTGGAGCAGGAACCGTGGAGGAACTCTACTGGGGGGATCACTCCCGGGCTCCTGATTAACTGCTGCCTTTCTTATGCCTAGTAATGGTGCTGCCCGCAGTGTGCTGGGCCCTCTGTCAATTACCAATCAAGATAATTCATAATCCTCTACAGACCTGCTCACAGACCTAGCCAATAAAGACAATCATGAACTCTTCATTCCTTCCTTTCCTTCCCTCCGTCGTCCCTCCCTCTCTCCGTCCCTCCCTCCCTTCTTTCTTCCCTCCCTCCCTTCTTTCCTTCTCTCCCTCTCTTCTTCCCTCCCTTCCTTTCTTCTTTAGACAGAGTTTGTCTGTGTAGCCACGGACAGTCTCGAACTCACCAGATCCGCTTCCCTCAGCTTTCAGAGTGCTGGGATTGAAGGTGTGCGCCACCACAGACTCAATTGAGACTCTTGTCGGGTGATTCCAGGCTGTGTCAAGTTGACCGTTAATCCTAGTGAGGACTCGCGGTTTTGAAGAAGAATAGCGTGTAACTGGATATGTGCATGAACCCAATTTTCAGCTACAGCTGATGGTTAGAGACGATGAGTGCAGATTCCAAACACCATTGCTGAACACTGTAGCACAGCAGAGAAAGAGCGAAGAGTTGGGCACTAGAACAGTACAGGGAGAAGCTTAAAGAGATGGGTAGGGTTCATATAACGGGAAATAACGGGGAAAGCACAGAGCTTGGAGCACTGCACAGACAATTACAATGGCCAGCTGTATAAAACACAGTAAATAGGTCACAGAGCATAGAACTTCATAGCTACTCAAAGGGAGGCCTGGCCGGGGGGGGGCAGCAACACGAGCATCCTCTGTCTTTACGATTACAAAATCAGCATGTGCTTCTGCTTGGCCCTCGTCTTTGGCTATGTTAGCTCATTTGATGTCTGAGAAGTGACGCCATCAGCCGATTCTTCAATTCAGAAAGGATGCTGAGCCATAGAGAGGTCGAATGGCTTCCTTTATGGTAACAGAAAACCGTTTTTAAAAGCCCAAATCAGACAGTCCTGTAAAGAGTGCATCCCGTGTCGTGTGGAAGGGTCTGAATTCCACGTTAAGAAGTTTAAGCTTTATTTCCTCACTAATAAGGAAAGCCTAGCTGTACCCATGAGCTTAGAGAAAGACCTTGTCTCAAGAAAACAGAAAATGTTAAAGACACCAGTGTTAACTTCTTATCTCCTCCAAGCACACATAGTAACATATGAACACACATGTGCGTTCACACACACACTCAAAAATATACCATGCACAACAATGACAATAATAAATGAATGGCAATGTGTGTTCAGGAGTCACCTTTCAGATTACTCTGTGCCGATTGGTTAGTCCTGTGTGAGGATAGGCTGTCCCTGTGTGAGGATAGGCTAACCCTGTGTGAGGCTATGCCGTCCCTGTGTGAGAATAGGCTACCATACAGGGACAGTTAGGGCAAGTACTGTGACCTGAGAAACAATTCCTTCTCCTCAATCCTCCTCTTATAGTGTGGTCCCCAAGGTCATTTGCTAAAGCTAATACACAGAATGCAAGGACAGACATATGGGCTGTTTGGTCTTTGGTTCTGTGAATCACGCTCTTTAAAGCATCCCTGCATGTGCCTCTTGGTGCACACACAAGCATCTGTTGGGTATATGGGACCACTGGAGCCGTATCATGACCAGGTTAGCCTTTAGGGGAGTGGGAGACCAAATGAGCAAAGGGGTCAACTCATTCAGCCACCAAACCAGTTGAATACCCCCGCCCCCACCTCCACACAAGGCTCGAGAAAGAACTGCTCAACTAATCCATATAATTTGAGTAAGTCATACTTTACCGTTGCTTTAATCTCTTGAATTTATGTAGAAGGTAGAATGCTGGGTGGAACCTGCGGCCTCAGGCATACTAGTCAGTACTTTATCCCCACATTCACCTCCAGCCTTGGTTTTTGTTTTGTAGATAGGGTCTCATTGTGTAGCCTTGGGTTTGCCTGGAACTCCCAAAGTAAAATGGGCTGGCCTGGAACAGACAGTGACACTCCTACTTCTGTCTCTCAAATTCTGGGATTATGCACAACACCATGCCTGGCCTGAACTACTAATTTCTAAAGTAATTTGTTATACGTCAGTACTAGCTACACAGAAATCAGTAGCAGATGTGGGTACATGGAAATTTAAAATGCGACTTTGGCTTTTGAACGCAGTGTGTGGGCGCTGTATAAACAGGGGCTGTTAGAGGTGGAGAAGAAAGGGCTGTTAGTGAAGGGTCACCAGGCTGGGAACAAATGTCAGTGTACCAGGCTGGGAACAAATGTCAGTGTGCCTAGAGGCTAGGGAAAGAGAACTGTGACTGACAGCTGTGAAAAGGGCAGGGGAAAAAACCCTTCCTGTAAGCAAGCTACATGAAATCTGTGTCACACAGCTAATGAATTTTCAAGCTGGGAGATTTCCAGGCAGGGTATTGAATCATTTTGCTTCTGAGCAGTAGAAGTTCTAAGAGGGGAGAATGGTTGGATGCCCCAACCGAGGACGGAAAGGATTAGAAAGTTAGACTTCTCCACCTGGCAAAGTGGGAAGAGGAGGCCAGTGGTGGCCTGTAGGAAAGGTTAAGACCTCAGGAAGAAACTGTATATGGTGGGGTAAGCAAAGGGGTCAACTCAGTGGAATCCGAGCACCGGGGAAGCTGGAGCAGGGATATTGCTGCATGTTCAGGGCTGTCCTGGACTGAATTATTGTCTGGGAAAAGAAAAGAGGAGGGCCGAATCGAGACAAGGACTGAACTTCCAGTCTTTGGACAATTTCAAACCTTTCAGTAATATCGGTGCAGAAACAGCCAGAAGCCCAGGGGAGCAAGGGACAGTCTCCCCTCCACACCCCAGACTCTGCAGCATCCTTAGAGCGTAGGCAAGGCTGGCTCTCAGCAGCTCAGGAATGAGAACGCACATCGAGCTGGAAGTCTGAAACTTTCCCAACGGCCTCCAGGTCCTTGACTGAGACCAGCCTGGTTTCGCAGTCTTCTGCAGGAACAGGAAGTCAGCCCCCGCATGGAAGAAAAGTCTCAATATGCTAGGTGCTGTTTCCCAGAATCTCTATCAGAGTGGTGTGAAGAACCGTGGAAAACATGTCTCCTGTGCTCGTGAGCTTGAGGGATCTGTACTGTTTGTGAGGCCAGCGAGAAATCAAGGAGCAAACCCTTTTTCACCCTTTGGAGAGGGCCTGCTACCCTGGACCCCAGGGGTGGGGTACTGCTGCAAATTCGGTGATCCCCAGTATCCTCTCTGTGAGGGCGCTGCTGACTCCCACCACCTGTGTCGCTTCAGCCTCCAGAGTTCCTGCCTCCCCTTGCTGGCAGCTGCTGGATGGTGGCGTCCAGTTCTCTCTGGGGGTCTTCACCGAGGACCTCCTGATTCTGCGTGGAAGACCAGGCTCAGGAACACAAGCCTGCCACAGGGCAGATCCACTCCTGCTTCCTACCCCTATCCCAGGAGACACTGGCCTCTGGCAACCGGCATCAAACTCTTAGGACCTCAAGATTGATCTGTAGTATGATAATAAAAACCCAGAGACAGATACTGACAGAGACAGATTGGGGTTCAACGTGAAGGCCAGAAAAGCAAAGCAGCCAGTCACTGGCTCTTACCTCTACCTCAGTCTGAAATGGCGATCCTGCCTCCAGGAATCTCAGAATGAGACTGAGCCTGAGAGCTGTCTCCTCCTGTTTTAGCTGGGATTAAAGGCGTGCACCACTACTGCCCAGTTTCTATGGCAACTAGCGTGGCTACTGGGATTAAAGGTGTGTGTCACTTGGTCTATATGGCTGACCAGAATGGCTGTTTTGCTCTCTGATCTTCAGGCAAACTGTATTTATTAAAATACAAATGAAATATCACTACGAAGATCCTTAGAAGCCATAGGAACTCAGTTGTTTTCTCTCTGAGAAACCATAGAATCTCAAAATGCTATAACTGCTGATTCCTTCCTCTACCTCAGAATGAAATGTGAATTTAAATGGGGGGAATTAGATGTGAAAATAATTAGTAAATTATTATTGGACTATACCAACTGAAAAAGATTAAACTGGCTGGGTGTGGGGGTTCACACTTATACTCCCAGCATTTGGGAGGCTGAGGTAGCAGGATGAGTTTAAGGCCAGCCTGGGCTACAGAGTGGCACTCTGAAAAAAAAAAGAAGGAAAAAAAGAAAAGAAGAGTAAATAGTCTACTCGGAAACAAGTTCAGTGTCAGCTTGGAGCACACAGCAAGACTGTCCCGGCACATGCATAGAATAGTAAGTTGCTCATGGCTTCTGATGGCAGTGAACTTAAAACACCGCCTCCACCTAGTGGCCGCTCTTGACTAGGACCGCTCTTTGGTAGTTTGACCTCTAGTTATCACATTAATAGTTCATTTCTGATTAACTGTAGGTGACAACTTCAATAATATTAAAGGGCATTGAAGAATTATACTAATGATCATTGCATTAGTCCCCAAATCTCATTTTATAATTTAGCATATAGCTGGGCATGGTAGCCCATACCTGAGACCAGCATGGTCTACATAGTGAGTTACAGGCTAACCAGAGCTACAGAGATCCTGTTTCAATCAACCAATAAACCAAACAAAAAACCCAAACAAATAGCAACAAAAAAATCAAACACCTTAGTGCTCTCTCTTTTTTTTTTTTTGGTTTTTCGAGACAGGGTTTCTCTGTAGCTTTGGTGCCTGTCCTGGAAATAGCTCTTGTAGACCAGGCTGGCCTTGAACTCACAGAGATTCGCCTGCCTCTGCCTCCCGAGTGCTAGGATTAAAGGCGTTCGCCCGGTGTACCTTAGTGCTCTTTTGCAATAACAATAAAAATTCATTTTTTTTACATTTTAGTGAATGTAAGATAATAAGTGTAATACAACAAAGTTAGTGAGTAAATTAGGTTTCTTTGGATAAAAATTTGCTGAGATAATCCTTCTGTATACTGTGAATATGTATTGCTTCCATTGGTTAGTGATAAAGCTCATTTGGTCAGTAGCTCAGGCTTGTTACTAAATAGCTCTTACAACTTAAACTAACCCATCTCTATTAATCTAAGTTTTGCCACATGGCTCCTGGCTTTACCTATCCTCTAGCATCTTGCTTCTCCCCACGGCTGGCTCACATCTCTTCTCTGACACCACCCTTCTTCCTCTCCATATCTCCTTTTGGCTTTCCCGCTTAGTCTTATTCTGCCTGGCTACAGGCCAAGTCAGTCTTATCATTAACCAATGAGAGCAGTATATAGTTAGTGTACAGAAGGGTTATTTCATAGCATTCCCCCCTTTGGTCTAATTAAAAAGGTTTTAATTTTAGCATAGTAAAATTACATACAATGAAATACTTACCAAGTAAGAACTAGTTACAATAGCTAGTGTATTTGTATTTGACAAAATTAAGAGAAAATAATTATCTAGACTATCTTGGTGAGCATACACTTTTTTTTCCGTTTATTTATTTATTAAAGATTTCTGTCTCTTCCCCGCCACCGCCTCCCATTTCCATCCCCCCCCAATCAAGTCCCCCTCCCTCGTCAGCCCAAAGAGCTATCAGGGTTCCCTGCCCTGTGGGAAGTCCAAGGACCACCTACCTCCATCCAGGTCTAGTAAGGTGAGCATCCAAACTGCCTAGGCGAGCACACACTTTTAATCCCTGCCCTTGGAAGGCAGAGGAAGGTAGATCTCGGTGTGTTTAAGGCCAGCTTGGTCTACAGAGTGAGTTCCAGGACAGCCAGGGCTATACAGAGAAACCCTGTGAAGAAAAAAAAGATGAGATCCTAGTTACTGAGCCACCTCTTTAGCCTCAGAGATTATTCTTTATTCTTTATTGAGGAAGTTTTGAAAAACAGAGATTCCATAATTTGCCTACAGGGACTTATTATTTTTATAGTGATGTATTTCCTTTTTCTTTATCTTTTGAGACAGGGTTTCTCTGTTGTTTTGGAGCCTGTCCTGGAATAATTCACTCTAGATGAGATTGGCCTCAGACTCAGAGATCCACCTGTCTCTGCTTCCCAAGTGCTGAGAGTAAAGGCGTGTGCCATCACCGCCTGGCCTCCCTTCCTTCCTTCCCTTTCTTGTTCTCTCTCTTTCCTTTTTTCTTTTTTCCTTCTCTTTTTATTTTTTTGAGACTGTCTTTCTATGTAGGCTTGGCTGTGCTGGAACTCACTCTGTAGACCACTGGCTTTGAACTCACAGAGTTCTGCCTGCTTCTGTCACTCAAGTGCTGGGATTAAAGCTGTGTGTTGCCCAGTTTTTTTCTTTTGTTTTTTTGAGATAGGATTTCTCTGTATCTTTGGAGCCTGTCCTGGAACTAGCTCTTGTAGACCAGGTTGGCCTCAAACATACATACATGATTGTCAATTAAACCTTAATAATGCTAGAACAAATCTTAAGCAGTTTGTAAACTTCCAAACATATGATTTCCATTATAAACAAGAACATAATATGCAAAGTTTACATTTGGAAGAAAGCCTAAAGAGTGCTATTATTTCCAACGAAAACGCAAGAGTTTGAGATAGTGCTACTTTTCTGTTTTTAGGAACTTAAAACGAAAAGAAGCCGATTTTATTGCCGTTCATGTCTTGCATTTGAAGTGCTTTTCGATGGCTTCTTTAGCCTGAGACTCTTTGCCATAGCTCTTAATCACCACACAGCTGCAACCTACTACTTTCCGGGGTTTCCCCTTCCGATCAATTTTGCAGAGGCCTACCCATTCCCCGAGTTTCTTGTGGTCATCAACCTTAATCAGGTTGATCTGGTGCTCAGCACAAAGGGATTCCACCAACTTGGTGTACGTGGGCTTATCACAGTTGGATGCCAGCACACAGAGGTGGGCCTGGCGCTTGCCTAATGCTTTGGCAGCTTCGTGGATCCCTCTTGCCAGGCCGTCGTGGCCCAGGGCGATCTTCAGCACCTCCTTCAAAGCAGAGTGGATGTCCATCGCAGCTCCAGCAGCGGCACCTTCCTTGGCCATGGCGGTGGGTGACACAGGCGGATCCGATCTACCCTTTCGAAACTACTCCGCAGCTACCAAAAACTACCTAACTTCCAACCTAAGTGGCAGGAGGCAATGGGTTCCCAGTTCTGCGGAGGAGGAAAGGCGGTCAGATGGCCAACTAGAGGACAAAAAATTAGGACACCTCGGGTACGAGGCTGCCCCGTGCGGATGGCTCCCAGGGAGTGTGGGTGGCTGGCACCGAGCATGGCTGAGCTTCCTCGTTATTATTACGTAATCTTGGCTGCTTCTGCGATAAAGCATCTGGGGAAAAGTGGACCGCCTCCGTAGCCTGCTCCAGGCTCCACAACCACTGCGACGCCGCAACCTGCGCCAGCATCCCGTGCCCTCGCTTCATCGATCGCTGACTCTTATTTTGCCTTGGCCGATTCGCCACGACTTGGCATCAGAATTTAACAGGGAAAAAAAAATTCCAACTTTAATATCTCAGAAAGGCCTTCCTGTTCAGAAACGTGGGATCAGGAGACACTTTCGGTCCCTAAACATTTTTGTCGGGGTGACCGTGGCGAAGTCCCCTTCAGTTAACGCTCAGCAGGCGGAGTGAGGCTTTGCGTCGAAAACGCCGACGCGGACGCCCAGACCCGTCGTGCCCGGCCGCGCAGTCGCAGTAGCCTCTTGCTCCAGCTCCCGCCCCCAGCTGGGTGGACGACGTGGAAGTTGCTGGCCGACCTGGCTCGGAGGGAGTCGGCCTGGGCACCGGAGGCTCGGAGCAGCGGAGGTGGCGGCGTCCAGGCTCAACTAGGAGTCGCTCGCTGCCGACTGCCGGCCTGACTCTGAGGATCGGCGAGGGGCGCGGCGGCCGTTCATCATGGGTGAGCACTGTGGGGAGGGTGGGCGTCGGGGGGAGACCGGGCGGACCACGGGCAGCGGAGCCACCTTGGCTCGTGCCCCGGTGGGGACCAGATCCCCGGCTCGGTCCCTTCCACCCCGCGTCCCTGTCTCGGCTGGCGGGTGCCTGGCCGCAGGCTCGCCCTGCTGTCTGACCCCTGTGGAATTTCGATGGCTCCTGCGTGGGCAGTGGGGACCGCGTCCCTTGGAGAAACCCCGAGGCCGGGTGCTGCCCGCCCACTGTACCTGTCGGTGGGGAGAGTTGGGGAAGGTGGGTTGCCGGGTGGGAAGTGCGTGAGGTTTTCATCGCGACTCGCAGGTTTGCAGTTCCCCAGGTGAGGGGACCAGGGTCCTTGTCCCTGCGCACCCTACGGTGACGCCCCCCAGGACAGACGGAGCCTCTAGGGAGTTGCTGTCCTTCAGTCCTTCCCCGGTTTTCTTCAGAGTGATCCCGGGTATCCTCAGTCTGCTCGGTTCTCCGCAACCCTGCGGTGTTGTTTTCCTCCTCTCTCCTACGTGTAAAAGGGTCGAAAAGAACTTTGTCAAGTCACACCCATTCTTCCCCCAGGTTCTGCTTGCAAGGTGGCATCTGTTCTTCCTGTCTTCTTCCCTTCTTTCCTTGTGTCCGTGTCCGTGTTTGTGTGCGCGCGCGTGCGCGTGCAAGCAGACTATGGCTTGAAGTCAGCCTTGAGCCTGTTAGCCAACGCCCTGCTGTTGAGCTACAGTCCCAGCCCTTTTAAAACTTTGAGACAGAATCTCACCAAGCTGCCTACCCTTGAGCTCAACCGTGGAGTCAAAGTTGGCTTCCGACTACCAGTGCTCTTCTTGCTTTTTCTTTGAGTAGCTGGTATTACAGACTTGGACCACTAGCCAAAAGGCCCTGTACACATATATGCATATACACACATCTATTACCTGTATATATTGATATGGAGTATAATATTTTTCCTGGAAATAGTTCATAAAGTATTGGATGTAGACTTACTGTCTAAAATGAGTTTCTAATGCATCCAGGAAATGGAGGCAAGCGGGTGAGTTCGAGGCCAGCCTGGTCTACATACTGATTTCCAGGTCAGCCTGGGCTCCAAAGCGCACCGACGGTGCTGGTAATACCTCTGTCCTGTGACTGCTCAGCAGAGGGCTGCACTGTGCCCGTTCCTCTGACTGGTGTTTGGTATTTAGGGGGGAAGGAGGAGATGGCTGAGTTATCTAGTCCTTGCTCTATTGACTGGGAAGTGAACTGGACTCTTGAGGGCAGTGTCTGCATGTCTGATTATCTAGTGTGTCTTCTGTCTTCCTGACAGTATGCAGGACCAGGGAACATCTCTGATTGCTTATTTGCTGTTGCATAATATATTTCACTGGAGGCAAAAGTATCTACCTGTGCATCCGGGAAGATATTTTGTTATTTGATTAGGCATATAGCTGTCAAAAGGCAAGGTTAAATGTTTTATGGACCTAAGTTAAAAGATGACATTAAATATATTTTGTTTTTATTGTCTTGTAGGTGGCTTTTTCTCAAGTATTTTTTCCAGTCTCTTTGGAACCAGGGAAATGAGGATATTAATTTTGGGATTAGATGGTGCTGGGAAAACAACAATTCTGTACAGATTACAGGTTGGAGAAGTTGTTACTACCATTCCCAGTAAGTACTTTTTTCATAACTCATTATAGAGCATTTCTGGTTTCCATCTAATACAACTTTATGAATAAATTAGTCATATGATACATTGATAGGGGTTTATAAGCTTCTAGTATGAAAATGATATTGGCAATACTTTCATATATATATATATATATATATATATATATATATATATATATATATACATACACACACACACACACACAACACTAAGAAGCTTTGATGCACTTTAAGGTTCCCACTCCAGGCCTGCAAACAGATGTCTGTTTAGAGCTGTAGTTGGCTTAAGTCACTAAGTCTTTGTGCTTCATGGAGATAGTAAACATCTGCTGGTTGTGAGGGGTAAAGAGGTGATGTGTACACAGCACTTTGTTAGTGTGGAATAGAGTATCTAGATGGTAAATTGGTGTCGTTGCATACAAAGTACATTTTTCTGCATTTTAATGCTTGAATCACAGTGTAGTTTCTCCTAGATAAATCTGTAGATCACTTTTAAAGATGGGAATTGTAGAGGCTGGGGGTTGAAATGACTGGGCTACTGGAAAACAAAGAAGAAACATCCAAACTTCACCTCTGTTGATGGCCTTATTATTCTTGCTGGCTTAGAAAATTACTTGCAGATAATCCCATCTGCATGGGGATGGTTACTCTTTCATTTGCTAAATTAAATCTAGAGAGGTAATAGCAGTACATTTAAATTAAATTGGAGAATCCATACAATTTGCTCAAGATTTTAAATTGTGTTTTGAATTACTGTCAGGAAATTCCCATTTCGTCACCGAACCTTCCAGGAATTTTTTGTTTTGCTTTTACGGATGAATGTTTGGATTCTGTAGCATCTGTTATTTCTTTTTGCTGTTTTCATTTCCTCCGATTCTCACTTCTCAGACTCCCTCCTCTGCATCTGGGTAGCTTCTGGTGACCTCTGCAATGCTGCACAGAGCTGCACAGTGGGTGGACCCACTGTGGGCGTGGGCTGCCTTCACCCCTGTCCTTTGCTCTTGGTGGTGATGAGCATGGAGCTGCCTTTGTCTAGTTCTGAGGGAGAGCGGAGCTTGCCTTTTTTTTTTTTGTTGTTTGTTTTTGTTTTTTTTTGTTTTTTTCGAGACAGGGTTTCTCTGTGGTTTTGGAGCCTGTCCTGGAACTAGCTCTTGTAGACCAGGCTGGTCTCAAACTCACAGAGATCCGCCTGCCTCTGCCTCCGGAGTGCTGGGATTAAAGGTGTGTGCCACCACCGCCCGGCCGGAGCTTGCTTTTTATTTGCTGCATTTGCTGTGGATTTGCTTTTCAGCTGTAATGTGCATACCTGCCTGCCACGTGCATCGTTTGCCAGCACAGCGTTAAACAGGCAACGGCAACGAGTAAAAGTCATTCTTCACTCTGACCTTTGAGGTTAAGAAATGTGAGCAGACTTGCGTGTGTCCACCCTAGGTCTTTTCCGCGTTACTTTCTCCCTCGTTTAGACTCCTTTCTTTGAAAGCAGTGTCAGGTCTCAGCCGTGTGCCAGAGCTACACCTAGGAAGGATGGTAGACACAAGGAAGAGCTATGGACCACGCAGCTGCGACCTGGCTACATGGGAGCTCTTGGGGTGTCAGCAGAGAACTTGGCTCCCATAAAGTCACTGCTGTGCCCTTTCTGGATGTTAGAGCCTAGTCTTTTGTGTTAATTGTAGTTTTTACTGTCTTCCAGCACTTGAGTTTTTCTGTCTATAACTCTACTTTTCAAATCAAACTTTCTGGCCCACATCTTTACTCCCAGCACTTGGAGGCAGAGGCAGGCAGATTCCTGTAAGTTCGAGGCTAGCCTGGTCTACAAAGCGAGTTCCAGGACAGCCAGGACTACAACAGTGAAAACAAATAAGCAAACAACTTTCTGAACGCTTACCTGCCAGTATTCAGGGGAGTCTGATAGACAGACCTGTAGGACTGGAATTGCTCCCTGCACAAAGTGCGGAGGACCTGAGTTCAGTCCCCACAGCCTGTGTAAGAACAACCTGGATTTGGTGTGCGCAGTTCTGGTCCCAGCAGTGAAGAGGCAGCTGGCAGGTGCCTGCGGCCCAATGGGCAGTGACTGCGGAGCAGTGTTGGCCTCCTCCTCTGGCCTACACACATGCATGTGTGCCAGCATTTGCGTGAGTAACGTGCACAGAGCAGTCAGGAGATTCTTTGTAACCTGAAGGTGGTGCTGATCTTATTAATTTATGGCGTGTGTGTGTGTGTCATAGCACATTGTCTTAGATGCTATAATAACCCAGTCCATAATGTGATTGAGAATTACCAGCAGTTGCTAGAACTTGGTGAGGCTGGAGACTGTCAAGGAGGAGTGTATCAGTCTACATGCACTAGCGGTTTCATTTCTCTTTCAGCTATTGGGTTTAACGTAGAGACGGTGACATACAAGAACCTCAAATTCCAAGTTTGGGACTTAGGAGGACAGACGAGTATCAGGTACGGTACGAACATCAGGTCATTTGTTGCTATTTAACAGTCGCTGCTGTTTTTTCGTGCCGACACTAAACCACAGTGTGTCTCTGGTGGGAATAGGGTCACACTGTTAAAAATGAGGGAGAACTGGAAACTACGAATGTTCTTAGAGCACCCAGTAATTAAAATCTAAGGAACTCAGGTTCCCAGATAACATGAAAGCCTGAAAGGCTCAGAAACAGGCCCCTTGTTTCAGTTTCCTCTGTCCCCCTCCGAGAGCCGTCATCCGTACAAGGCCATACAGAGGTGACGTAAATGCATGTGCCTCCTGGAATTCAGTGCTCACAGCCCAGCAACTGCGAGTGTCTGTGACTGTCAGTGGCTTAGGGACCAGCTTAGATCAGCAGTAAGGTTACTGTTATAAAGATTGGTGGTGTGGTGGTGCACACCTTTAATCCCAGCACTGGAGACAGGCAGGAGGAGCTAGCTGCTCTACAGAGCGAGTTCCAGTTCAGTCAGTGATAGTGACATAGTGAAACTGTCTCAGAAAAGACAAAAGAGAGAGAGAGAGAGATTGGTAATACATTCACTAAATATTCTGCTGTTAAGTAACTCATTTAAGTCACTTGAGATTATTTCTAATTATAGCCAATTCTACTTCTGGTTATTATCAGTGATTAAGGACATCAAGTCGAATCTCTGAGTTTGAGGCCAGCCTGGTCTATAGATCAAGTTTCAGGACAGCCAAGGCTACACAGAGAAACCCTGTCTGAGGGAAACAAACCCATCCTTTTTTTGTAAGGTATTCATGGTTAAGACTCATAAGTTATACTCATCAGGTCTGCGTACCATTTCCTACTGGTATAGTTAGCGTTCTTTGTAGATTATATTTGTATTTTCACATCCTGAAGTTCAAATTTACTCTGAACGTGTAATTTTGGGCCTGTGATTTAATACTCTTCTTTTAACTCAGTCACATGGAGTGTGGTGCGAGATGCATTTCTGTCAGAAACAGATGATTAAGGCATTGTTCTGAGCATGGGCAGAGCCGGGGCGGGCCTGTGATCACCTTCTCCCTATCATCCACCCAGTCCAGCACGTAGATTGACACGTGAGGTTTTTGCAAGGGATAACATGTTTTCCGTTTTTGAATTTTCCTTAGGCCATACTGGAGATGTTACTACTCAAACACAGATGCAGTCATCTATGTGGTTGACAGTTGTGACCGAGACCGAATTGGCATTTCCAAGTCAGAGTTAGTGGCCATGTTGGAGGTAAGCAAGCATTCCAGCGTTAAGGTTACACATGGAAATAGGAGTGGAGGAATTGTTGCCATGTGCAGGGATAGTTTTCCTCCGTTCTTTTCAGTTTTATTTATTTATTTGTATGGATGTTTTGTTTGCATTATGTGTGAGTACCGTGTGCATGCCTGGTGTCTGTGGACGTCAGAAGAGATTATCCAGTCCCCTGGGAGTGGGAGTATAGCTGATTGTGAGCCAATGTGTGGGTGCTAAGAATCGAGCCTGGGTCCTCTGCAGAAGCAACTAGTGCTCTTAACCACTGGACTAATTCTTCATCTGTCCTCACGTAGGTTTCCAGATGTATCTCAGGTTGCCAGGCTTATGAGGCAACTTTTACCTGTTGAGCTATCTTGCTGTCTTAGAAGGTTTATTTTTGTCTGTGGTGTGTCTGCATGAGCATGTGTGTGGGTGCCCTCAGATGCCAGAAGAGGCGACAGATACCCCGGGGCTGGAGTCCAGGTCGTAGGAGCTACAGTTGTGGGTGCTCAGAACCAAACCCTGGAGGAGCGCTGAGCTATCTCTCCAGTTGTGCCTTTTAAGTTGTCTTACTCTTGGCCATTTTTAAAACATCTGTTCACTGAGAAATGTATATTCTGGGTTCTTGGCAGTTAGAGTGCTTCGTGGAGTTTTCCCAGTCACTGGTGTGGTCCTCTGGCTGCCCTCCTGGAACCCGAGCTCCCTACAGCGTGGTGCCGCCTCCTTTGTGTTGTCCTCTCCCTTCTGTGACAGGAGCTTGCCCTGCAGGCAGTTTTGTTTGTTTCTGAGACAAGGTCTCACTCCAGCCCTGGCTGCCTTTGAACTCACAGAAATCCACCTATCTTTTAAATGCTGGTTTAAAGGCCATCACGCCCTGCAGTTTTTTTTTTTTTAAACTGGTACTGGCGGCTGGACTTAGAGCCATGTACATGCTAAGCGAGAGCTGGATCTCTAGCTCAGAAACTCAGTATTTACTGATAGCATTTATAATTTATTGTCTGGCTAGTCAAATTTAGAACATTCATTAAATCAAAGACTCAAAGTAAATATGCTTTGATTTGTCAAAGAACACCCCAGTAGCATTTGTTAGAAATTTAAATGGATATTCATTTTTCTACAGTTCCAGCTTAACCCGGCTGTTTGATGCTTACCTACCAGCTGTAGGCTACTTGGTACTGAGGTTCTGCTGCTGTGGTTCATCGCCTCAGCCAGAGCACTTTACAGAAGGGCTTCCTGGGTTTACGGTTCCAGAGGATCAGGTTAGAAGCTGGGAGCCAGTCCTGGCTGCAGAAGCAGGAAGCTGAGGGCTCACATCTTAAACTGCCAGCAGGAACCAGAGAGAACAAGCTGGAAATGTCTCTCAAGCCCAGTTCCCAGTGACTTACCTTCTTCAATCAGTCACAGCTTTCTCCCAAGACCCCTCACACAGCACTCCTGCTCAGGTGGGGGTCAGTAAGTGTCTGACACCAGGTGGAGGGGACGTTTCCACTGGGCCACCGTGCTAGGTCAGTTCCTTTTCAGAAGCGTGGACTGCGGGTTTGTAGTTTCAAGGCTGTAAGTCACAGTTGGTAGGTTTAAACCTGTGCTTAGTTGTTTGCAGCGTAGCATCTGCTTTATAAGCTGCTTAGGTAAAAGTATAAAGGTTTGTTTTTCTTTGTTTTTTTGAGACAAGGTGTTGCTGTGTAGCCATACTGGCCTTTAACTCATATAGTATTCCTGCCTCCTCCTCTCAAGTACTAGAGTAAAAGGTGTGTCCACCATGCCTGCCTGGGAATTAAGGAATCTTTTTTTTTTCTTTATAAAAGCTATTTATAGCAAGCCGACAGCTAACATCAAATTAAATGGAGAGAAACTCAAAGCCATCCCACTAACATCAGGAACACGACAAGGCTGTCCACTCTCTCCATACCTCTTCAATATAGTGCTTGAAGTTCTAGCAATAGCAATAAGACAACATAAGGGGATCAAAGGGATTCGAATTGGTAAGGAAGAAGTTAAACTTTCATTATTTGCAGACGATATGATAGTATACATAAGCGACCCCAAAAAACCCCAGCAAAGAACTCCTACAGCTGATAAACACCTTTAGTAGCGTGGCAGGATACAAAATCAATTCCAAAAAATCAGTTGCCCTCCTATACACAAAGGATAAGGAAGCAGAGAGGGAAATCAGAGAAGCATCACCTTTCACGATAGCCACAAATAGCATAAAATATCTTGAGGTAACTCTAACCAAGGAAGTGAAGGATCTATTTGAAAAGAACTTTAAGTCTTTGAAGAAAGAAATTGAGGAGGATACCAGAAAATGGAAGGATCTCCCCTGCTCTTGGATTGGGAGGATCAACATAGTAAAAAGGCAATTCTACCAAGGGCAATTTATAGATTCAATGCAATCCCCATTAAAATCCCATCGAAATTCCTCACAGATCTTGAGAGGACATTAATCAACTTTATATGGAAAAACAAAAAACCCAGGATAGCCAAAACAATCTTATACAATAAAGGAACTTCTGGAGGCATTACCATCCCTGACTTCAAGCTCTATTACAGAGCTTCAGTATTGAAAACAGCTTGGTATTGGCATAAAAACAGAAGTCGATCAATGGAATAGAGTAGAAGACCCGGATTTTAAACCCACAAACCTATGAACACCTGATTTTTGATGAAGGAGCTAAAAGTATTCAATGGAAGAAAGCATTTTCCTGCGCGTACATGCTGTGTTTTGTTTATATGTATCCCCCTTTATCGTCTCCGTTCTCCTTCTGCCCCCACCAGCCCCACTTCCCACCTGACCTCCCTTCTGTGTTGATGTCTTTTGTGTGTGTGACCCGTGAATTTCAGTAGTCTACAAGAGTATGGCTACACAAGCACATACTTTCTTCAACACAATTTATTTTTCAGTGTTTTTTTTTTTTCCAACTCAAGGGTGCATATTAAAATGAAGTCTTTCCATTTTATTTAGGAAGAAGAGCTGAGGAAGGCCATTTTAGTGGTGTTTGCAAACAAGCAGGACATGGAGCAGGCTATGACACCCTCAGAGATGGCAAATGCGCTTGGGCTGCCGGCGTTGAAGGACCGAAAATGGCAGATATTTAAAACGTCAGCAACCAAAGGCACCGGCCTTGACGAGGCCATGGAATGGTGAGTGCCTGTGCCCACATATGGGAAGCTTCCTGTAGGATAGTGTTCTTTGTCCTGGTATGTAGCCCAGGATATACTCCTGCTCCAGCCTCCTTAGTGTGTATTCCCACACCAGGTAAGCTGGCTCTCTGCTCTACGTCCCCTTCCTGTCCTGAGTCCTTCGGGAGTTAGGGTAAGGCTTACTTCTTGTCCACAAGACTCTTGACAGGCATCGTGGTAGCCTATACCACCACTGCCAGCCCTTGGGAGTTTGAGGCCAGCTGGTAGATCAGTTGAGGCTGCATGGGGAGACCCTGCTGCAGTCCTCTTCCTCCCCCAAGAGTCTCAAGTGTATTTGTGATCCCACTGTCCTCACACATGTGAACTTATCCACCCTTATCACAGCCCAGTGACACGTGCTTGCTACATCAGCTCATAACTGATCAATAGGCGTATCTACTCCAGCTGTTTGAGAATAATGAGTTTTTACCTCCAAAATGTACCTATGTACAACCTAGCAGTAATAGCAGAAAGTAAGATACCTGAGACTCAGATTTGACGGTGCCTGCCTATAATCTCAGTACTTTGGAAGCAGAGACAAGGTCAGTAATTTAGGATCTATGGTGAGTTCAAGGTTAGCCTGGGGCTTGAGATTCTGTCTTAAGAAAAAGAAAAATCAGTAGATACCCGACCCCTTTCTTTGATCTGTGTTAAACTTGGTGATGTAAAATGCTCTAAACCCACCTCCACTGTGGAATTCATATTGTAAATGGTCATGCTTTATACCTGGGAGTTAGTTTTGTTAAACTACTGCATTTTCTCTCTGCAGGTTAGTTGAAACACTGAAGAGCAGACAGTAAGTCCACTCATCTGTGAAGCAAACACTGTCACACACTCATTGGAACCGGCCAGATGTGCTTCGGTGACTTAGGACTGTGATTGCTGGCATGTACAGAACTGACTCCAGGATTTGTAATAAATATAAAAAGCAAGTACTCGGCGAGAGCGTTAGCTTGATTATACCATCCAAATGGTCTGTGTAATGTAAAATATTCTTCCTTGCTTTCTTGTGTTAAGGTATATATTCTATTTGTATGGAATTCTTACGCAAATACAATTCTATTAAAGGATGTATACTCTTGGGCCTCCTATCTTTAAATTAGTGGTTGCATTTTGTTTGTATGAACACTAATATTTAGCTCAGATTTATTTCCCCTTAAAATGAATTAAGACTTTCCAAAGATTAGTCTTAGCAAAGTAGATTAGCAATATAGTGTGTATAATATAATCTTCACTGGACTAACTATTCCTCTTGGGTTTTTGATTATAGGCATGAGTATTATTTTGTTGGCTTACTTTACTGACTTACATTATTTTATAATACTTCATAGCTGTCAAAAGAATTTGCCACGTTGACCTGAACATTGTACAGTAACCCTGTGAGAAACACAAGGTTCTGCTATGTTACTTTGCCTGGCCCTATATAGTGTGGTGGGGGTCAGACATTTGTGTCAGAAACCATACTGCATATGGAAATACTGATCTGGGAACACAGATACTGATCTGGTGACACACACGTGTAATCCTAGTACTTAGGAGACGGAGGCAGGAGGACCGAGAGTTAGGGCTAGCCTCGGCTGTGTGGTGAATTTGAAGCCAGCTTGGGCTGCTTGAGACCATGTCTCAAGACAAAATTAACAAACCAACTGCACATACAAAATATACTAAAGTAGTTATGGATATTCAAAGTACTGTTATATAAACTCCTGTCTATGCTAGTAAAATAACTGATACAGTCAGAATGATCCCAGATAGCTGTATCTGATGAATCTACAACACATAAAAAGCTTCACATGAAAGCAAATAAAAAGTAATTTTAATAATATTAACATGGTGTCTTTACTGGTTTCCACTCATTTGCCCTTTTCAGATTAAAATTGGCTAAAGAATGTTACTGGTTCTAAAGAAAATTAAACTAGCATATTCCTAGTTTTAAAAATTAGGCATATTGCAGGCTTAAAACTGTCCTGAGGAACTACGTCAGTCTAATAATCCACCTCGCCCTTAGCACATGTGACGGTGGGCATGGTCTGTGTGTCACCTCGCCCTTAGCACGTGTGACGGCGGGCATGGTCTGTGTGTCACCTCGCCCTTAGCACGTGTGACGGCGGGCATGGTCTGTGTGTCACCTCGCCCTTAGCACGTGTGACAGTGGGCATGGTCTGTGTGTCACTAACACTGGGGGTTCTTTCAGATACCAACAAGGAGCGTTTGAAAGTTAGACATGGTACAGATGTGGGCTCTAGCCTTCCCTCCCATAGATGGTTATTTTGTTAGGGTTAGTAAAGAACGCACTTGGCTCCTGAGGGATTCTCATGTCTGGCTTCATACTATACTATCACGGCCGGCTTAGGATTCATAACCTTTTTGTTCTTCTACTCAAGTTTTTTTTTTTTTTGCAATCTTTTTTAGGGACCCTCTTCCTCCAGGCACAATTATTCCCAGGACAAATGAGTACACTTTTGATGAACAGGGCCTTTGTTTTTATATGCATTTTGGTACCCATATATGTGTACATTCCCTTCCATTGGAATATATTCATACTTGAGGCTGGGGAGGTTATGGTGCAAGCATGAGGGTCATTGTTTGATACCCAGCAAGTATGTAAAAAGCCAGGCATGTCTTTAACCTCAGTGTTGGGGGCCGGTCTAGTGAAATGGCAAGGTCCAGCCCAGAGACCTTTATCTCAGCCAGCCTACAAGATGGAGAGATCTGACCTTCACATCTGCACACACAGACAAGCGCATCCCTCACACGCAGAAGCCGCATAGGATACGCAGGTAGGCAAGAGGCACTCACTGCAGTTTATACTTTAGTTTCCTTCCGGTCTATGGCACAGAGCTGGAAAATGACAAAAGAGTAATTTATTTACATTGAGTTACTGGGTTTACTCCCCTATGATTCTGGAACACTGGAAAAATAGGGCGTGGCAGACACAGGCTACCTGGCACCTAGCCCCCACCACCTCAATCTGATGATGCATCACAGAGGCTAGAATAAACCCCGAGCTCCAGTGTTGACATTTACCAAGTAAATCTGAATACTAGAGAGTGTGTTTGTGTGCACACCAATCCATCTAAGGAACTTGGCAGTTTGTGTGTGCACGCACGCGTGCACTTGTGTGTGCAAGAAGCTTAGTAAGGGGAGTGTTTTGCATTTTGGTTCTACCTACATTCCACAATTTCTTAGTTATTTGCTGAGTCCATTGCATCTGTAATACAGGGACAATTTTGGATCTCAGAGGTAGGATCAGAATTAAGATGTACGCCAGGTACCCAACACACAGGATGGGTTCTGTTTCTCAAATACACTGGGCTCTGAAGAGTGTTGGTTCAGCGTTGAGTGTGGTGAGCAGGTGATGGCTGAACAACTGAAACCAGTTTCCTTCAAGAGTGAGTCACTCCAGAGAGGCAGTCAACCTTAGAATCCCTTGGGAAAGTGTCTGTGAAAGCAAATGGTAATTGTGTTTCTTGTTGAAGCCGAGGCATTTGCACACAAGCCAAATAGGGAAACCTGGACCTCCAAATCTTACGAGTGTTGCTAGTACAACCTAAGACCTGTAACCACACACTGCGGGTTTGAATTGTGTTCCTTCTCCAGACTCACTGTCTTTGAACACTGGGCTCATTCTCTTTATTCTATATTATACAGGGCCATACATTTTTGGGTTCTGCTCCCATATGTAATCAGCCAGAAGGATCAGTCTGGGAAAACAGCACTTTACGATACTGAATCCATCAGCATGGCTGTATCTGTTCCCAGACTTCTCAATGCTTTCTGATGCTATTACCAATACTTTGTTCTACTTATTCCTAATATCTACTTTTTATATTTAAATATAATTTTTAAAATATAGTTATATAATATACATAAATATATATTTTGAGGCAGGGTCTGTGTTCTCAAACTCACAGATCCAATTGCTTCTACCTCCAGACTCCTGGGATTAAAAGGTGAACGCCACCACACCAGCTTTTCCTTGTGTTAAATGATCTTTTTCTGAAAAAGCTAGGTTTAAAACCATGTCATTTAGTATCATACACTTTTTAGACAATGAAGATACAGGAGTATCATATTAAACATTTTAATTTAAAAAAATACAAGCATGATTACATTAAAATATAATTACAGGTCTATGCCAAGCTTTAACTTGTTTTCTTTTGGTTGAGTCCTGTTTTCATTAGTCCACTGGCCTGAAACTCACTGTGTAGTTCAGGTGGGCTTCAAACTTGAAGCAATCCTGCCTTAGCCGTCCAGGAGCAGAGATTACAGCCATGCCTACCTTCTGAAGTCTAATTCAGTCCAGTAGAGGAAGGCCGGAAGTTCAGGTTTCCACCCCAGAGACCGCGTGAGTTACTGCTCTGCACACAGGGAGATCTCACTCCATGATGGCCAAATCTCTCAGGCTGTGGGATTTCTGTCTCTTGGCCTTATAGCCTGGGCGCAGGAACTCGATCTTTCTTTTCTTTGCTTCACTTTTATTTTTATGTTTCTTCAATTTTTTCTTGGCAGCAATATCAGGATTGGTTACAAACTTGAAGAGAAAGCAGAGATCGTGCATTACTTTTAAGGTACATGTTAAAAGAACCCAAAGCAAATGCACAAGATGCCACTAATGAAAATCCTCCCCCTCTCCTGCCTTCATTCCTCCCCCAGGGAACAGCAGCACACGCGTGCACAGCACACAGCACTCACCTCCACGGCCTTCCTCTTCTTCCGGAGCGCCCTCTTCTCACTAGCCTGCTTCTGGACAGAGGCGAAGGCCAGCGAGAAACTCTCGAGCCCAACCAGCTTTCTGAGTAATTCTATGATTTCCTGGGATAGATTCTTCAGCAGAGGATCTAATCACACAGAAAAAAGATGAGAGGCAGTCACACGTCAAAACACTTCAACTCCTGTGGCATCATGATGGTTTGTTCTCATTCAACACAAATCCATGGCCCCTGAGCTGAGGTGGGAGGGTGTGGCACCTGTAGCGTCCTCCTTAGCCAGAACGCAAGAGGAGACCAGACTCTAGGAGGCCCAGCTCCCGACAGGAACCTGGCTGCTGGGTTTCCTCTGTGAGCCTGTGCAGCTCTGCAGATGTGGAAGATGGTAAGGCAGCATGTTTCTCCAGCCTCCAGCGCACAGGTCAGAGCCGAGCCGTGCTCTCTCTCCCATCCTCCCTTTCTCTTTCTAAAATGCAACTCAGCCACACAGTTGCATTGTCTTAAATACATGGGAATCCATTAAGATGTATCCAAGGGCCTGATCCACAGACTGGACTGCCCCAAATACACGAGGCACTAAAGAATACCACTTTATCACGAAGAACAGCGAGCTAAAGATGAATGATGCTGAACAGCTGAAAACGCCTCCTCATTGGGTGGTCACAAGGACAAACGTCTGCCACCACTCTGGGGGCAGAGGCAGGTGGATCTCTGTGAGTTCGGAGCCAGCGTGGTCTAAGGGGTCTAGGACAGTCAAGGATACATAGAGAAACCTTGGCTAAAAACAAAACAACAACCGCACGACAACAACCCCAGGCTCCTCTGAAAGTGACTGACTAGAGCATTAGAAACACCAACCTCAGGACCAACTGCTAAGGTCTCCAGGAAATCACAGACTGTTGCCCTATACTTACTTAAGCCACAAATTAAAAAAAAAAAAAATAAATTGTGAGGTATTTGTGAATAAGCAAGATAGGAAAACTTGGGAATCTAATACCAAATTAACAGAACTGCTTCGTTTCAAATCTAACACCGAATCTGCTCCATTTGTCTTATTTATTTAGTTTTTTGAGAGAACTCTCTTCCTCTGGGAGCTTCCAGCGTGCTGGGATTACAGCACGCAGCACCACCTGTCCACTGCGAGGTTGAGGAATACCCAGAAGCTGCCTCCGAGGGCAGGGTCATCATTCTACAGGAGCCAAACATTCTCACCCCTCTCAGACAGCGTTTCCCTGTGTAGTCCTGGTTGGCCTTAAAGTTATCAAGTTCCACCCGCCTCACACGTCACACCCGATGACACCCGCTTTTTGCCATGATTGGAAGCATACAGAAGGTTCATTGAATAAATGGAAAATATGTTTGCCATTAAATGTTTTCTTCCTTAAACGCCAGTAGGAAGGAAGATAGGAAGGAAGGGGTCCCAGTGTGTGAACACTCAGGACAGGCGGCAGGGTACCTTGCTCCGAGTAGGTGCTGTTGAGTTCCCGAAACAGAGGCGCGATGATCTCTGGGAGGTAGGGCTGGACTCGGTCCACTCCAAGGTCCACAGCTACTGCACCAAGAAACTTAAAGATGCAGGTTCTCTGAAAGAAGAAATCTACTTGAACTGTCTCCGCTCAACACTCAGTCACACCAACAGTGTTCAGCTGAAAAGCCAAGCTCACTCTTTTTTAGACAGACATTGTTGCAATTTTAGGTTCAAAACGCAAAGTCCCAAGGACCCAAAAGTCTCACCAATAACATATACACATCAACAAGAAACCCCAAGCCCCAAAACAAACACCCCAAATCAAAACTCCCAAAGAAAATATCTGATGTTGTAACTTACTCCTATAATAAATCTAGCACTTGGGAGGCCAAGGCAGGAGGATTGCTACAGTAAGGACAAGTTTCAGACCAGCCTGAGATACAAAACAAGCACTAGGTAAATGGGTTAGAGCCTGTGTCAAGAAACCCTGTCTCTAAAAACGAAAAAAAAAAAAAAAAAAAAACAAAACCAAAACAAAACTCCAAAACCAAATCTGTGTCAAAAACCAAGAGGCTAGCATCTGGGAGAGAGGCAGACAGGTCTCTGTTAATCCAAGCCTCCCTGGCTTAGCAGAGCTCTGGGCCATCCAAGGCTACACACTGAGCTGAGACCCTGTTTCAGACAGCAACAACAAAATACACAAACAACAGAGACTTTAGTCACCCGCCGCACCTTTAAGGGGTTTCTGGGAGTATAAGCAGCTTCCAGCTTAGCCGTCCGGGCCAGCTTCTGGATCAGCCACAGCAGCGTGGCTGGCTTGCTGGGCTCTTCCTTCTCTTCCCCGTCCAACTCCGTCCTTCCGTCTGCACCAGCCTCGTCTTCTGCCACCTCTCTGGCCAGGGCATCTCCTAGCGTGTCCTGTTCTTCCAAGTCTTTCAACTCTCCTTGCTTGTTCCCAGAATCAGGTTCCAGTAAATACAAGACTTTTGCTATGAACAGTAAGTTCTTAACAACCTTAAAGAAGGGAGAGGGGAGGAGGTTAGATCTGGAAACAAGCAAGGCGTGCTGGGCCCTAACCTAACGTGCAGGGGACAGAATGGTGGGCACAGCGCCATTACCCCATGGCTGCTTTACGTTAAGTCCTCCCACACAGTACCCGAATTCATTCTCCTGTAACGGTGGTCCTTTTGCTTAGTTCTGTCTTTAAAGTCACAGAAGAAAAACATTTTCCCATGGAAGAAGCATTGCCATTTTATCTTGCACTAATTCTCTGAACCTAATTATGCAGAAATAATATGAACTGATTCATTGACTCCACATTCAACTGTAAAGATCCCGCTGAGGTATTGGTACCAGGAGAGAAACAGTTATAGTGACACCAATATAAAATGTCACTAGCGGTCAGGCAGGATTCAACAGTCTTTAGCCTTCAATGCCAAGTACTCCATTTCACCACCCACTGAACGGCTCTCTACTCCTCCCCTGACCCGGCCATATGTAAAGCATGCTAGAGACAGGGTTTCTCTGTGCAAGAGCCCTGGTTGTCCTGGAACTCGCTCTGTAGACCTGGTGGCCTTGAACTCACAGAGATCCGCCTGCCTCTGCCTCCGAGTGCTGGAGTATAGGCGTGCCCACCACTGCCCAGCTGAGCATTTACTTTTTAAAGACAGAGTTGAGATCCTTTAGGCCTGGCTGGCCTCACACTGATGGCCACCCTTCACCTCAGTCTCCCAACGGGACCACAGGCATAAGCTATACCTGTACAGCGCATGTCATCTATAGAAGTACAGGAACTATTTTAATGATGGACGGTGTTATCTGCTTTAGGGTCGGCCAGTGGCCAGTTCATTTATTTATTTTTCTTTTGCTGACGACAACCTTGTTCTTCAGGAGCTGCCCACCTTGCTTTTTGAGACAGGATCTTTTGGGGTCCTGGGGCTAGACTGGCTAGCCTCACTAAGGCTCGCTGATCTGCCCGCCTGCCTTAGGGACAGCCAGTTTTTAGGTCAATCTTTCTCTTTAACCTCCAGGGATATGGTAAGGAGATTCAATACCAAGCTCTTCTAGAGTACTTAACCCATCCATCAATCATTTAAACTTTAAAGCTTCAGCCACAGAGCAGAACTGGTATTCTAAGGACAGCAGCTTCCTTCCCTATCATCCTCACTGGGAATGGTGATGAGGCCAAGTTATTCCAATACTGCCCCAGAGTCAACATGACACGGATGTACAACGACACATCCTGGAGTGGATAGTTACCTTTTACCAAATATTAAAGTTGGCTGAAAGCAAAAGAAATCAAGTAACAGCTGGGTGGTGGCAGTATACACTCTTAATCCCAGCATGCTGGAGGTAGAGGCAGGGGGATCTCGGAATTCGAGATCAGTCTGGTTTACAGAGCTATTTCCAGGACAGTCAGAGCTGTAGCACAGAGAAACCTGTCTATGTCTAGAACCCCCCCCCCCCCCACACACACACAACAAGAAAGAAAGCAAATAACAAATGTAAAAATGTAAGTGTATTCATTCTTAGTCTGTCAGGAGACCAGCGGCTGCTTCTCTCACACTGGAGTCCACACTCTCTCACCTGTTCTCCTAGGGTCTCGTCTAAGAATTTGGAATGCAGCTGACGGCAGGAAGCCAGAGAGATACTCTTCATCTACGAGAAGAAGGGGACATGAGCAGACAACATTGTTGGTTGTTAAAACAGCCAGCCAGCCATTAACAGCTGGGAGTGTGGACACACCAGGAGGCTGAAGCCAGAGGAGTGCTGGGAATTTAAGGCCAGTCTGGGAGACACAGTGAGTTCCAGAACAACTTTATGTCACACAGTGAGACCGTGTCCCAAAACCAAACAACACTCCTCAAAACTCTTAGTGATTACGTGTGCAGCAAGTTGCCGGCTGGCGTTTCTCCCACCCACAGGCCAGCCCAGGGGATAACCATAAACCAGAGGAAACATCTCACACGGGTCAGAAAGGAAGGACAAGGGTTTAGGGAAACTTTACCTGACGAACAAAACATACAGGGCAACAACACTAAAACCCAAGCCAGGCACGGAGGAATACAAGTCCTGGGACTTGGGAGGACAAGACAGAAGGATCTTGGTAAATTTCAGGTCAGCCTGATTTTAGGCTAACCAGGGCTACATAGTGAGACTCAGTCTTAAAACAAAGCAAGTCGCCGCCCCCCCCCCCCCCCCCCCCCACACACACAGAAGAAAGGGTACCTTTTGATCAAGGTCACTTGTTAGGAACCTGACTGCTACAGGCTCTGTGGGCTTCTTTTTGGCCTTTTTGCTCTTCCATTTTTGAACGAGCTCTTCCGGTTGACAAGACGCAAAGAGCAACCCAAAAATCTGGGCGGCCGTGAGCCACACCCAGTTGTGCGGATGTCTGAGGTGTGCGTGTACGTGACCTGAAAGAGCAACGTGCATTCTCAGCTGCCTCGCGCTTTGCCGAGTCCCTGGCGGGAAACATGATGCACGTAGGCATCTTACGTGCTGGGACTGAGGAGCCAAAGAGGAAAATAACTGCGCTGTTTTCCAGGCAACAGAAGTCAGGGAGACACAGGAAAGAATTCTAAAACTGACTCTGCCTACTGACTGATGCTGAAGGAATACATGAAACCCAGCCCAAAAAAACCACATCTTAACAGAGCTGGGGGAGGGCAGGGGAGGAAGGAAGGAGGAGCTGGTAGGAGCTCTATATGAAGGAAATCACACAGCATCCGGATTTCTGCAACATTTGCCTTTCCAAAACTGACTCCCAATTAATGTCCTTTGTTTCATAAATGAAATGTACTAGTGAGAAAAAAATACTCCCCTAAAGATAACTTTCCAGTGTAATAATCTGATGGGCTCCTTTGTTTTCTTCCTTACGAACTTACATTTACTTTCTGTACTGTACTTGCTCAGATTTCAAGTATTTCCAATAATTTTATCACAGTTACTGTGTTGTTAAATAAAATACTTACTCCAGATTTTATTCAATGTCTCGGAGGGCTTGGTGAAGTGAATAATGTTACATTCCTTGACGAGTTTGCTTATCAGCGTGAGGAAACCGAACAGCAGGCGATCTGCAGCCTTTTCCTCCGTCTCCTCTATGATCTAAACACAGGGTGAGCACGTGCCAGTTAACGGAATGGCCTGGAAGCACCCAGTACATGCGTTCCGCAGCACGTCTGTCTCTAGCAGGTTTCCTAACCACGGCAATGGAGATTATCCACACCCCCCCCACTTGTGATAACCAAAACTGTTTTTGGGTATTGCCAATTGTACCCGTGGTAAGACGCCCTCGCTGAGTGCCTCCGATCTTCACACACATGGAAGGCAGCTTACTTTACTTCAGAGACAGCGTCTCACTGTGCATCAACACAGCACGCTGCCCTTGCTTGTTTTGGTGGTGCTGGGGTCCTGGGCATGCTGGTAAGCACTCCTTCAGTGAAATAAACCCTTAACCCCTAGGCCCCATTTTAAAAGTTTCAGCTGCACTGGATTCTTGATTTTCCTTAAGAAAACTGCATTTTCAATGCAACATTAGCAATGCAACCGAGTGCTTTTGTAAACTCTTCCCAAGTTCTAGTACCTAGCAAATCACTTACGTCTTTAAAGTTCTCAGGATCAACCTCCTTTTCAATCACAGGAAGAAGAGTTCCAAGCCTTCTCTCGAAATCAACTCCTTCACTCTCCACGAATAAGCCGCAGGCCAGGGCAGCTAGCTGTCGGTTTAATCGCTACCCAGAACAAAGCACAGCAAGATGCAGAATTACAGAAAGAAGGCAGGCAGTGTCAACAGCAGAGTCAGTAAGAGAGAAACAGCACGCCATCCCCTCTATGCAGGTCCTGGCCTCACGTATGTCTATTTACCTGGGGGTGAGTAGGTGTGGATGGCAGGGAACTAGAAAAGGGCTGGCCCGTGAGAGAGGGAAAGGAGGGTAAGGGAGGGACAGGAGGATAACATAAAACTTCATATAAGAGGGAAAGAGGGAGCTGCTGGGGGTGTGAAGGTCCAAGTCAGTTGGGGGCCAGAGTGGGTGGAGGTCAACCAAAACAAGCATGGACGAAACTATAGTTTTCAAACAAGAGAAGAAAATAAATGAAGGGGGCTGGAGAGATGGCTCAGTGGTTAAGAGCATTGCCTGCTCTTCCAAAGGTCCTGAGTTCAATTCCCAGCAACCACATGGTGGCTCACAACCATCTGTAAAGAGGTCTGGCAGGGGCCCTCTTCTGGCCTGCAGACATACACACAGAATATTGTATACATAATAAATAAATAAATAAATATTTAAAAAAAAAAAAAAAAAAAGAAAAAGAAAATAAATGAAATCATAGCTGAAGTCCCTAAAAGATGGCCAGCAGCGATGGTGACAGTGTTGATGGGAAGGATGTGAGCTCTGCGTTCTGGAAACTAAGAACAAAGCGCTGCAGAACCAGGGCATTCGTGCACTGGGTGCCGAGTCTGGTTAATATTAATGGTTTTGTGCACAGCTGGTTTTCTGTCACTCTCTGAAGCTTCTTAGGCTCCAGGAGACTAGGAGCTTACTATCTACATGACGACACACCAACAGTGCTGTCTGGGACAGGCCGTGT
>JABTXL010005037.1:4177121-4207964 GCA_025134845.1 Neodon shergylaensis
GCTGTCTGGGACAGGCCGTGTCAACAGTGCCCCTGGCGTGTATTCTGGTGTAAACTATGCACAAAAGCTAAAATGTGACCAAAAGCAACACTAACCTTTTTCGCTTCAAACCAGGAGGTAACCAGACCGAAGAGCCAGTCCCTCTTCTCGAGGCTGACCTTGCCGAGCAGGGATTTGATGGCCATGGAAGCCATCCTCTTGCACATGGCAGAGCCATCGTTAACCATCATCAGGCAAAGAGGGATGAAGAACATCCCGCAGTTGTCATGGAGCAGGCCCTACGGGAGAACAGGCACTGGTGAGAACCCTGGGATGGACAGCAATGATACATAACAGTGAGAGCCAGGGCTTCCGGGGTCCAGGGTAAACAGTACCTGAGGGAAGGTGTCAAAGAGATAGGCAATCATTTCCAAGGCGGATTCTCTTCCAGTTTCGTGTTCATAACTAGGGCGAGAACATTAGGTAGACTCAGTATCTCGTGATTACTTTCAAATTAAAATAGCAGCTTGTCACTATTTCTTGAAGAACTGGGAACTACCCCAATCCCCCAAGGCCAATGACTGCACGGACCATCGAGCTGTCGTTAAGTTGGGCTCCCAACATCCTCCCAACCTCCCAAACAGACTCTGATCAGACAGAGAGCAAACCACCTCACAGAAGCATCAGGGGAGCCAAGAAAAACGGCGCAGAGGAACTGCCAGCACGCTTAGGCCGTCCTTGCCAGACAGGCAGCACATTAAAGGGAAGAGGAAGCCACCCCTCTGTTCCTGTGTCTGCACTTACTTCAGTTGAGCAAGCAGGAATTCCAAGTTTGGTCTCAATTTATCACCGAGGGGATAGTCGAGAATGTATTTCAGAAAAACCTAAGAACGAAACACAGTTATTATCCAGATGTCAAGTTTACCCGGCAATCCTCGGGACGGCCTTCCCAACCTCCTGCCCTCGAAGCTCGAGTCTCAGAACACAGCAATAGCATCATACGAAGCAGTCTTCAGAATCCAGTCAGAGGGTGCCCTCTAACTGTAACAGCAAGGCTAGCAGGTGTGGCCCAACCCGTAACTATGGCAATAAGTTCTCTCTACACACCTGTCTGCACTGGACCCTGGCAGGCTCGTTCTGTGCAGAAATTGCCAAGCTGGATACTTTCCGCATGATGTCATCAATTTCTGGGACCAATAATTTTCTTGATAAAATAGCCTAAAACATAAAGTGAAAACACAAATTTCATCCACCGATGGATATAATAGGTAGGCCCGATGTTAAAGCAGTCATAGGCAGCTTCAGTCACAATAACAATAACCAAAAGAAAAAGTACAGACTTACAAGGGTTGAAATAGAAAGCTCTAAATTATGCAGTAGTTCATCGATAAGCACAACAGCAAAAAGATCCCCCAATATGATAAACTAGATCACATGATTCTGTCCAGAGCTCCGCAGGCTTGGGTATGTATTAAGTACACACATGTGTATGTATGCATGCATGCAATGCCAGGGATTGAACCCAGGGGCTTTCCAACCTAAGGAAATGTCTTATCACTGAGACAAATCCCCAGCCCCTCTGAAAAGGTCACTGTAGACCTCATGTTTCAATACTATGTTTAGGAGCAGGAGACATGACTGGAGGCTGTTCTTCTAGAGGTCTAAGATTAATTCCCAGCACCCACACGGTGGCTCACAAATGCCAATAACTGTGGTCTCATGGGATCCAATGCTCTCGTCTGGTGCGCAGACATACATGCAGACAAAATACCCATATACATAAACAAATAATTCTTTTTAAAAATGCTCTATTAGTTTACATCTATGAAAATCACAATAACTTTTATCAATTCTTTAACTTCAGAAGTTCAGGTAGTATGCTCCATATTATTCTCAGGATTTGATGCGCATACATAAACGTCCCAAGCCAACATTTGGCAACACCGTACCTTGAGAAGACCAAAGGCGGTGGCCTGTCTTGTGGTGTCATAAATGTCCTCCTCAGCGTACGCCAGGAGAACCTGAAGCTGTTTCTCACTTATCTGGCAGGACTTGACCTTCTTGACCACGATGGTCACACACTGTAAGTCACAAGAGTGAGGAGTCAGCAGCCCCCAAAAAGCGAGGTCTAAGGAAATGAGAAGGCCTCAACGACACCTAGGAAACAAATCTGACTGACAGATGGGATGTGGACCCAGTCCTGGCTCACTAAGGGCGACTGTTTCTCTCACCTTGAAACAATTCACTACCAGATGGAAGTTCTGGCCCCGGGCAGCCCCCAGTCTTGCATAGTTCTTCAGCAAGAGGAAAAGGTGCTTGGTCAGCTGTCCTGCTTTTGTTTCTATGGAAGGCAGAGGGAACCGCAAGACCCAGATCAGGCACTGCAAAGCGCCCGTGATCACCTGAGAAAACAGAATGCAGAGCTATGGATGACTCGGGACACGGGCAAGGAAAGATGAGGGAGTATCTATCAGACTGAGAGGCCAGTGGGATGCTGACATGATCAGATCCAGGGCCCTCCCATGCTAGGTAACTATCTTGCCGTGGATCTACATTACCAGTACATTGTGGGCATTATAAATACAAAGATAGCCATGGCACGCAAGCCTCTAATCTCACCACTTGGGAGGCCAAGGCAGAGAGATCTTGAGTTTGAGGCCAGCCTGGGCTACAGTTAAGAGTCTGCTTCAAAACCCCCAAAATAAATACACATACAACTTCTGTGTTAAGAAGAACTGGCTCAAAATTAGGAGTAAGAACAAGTACCATTTAATATAGATAAGAACAAGGATGGAGAAAGTGTGTTAGTACTCCGTGCTTACAGACAGAATTCCTAAATTCACAGGGGTCAGAAAGCTCTGCAATACCTGACACACCCCCTTCTAGTACCCTGGCACCCTCACTGGGCTGGATTATGAAGAGAAAGAAAAAGCCTGGTCACTGGGCAGTGGTGGCGGCGCACACCTTTAATTCCAGCACTCGGGAGGCAGAGGCAGGTGTTTTCCTGTGAGTTCAAGGCCAGCCTGCCTAGTCTACAGAGTGAGTTCCATGACAGGTTCCAAAGCTACACAGAGAAACCCTGTCTCAAAAAACCAAAACCAAAACAACAACAACAACAAAAAAAACCCTTAGTCATTTGTCATCTGAAAGTGCTGAGCTTCAATCTGAGACTTTAAGTGATGGCCTGTGGAGAGGTGGGGGCTCCGGAGTCCCACAGACAGAGGTTTATCCCCTAGGTCAGGACTAGCTGCCAGCCCCTAGCTTCCTCTTGGAAGCCTTGGGCTGGGTACAAATCTCAGCGGTGCAGCACTTGATTACTGTGCACAAAGACCTAGGTTCATTAAAGCAAAATCTAGAGATAGGCTAGAGATAGAATTCGTTGCTCTTCAGAGGAAGGAGCCAGGTTTGGTTCCTAGAACCCACACCAAACAGCTCACAACTGCCTGTAACTAGAACGTCAGGAAATCCAGTACCTTCTGGCTTCCTTGAGCATTTATATATATATCTATATATCTCAGGAACGTGCAGGATAGGGATGACGTCATTAAGATAATGACAACGGTGAGCATGTGAAGATGCAAATCACTGGCCTGGGGACACCACTGCAGGTGTCTTGAGAATCAATTAGATACTTAAAAGGGCTTTCACAGATGTGAGGGGCTCTCTACCAAACGGGACTTTATGTACACGCTGGGGCCCAAACCCAGCCCCCCTGCTCACACACCATGAACTTTGTGAACTGAGCCTTCGTCCCCTACAGGTTATCTTCAGTGAAGCAGACTGTGATGGCTGCACCGTCCTTTATAAACTTGGTCATCTCAAGAAGGACAGACCATCCACACGGACCACCCACCTTCACATCCTTGGCGTCCAGGCAGTTGATGAGGACTTCCACAAAAGGGTCCAACATTTCCAGCACATGCTCACTACTAGACTTGATCTTGGAAGTCTTCAGACTCAGATGCAGCAGCTAGAAGGGTTGAAGAAGAATTTGACATTATTTCCCCATAATACAAGGTGGGCGAGGTAAAGGAAAGGACTCGAAGAGACGAATGTAACGTTTCAAGATGCTTCTATTCAAAATAATAGAAGGAAACGAAGAAATCTAAGAAGTGAGCTCAGAAAGGCAAGGGTGTGGGAACCGAGCCTGAGCTGAGATCTGTTCACCAAATGACCACTCAGCACCTACTGGACTCCAGGCACTGGCTGGTTGCATGGCACAGCGGGGACCAGGACAGACCCGGTCCCTGTCCTGAGGGCTCTGAGCGAGGCACAAACTCAAGAGGGTGAGGTGGCTTTAGAGCGGAAGGGAAGCGAGGCTCACTGTAATATATGCTGGGACAGTGAAGTAGGGGCCTGGAGCCTGCAGCCCGAAAGAACCAGGAAGAATGTCAGCCACAGAACTAAAATGATCAGTTTAAAAAACAACAACAACAACAAAAAAAAAACATCAAAAGCAAAACCAAACAAACAAAAAACAAAACCAAAAGCAAAACCGTGCTATTCTAATAACTATCAGGTCATCAAAGATGGGCCGAGAGAGGTGGCGCACACCTGTTACCCCAGCACTCAGGCTGAGGCTGGCAGACTGCTGCCAAGTGTTAGCCCAGCCTCGTCTATACAGAGAGATCCGGGTCAGCCAGGGGTGCCTAGTATTGAAAGTATTGGTAGAGACCAACAGTAACTCAACAAAGGCACCCTTCAGTGTGTCTGCAATGAATTCACGGTGTAGCGTTTGTGCAGAGGTGAAGGGCACCCAGGACTCTGCAGATGACTAAACAGGACGTGAGGTGTAAGGGGGTCTCTCACCCGAAGACCAGACTCGATGAATATGTGCATGTTGGTTCTCTTGTTCACAACAGCCTTTGGCCCACCTCGGACTGGAACTGGGGGAAGCAGGAGGCAGCTCTGGGGTGGCAGTCGTGTATCGGGTGCAGAGGCTGCTGGCTTCCTGTCAATCAATCACAGTGGAAGAGAAGAGAAAGAGCACTGTCACCTGCTTCAGGGAAGCACTGCGGCCCTGTGCAGACCTGGGCGGCACTGCCAGGGCCCAGCTACTTTTGTTTTGTCTCCTCCTGCCCTGCAGACAATGGAGGGCTGACCAGGGTTACAGCAACCCCTAACAACAGAGGGCAGACTAAGGAGCGGATCTGAATGGAGAGGATACCCGGGGTTACAATCTGAAAATAAATGCCAAGGTCTCTTTTCAGAACACAGAGCAAAATCCAAAGAATGGGCATGAGATATTTTTAGATCACTTAAGTTCTACATCTGTTTTAATCAGAACAGGAATATATTTCAAATCTAGTCTGCCATTCAGTAAATATTTAAAATAAAACCGGCACCAGAGAATTATATGAAAATTATTTTATTTTTTATATTCTGAGATAGGGTCTATGTAGCCTTGGCTGTCCTGGAACTCACTATGTGTGCAGCCCAGGCTGGCCTTGAATTCAGAGACTCCGCTGCCTCTGCGGAGTGTTGGGTTAAAGACATGCACCACTACGCATGACAAAAACAGTTTATGTTAGAATTACCACTTGGAAGGTTCTCAGCCCAAACAGCACAAAGCTAAGAATTTTGCTGTCTAAGCTAGGCTGCATCAAATTTTCAACTCTTCTGCTGGGATTTCAGGCATCCACTGATGTGCTCAGTTAAACTTTTGTTTCACATTACAGCAGATTAAATTAATGCACTTCAGAGACAGTGACTGAAGTGGCTCCCCGGTAACTTACTTTTCCTTTTCCGTTAGCAGCGGCAGGTTTTCACTGACCAGACCGTAGCTTAGCAGGAGAAGAGACTCTGCTGTCATGTCTGGATTCACAATTAATCCTGCTATAATCCGGCGTAAGGTTTCGTGAACTTTCCGGGCAAGTTTTAAACTTGTGGTGTTTTGCAGGATCTAAATTAGCAAACAGAAGGGCGTGCTGATGGACGGAGCCATGCTCTCATTGGCCGCAATGGCTCTTCCACGTATTGGCTTCCCAGTGTGCTCTTTTCTAACTAAAGACTGTACAGCACCACATCTTCAAACAGATACCACATATAAAACAGAAGTTGGTCACAACCCTGTGAACTCAAGTCTCCAAAAGAAAACCATCTACAAGGAACAACTAACTCCCCAGTAGCTGTGGAGAGCCGGAATGTTGCAGGCCCAGAAACAAATTATCTCAGGCTGTCTCTAGCCTACAAATGGCCATTACTGTGCACCCCCGTATTTGTATTTGACCTCACATCCTTGTGGCTACTGTTACAATCCCTTAGGGGAACGTAGGACAGAGTGCCAGCTTCCACCAAGCCAAGGCTAAGATAACACAGGGGCTACTACAGGGGCTCTCTGCTTTATTGTACCTGACCTACCCAGTGTTTCCACAGCGTATTTCTGTCATTCATTCATCTATGCATGTTTTCTTGAGACAGGGATTCTCTGTGTACCCCTGGCAGTCCCGGAACTCACTCTGTGGCTCAGGCTGACCACCTGCGCCCTCCTCCCGAGTGCTGGCATTATTGGCGTGCAAAACCACCATCTGACCTACAAGCTATTTTTTAAAAAGTCTTGATTATTTTGCTTCTTCTGTGACTATAACTTCATAAATCTGTTGCCATGTTAGAACATGGTATTTGAGGTAATGTGAATTCATGGTCACTCATTTCCGGCTTCAGAATAATGAAGAACATCAAATCTCGCAATCCCTTTGAGGGGAGAGCTGTGCTTTTCTGGCAGCCTCTGCTCTAGAGACAATCACTGTGACTGGTATCTGTGCTCATGGATTCCTGCTGGTGAGGCTCAGGGCACAGTGCTGTAGGTATCTGCGAAGCGCACTAATGGGGGTGAATGGTAGGCGCGTGCACACGTACCCTCCCCCCCCATCAATAAAAGGCACAGTTGCTATTTAAAAGGAACCATGTGAATTAAGAACTGGGATGGCCAGGTTTTAGGACAAACTTGGGATCATCGTCACCTCAGGAAAACTCAGCCATTCGCTGCATTCCCTTTCCATCTCAAAATACAGCCAACATCCTTAGGTCAGCATCAGACAAAACTACGTGCACTCTGGAGACGGCTACCTACCACCAAGACATCTGGAGATAAGAGTAACCCGCTACATGGCTCTGTTTGCTCTAGTTTACTACATAAGCTGTAGGAAAGTGAACCAGTAACATCACGGCTGCTATCACTTGCACAGGCACAGCAAACAGTAAGAAAGTGGGCAAATCAGAGCCCCCGTTCTCTCTGGGGCAAAAAGAGACAGCGGAAAGCAAGTGAAGAGCAGAGTGGTCTAGAACTAAATCCCGAGTCTCTGTAACCATGTTCCTTCCTACCCCTCCAGTCTCAATTTTCTATCTGTAACAGTGTTTAGAACATTTCTATTTCTTTTTAGTTATGTGTGTGAGTGTTTGGCCTGCATGCATACTTGTGTGCTCCTGGTGACTTCAGAGGCCAGAAGAAGGTGTCAGACCCCTTGATCTGTAGTTATAGAAGGCTGCCCTGTGGGAGCTGGGAATCAAACCTATGTCTTCTGGAAGAGCAGACAGTGTTCGTAAACACGGAATCATCTTCCCAGCCCCCATGTTTAGATCATTTAACGGCGCAGCATTCTTCTGTTCGGCAATATGGGAGTTGTTTTAAGTCCAAAGACACAGAGGTAAAATTCGTTCACTCTCCAACTCTTACTGCCTTTCCTTTGACATCTTTTCCCTATCAAGGACGCTGATTGGCTGATCACAGCACCTAAGTCAGGCTGAAACTCACGGGACTTGTCTGTTAAGCGCAAAGGTAACCTGGGAGAATCATGGACAGTGTTTGCCCTGAAAGACTCTTTCAGGAGCTCAGACAGAATATTCGGCATTCCTGGATCTCACTCCTTACCTCTTTTAATGGGAGAATAAGTTTTGTGACCTGATCTTTTCCAACAAACTTGCCCAGGATTTCGTAAGAATCGTAACTCTTGCTCCTCCGCGCCTCCATGACTTTGGATAGAATCTGCTTTACCTCCTTCTCTTCCGCTAGGGCGCCGAACAATTCGTGGTTAAAAATCTTTGGAAGGAAGGAAGGACAAGTGGCAGAGATGAGCACTCAGCAAGGCAGGCCCACACAAGAAGTCTGGGCAGTGCGCCCTCCGCAGGACCCCATCAGAGCTAGACTGCATGGCCTGAAACGGGAGGGGAGCAGCTTCTGCTAGAGCACAGGCATTTTCAATTCACTTTAGAAACCAGTTCAGAAACACAAGAACCAGAGCAACAAGCTGAGGTCCAGAAAGCCTCAGATTTGCAACTTAATGATTACAAAGAATATAAATTTTGAAATTGAGACTCAAAAATTAGAGCCTACATTCTAAAATTAGTGAACAAAAAAGGTGGTGTCAAGTTTATTATATTGCTAATCCTACCTCCCAAATAATTTAAATTATTTAACTTTAAGTTAAGTATTACTTTTTAAATATTATAAAGCTCTGATTGAACATACTTTTAGCTTTTTCAACAAATCCATGATATATCTCTGATTACTCCTTTAACTTGGATTACTGGAGATAACTGGAAATTTTTGTTTATTTCAAATGCTGTTGACATGCAATGCCAACATTTTGAAAAAGGTTAAACTAACTTATACACTAGCAACAATAGAATGCCCATCGCAATGAAGGCGTAGCTTTTCCAACTTCCATTAATCTAAAACACACAGATAGTAAATTCCGTGCATGTGTGCGTGTATGTGTTTGCACACATGTGTGCGTATGTATTGAGGTTTAAACCTTGGGGGGTCCTTCTACATACTAAGCACCCACCACTGAGTGAAACCTTGCATTCTATTTTCATTTTGACAGCCTATTTTTATTTCTTACGTGTGAACTGCTAAAATGACCACTGCCCACTTAGGGAAAGCAGAACTGCATCCTGTGACTCTTACCTCAGTCATTATTGGTAGACAGGGGTCTAAGTCCCCAACTTGCAGCTTGCTGGTGAGGCCTTGCAGCAATGTGTAAACAGTGAAAGTGAGCACGTGGACCTAAGACGAGAGACACAGTCAGAACGGAAATGCCTATGAGGGTGCTGGCCATAACTCAAGGGTCCTTGTGTTAGTTACTGCTAACTATCTGCATGTATCCTTGCAGGCCAGAAGAAGGCACCAGATCTCATTACAGATGGTTGTGAGCCACCATGTGGTTGCTGGGAAGTGAACTCAGGACCTCTGGAAGAAGTCAGTGCTCTTAACCTCTGAGCCATCCCTCCAGCCCCTCGCTCAGTCAGCTTTACTGAAGACAGGTCTGAAGAACTGACTTGTGTGATATGAAATGCCACACTTACCTGGTACCCACGGACCAGGGTCGTCTGTAACTCTTTGAGAACATACTGCAGGAAGTGCACACCCAGATCCTCGATTATTTTGGTGAGAGTACTGCGTGCAATGTCCCTGACTTCCTGGGCTCTGTTCTTGAGCAGGACACACACTTTCAGCAAAACACTAGAAAATGCAAAGGCAAAACATAACCAAGAGACAGAAACATAGAAACACACCCGTCTGTTAGGACTTGAGCTACAGCAAACCACGGCAGCGTTTCTCTTTCTGAGGAAAGGAATTAAAAGCCAGGGGAAAAGGAGTAAATTCTGAGTCTCTCTGAACTTTCACCTGTCATATGACATACCTGGGCAGATTTGCCTCCATGACCTCCTGGGGGAGGGACCGCATCAGCTTAACCATGGCAAAGGCCAGGGGGACCCGGACCACTTCCTCCTCATTCACGACCTTTGACTTGACCAGCTTGTGCTCTTCCTCCCTTTTGGTCTGTAAGAATTAGAGTTTGGGGGAAATTCAAACACTAAGGACCACGAAGGCCTGCCAGCACTGTACCCCGCATCTGACTGCCTCCTTTGTCCCGACTCGATCCTGGCTGCAGCAGGAGACGCTGGAGCAGTCCTTACCGCAGACGCCAGGCACTTGTGCAGCCTGGGGAGGATGTCCCCAGTTATGGCTCCTTGGATGGTTTTAATTGTTCTTTCCAGCTCTTCCTTATTCCGAGGAAGGAAAGAAACAGACTTTGAGGTGCACTCTTGTTCCGTAGCTGTTGTCCCACCAGAATCAGCTGCCTCGGGGGCTTCCAGCGGCTCCTTGCCGTCTGACAAACCCTTACAGGCTTGTTCCTTCTCTTCCTCATCCATAAGCTCCAATTCCATGTCTTCATGTTCCAGTACCTCAGCCATCTCAACTGTGTCTGTAACAAAAGTCACCTTTAACTAAATAAAGAAATGTCATGGTTGGGTATGGGGTTTATACCTGTCTGCAATCTTAACCAGAACCGCAGCACTCAAGAGGCCGAGAAAGGATGATTAAAAAGTTTGAGGCCAGGTGAGCTACTAGCCTGATCCTGTCTCAAAATAAAGAGAAGTGGAGGTGAAAAGAGGAAGAGGAGGTGACCATGATACCGACAATGAAGACAAAGCCGTGCAGCTCTGAGAAGCTGCCCTTTCTATGAATAACTGTCACCCACTAGTTAATACTGATCTCCAATACAGGCAGGTAGGAGAATAGCGGAGAAGCAGCGGGAGTGAGAGGCTGCGGGTTTCACTTTCTCACAGTCGAGAGTCTGATGAGGAACAGAGACAAGGAAACAGGCAATTATAAAAGTATGTGGCCTGGCCAGGACGGGTCATTTGAGAACAGCTGGGCAGGGTGGGGTGGGGAGCATGCTGGGATTAGGATTCTTAGTCAACAGAAGGTTTCCTAAGTAGTGGGCTAGAGTTCCCTTGAAGTATGGGAGGCAGCCAGTCGTTACCCCATTAACACACCATCTCTGTGAATCACCTCACTCCCTGTGTACGGTCCACTCTGCACCAGGGAATAGGAAGAGGCACCCAACTTGCAAAACTCCTCTGAGAATTAAATGAAGTAAATTCTGTAACTGTCCAAATGTGCCTGTTATTCCACCAACTATTAAAAAAGGTAGCCATGATGTCCCCTCTCTGTCCTTTGCCAGCTGTGATACTTGGTCGTCTTATGTGGTAGAAGCTCAGCTTCTCCTGTGAAAATCCAGGTAACTGATGGGGTTCTTGACAGGTGCCTGTCAGGATGACAAGATGCTGCCCCTCTGCTCAAAAAACTGCCTTCATTAGCATCTCATTGTTGCTGAGCACTTCTTGTTTATGTTTGTTTTTGTAGACCAGGCTGGCCTCGAACTCTCAGAGATCTGCCTGCCTCTGCTTCCCCGAGTGCTGGGACTACAGATTGTGCCACCACACTTGGCTTGTTAAACTAACATATGGAATTGGGAATCAGAAAATGAAGACCTCTGAGCTCAGCATCATCAAGGACTGTAAGTCAAAGATGCTCTTCATCCTCAACCTGGATGGAAGTCCCTCCCCTCCACCCTAGCTTGGTCCAGTGATTCAGGCTACTCTGGGAAGATGGATAACCAGAAGGTCAAGGATCTAGTTGTGTCTTAATGTGACGGGCATGCTTTGATGCTGTTGCAACCTAATGACAGAGCAGGTTGCTTTGAAGGAAACAGAAGGAGGAAGAGCTGTCCTGAGGCAGAGAAGTCATGTTCTGTCTGGGCCCAGGATCTCACTGTGGTACTCACAGACAGACCGCCACAAATTAGGGAGTCAGACTTCTAGGGAAATAAACAGTGGCCCAGAAGTTTACATTATACAACTTAGATGTGCCTCCTGCACAGGCAACTAAGATGTCATAAGAAGAAGCCATTCGTTTAGTCTAGTCGGTTTCTCTCTGACTCAGTAGCTGCTCCTTACTACAAAGAGAAGAAAAAGCAGTGCATTTTGCCAACAAGTTACCCATGAATAGAGTAAGAATGGAATTTAACAAAGTTTCAAACGTACTTTCTTCACTCCTAACATTTCCCATTTGCTCTTCAAAAGATTTGTAGTCAAAATGGAAGGCTTCCAACACTATCACCAGCAAGCTGTCAAGAAAGATAGAGAGGCCCTCTGATTAGCAACATCATCTATGAAGGGAGAGAAGACGCGAACGTGACACTAGCAAGCACTGCAGTAACCACATTCTGACAGAGAGTATATACGGCCAACTCACAAAGACCCATCCGGGAAGCAAAGCCCAGGTTCCGTGTCAAAGACAACACAACTGACTGTACCTGACGCCCAGCTTCTGGTTGACCTGGCCTGACTGCAGGACATGAATGAAGTGTTTCAGGTAATACACGTACGCCGGCCACGCCAGGTGTCTGCAGACAGCGCCGATGACCTCTGTGGCGGCAATGGTTATGTTCTCGTGCTGTAACACAAACCAGAGCACCAATCGCGAGCAATCGCTAATAAAACACGAGGTTATTCGGTGAACTCCACAGGGCGCAGGCTGCCGGGAATTACACAAGGAAAGAGACTACTTGTTCTTCCATAGGCCAGTTCACCAGCCGCTGTCACAGAGTACCCATTTGGACACTGGGTGATTGACAAATAAATCAGACTTACCCTTTCCTACCCCAATCCCTGCAAAGGATGGCATCAACGTCTTTAAATTCTTTAATATTCATTAATATTAATATACTCTGAATTCTTTGCGGAAAAAAAAAAAAACGAAAAAAAAAAAGTTGTGCCCAAGGTCCAAACCTACACACTATTGCTCTTAAACTAGAAGCGGTCAGAAATAAACCCAGTTGTCACACTCTGGATGTAAGATGCAGCAAGACCACAGTGATCCCCAAGAAGAAGGGTAGGAGTGAGTGTTTCCATGACCTGAATTCCCCGTATGCAGAGACTGTGGGGTTCCCGTATAGAACTCCAGAAGAGCCTGCTGGTCTCCGAGTTACAGAGACAGACTGCACATGGCAGCTGCAGTGTACGGCCGGCGAGAGGGCTGCTTGAAGAGAGGCTCTCTGATTTGAACGGACACTAATCAGTATACACAAGTAAGGAGAGACCGTCGGCAGGGCCCAGCTAAGGATGGATCCTTAGCCCTCTCTCTAGCGCCGAGTGAAAAAGACACCAAGGCATGAACATGCGAATAGACACGGCGGAGTGAGGAACACCAGCAATCATACACATGCGAGCAGTTAGAAAAGAACTCTCCCCTACTGGACCTTTTCAGAAGACAACTGGCAGTTTATAAAGCAGTAAGAATATTTACTGTGTATTTTACAGCTAAAACAGGTTAAAAGCGGGTGACAAAAATACTTTTGTGATCAATAAGGCAATAGAGGAAAACAAAATCACAAATATCAGGATCAACTAAAGGAAGGAAAATGAAAAATAAGTAACAAGATTGTAGATCTCAACCCAACCTTATTAATAAACATGAGACGTGCAAACTGTCTAAAGCTCGCTCTCGGGAATGGACAGACAGACTGGACATACAACAGGGCCCTGAGAAATAGCCTGGAAGTCACAAGGATGTTTGAAGGTGAAGGTTCTAAGAGACACCTTGCCAACACCAAAGAAACCTAGGCAGATCCTCTCCAGCTGGGTCTGCTCACACGTCAGTGCCTTTAGACACTTGGGTTGATTGTTCTTACTGACTTTAATTAAAACTGGGATTTAAAGAACCGTTTAAGGCTAGGTGTGGTGGTCCATGACCATAGTCCTGCTACAAGGGAGGAAGAGTTGTATATTCAAGGCCAGACTGGGTTACAGGGAACCACCCCGCCCTCAAGAATGCAGAGAGAAGGTTGGAAGGAGCCACAGTCCCAGCACGTGCGAGTCTGAAGCAGCTCCATCTCTATGCATTCGAGGCAGCCTGTTGTGGAATATTAGTTGACGGTGTGTTACATGTGTTTCTGCTGTGGAACATTTTTTTTAGTGATGCAAAGTTGTGTTGCGTTCTTTTATGTTGCATTTGTTTAACTCCGTGAAGCTGTGTTACTGTGCTGTCTAAAACACCTGATGGTCCTAATAAAGAGATGCATGGCCAATAGCGAGGCAGGGGAAAGGATACGAGAGGCTGGCAGGCAGAGAGGATAAACAGAAGGAGAAAAAGAAGGATCAGGAAGCAAGAGAGATTGAGGAGCGAGAAAAGAAGGGTCCAGCCACGCAGTCAGTCACGAAGGAAGAGTGAAAGTAAGACACACAGAAGTAAGAACAGGGAAAGTCCAGAGGCAAAAGGTAGATGGGATAATTTAAGAAAAGCTGTCTAGAAACAAGCCAAGCCAAGGTCAGGCGTTTATAAATAAGAATAGGACTCTGTGTGTGACTTATTTGGGAGCTGAATGGTGGGCCCCACAAATAGTAAAGAACAACAAAAACAAACAAAAACAATAACAAACAGCAACAACAACAACAAAAAAACAACCAAAAAAAGCAAACCACCAACACCACCAGCCTCTCCTACACAATGAATTCAAGGACAGCTTGGGTACAGAGTGAGACTTGGTCTACAAACCAACCAACAAGGAAACTAATAAACCAAACCACACCGGTAAGGCAGCAACTGGGGAAGCTGAGACTGGGTAATTGAGAGTTCAAGGTCAACGTGGGTCACACAGTGAGATCCTTTCTCATTTTAGACATCTAGACGTGTCTAGGAAGGGATTTCGTTTTTAGTGTGGAGGGTTGGCCCGTGCGCACAAATAACAGAATAAAAATGTATTTACCATTTCCACAGCATTTACCCCGTGCCAGCAGAGGCTCTAAAGAATCTGAACTACTTCCATTTCAATCTAATTCTGACAACACATTAATGTGGTTACCAATGGTATACTCCCGAGACCTAAATGCTTACCTTGAGCATTTTCTCATCAAATATTGGAGTCATGGCATAAGGCATGATGTAATTCTGAAGAGATTTGGAAGACAGCACAACCTGCCCGTCCAGCAGTTGTTTGGCCAGTTTCTTCAAGGCTCTTGCTCGTCTGTGGATCTAGAGAATTAGAAGACACGTGCAATGGTTACTGCACACTCTCCTAAAACCACCTGCGCCTCAGCTCCAAGCGCTTTTTCCATGGAAAGTTTAAAGGCGGGAAACTCTGGTCATGGACTAGGTAAGCAGATACCCGGGTGTTGATTTGTTTACAGAAATGCAATCCACATCACTTAAAATGGACCCGAACACTTAGGAAAACCGGAAGAAGTTGACACTGTTGTGATTTGTATTTGATGATGGTCCTCAGGAGATGGTCATGGTCATCTCATATGCACATTTGGGTGATGACCATGCAGACCAGGGAAGGAACCTGGACACCCCGGGACACCTTCCCCAGTAGGCAGAGCTGTCTGGGGTGTACTCTGAAGGCAGGAGAAACAGCCGTGCCTACCTGAATGTGCTTCATGTTCTCGAAGAAGTCCATTTCCGGGTCGTGACGATGAGTGAGCTGCACCAGGTCCTTGAATTCCAGTTGATTGGGGAAAGTTTGAATCAAACAGGAGAGGATCACGGTATAATCATGCCGAACGCTCTGCAAACACCAAGGGGAGAAAAAGTATTTTAAATGTATCCGTTTGCCAGTAGATGAGATAAGGTAGACGAAAAAGTTCTTCATATTTTAAGTAAATCATTTCCTTCAATGTAAGAACTCCCTCCTCGTCAACAGGCCTGGCAACTGTTATTATTTCTACTAAACCCGGCTGCCCTCCAACAGCAGAAGAGGGAAAACACCTGGAGACAGCACGAATTAACAGATAAAGCTTCGTACCTCTGTCTGGCTCTTCAACCCTTTCCTCAGTCTCTCCAGGAGGGTCCGGTGAATGATCTCCTTATACTCTTTCTCTGTGACGCTCAAAGCAGCCAGCCTCTGGATGATGCTTGTCAGGCACACGCTGGCACTGTCACTTAGAGACATGTCTCCTACCTGAAAACGAGAATTAGTAACTGTTATCTAGTAATACGACATAGAATAATATTCCCCTACAAAACCTACCTGCAAAACCCTACTAAGAAATGCCTGCGTCTGGGTAGTACTGGTGCACACGCCTTTATCCCAGCACTTGGGAGGCTGAGGCAGGCCAGCCTGGTCTACAGAGCGAGTTCCAGAACAGACAGGGCTACACAGAGAAACCCTATCTCAAACCCACACCTCCAAAAAAATAAAAAGAACTTAGTTCAGAGAAGGTTTTCCCAACTCAGCCAGCAGGCAGTTTCAGACTCTTTATGCTGAAATTTGACATGCTATCTGAAGAAATAAGCCCTAAATAGAAACTTCGTTGCTCACATCCCAGATGAACTTCTGAGCATCACAGAGTGTAAACGCCCCACAGCTACTTGATGCCCTGTAGCTTAGCAACAGTCATGGCTTCATTTTCCCGTTTTAGATTTAATTCCATAGAGTAATACGGCACTTAATATAAACGCCCTTTACTTCTTGTAAATCTTCAATAAAAGCAGACAAACTTTAAGTAACAGTTAACGTAAAAATAAGTATATTGAAATGCCATAAAATTCATCCTTTTATTAAAGTATACAGTTAACAGTTTTCTATTAATTGTGTGAGCACATGTGCATGCGCGCGGCGCGCGTGTGTGTGTGAGAACCTGTCTGTAAACACACTCACCAAACCAAAACACAAACCAACAAAAGACAGGGTCCTGCTCTGTAGACCAGGCTGGCATCAAACCTATGCCCCTTCTGTCCTGCCTCCGCAGCAGCGAGACTGTGGAAGGGTGCCGCCATGCTCGGGCAATGTATACTTGATGTTTGCCCAAGTGCTTCCATGTGTTTATCAACATTTTCATCTTTTGAGTCATGAGAGTAGCAGAAAGTGCTTCACAAAACAAAAATCTGCCCTAAAAAGATGCCTGTCCTCTTTCTAAAATAAATTCAGGAATTAGGTCACTGTATTTAGTGGCGTACTATCAAAACAGTCTGAGCGTTAGCCGCGAACACGCACCTCCATGTTATAGAAACAGTTATGCATCACAGGGACTAGGTAGTCGGCATCCACCGTCTGCATTTCCTTTACGGTAGAAGTGATGGTCTGGAACGCTGAGAATCGCACGTCAAAGTTGATGTCATCGAGATGCCTTTTATCAAAGGCATTAAGCTATAAGATATAATGGGAAAATCGTATAGAGGGATAGATATTAGGGTTAATAAACAAAATGACAATACTTTGGAAGTCAAAAAGGAATTAGATTTCTCTCTTACCTTTACAATGTCTGTAACATATTTTAGTCCACTTTCAAAATCAGACAGACTCTGAAAAGAAAGGGCAATGTGATTATTTTTGGAGTTGATGAGAGAAGTTGCTCAGTGCGTAGCCCAGGTTGGCCTTACCCTCCCAGATACTGGGACTGCAGGTCTGCGGGAGCATTCCTGGCTATGAGCATAATTATTTTTGGATAAAACCATAGCCTTTCTGCTCTAACCGCCTCAGTTCCCCATTCAACTGCACATACACCATACCGGATCAAAGGTGGCTTGCTCCAGTGTTTTATGGGACAGAAAGAAATGCCTATTTCATACCTGGAAAACAGTGCACAGCAACTGTCTTGACAACTTGTTCTGAATAACTGAGAAGAGTTTGGCCAGAGGTTTGAGGAAGCTGGTGGGGTTCAGACAATGCTGTAACAAGTTCTGCACTGTCACCAGGATGTCAAGCTCTGTATCCTGAGAATCAGGAGAAACTGCATTTCAGTATTTCATACAACATTACAGGCATGCACACGCATTCACATGTACAAGTGTTACTTATTTAAGATCTGGTTTTGATACTTGGAACAATACTGCCCCTGCCTCCTCCGTGCTGGGATTACAGGTGTGCACCACCACACCCAGCTCAGTTTATATTTTATGATAGTGATGGAAACAGTTACAAATATTGGAAAAAAAATATTTCATGGCATTTAAAAAAATTAGCATTTTAACACAAAATCTAGTTACGGTTTCTTCCTTCAATTCTAAAGAGGATGGACAGGAGTTTGAAGCACCGTCTCTCCAGTTCATGAATCACAGCAGAGCCAACAGCATAAGCCCACCGAGGAAAACAAACGCTTCTGGCTGTCTACAGATTTGCAGGCTTATATCTGCAGTGTCCGGTGATGCCTTGTCTCCCATCTACTCTAGCCCAACCCCCTCCCCGTATTTCAAATGCTGGACTTCTATACAGCCTTAAGTTTTCTGGATCAAATGTATCACAGAGATCAACCAACAAGTCCACCTATAAACAAAGACGCCTAATGGGATAGCACTCTCTGAAGACACAGTAACCGCTATGAATTGTACCTGTGCAACACTGCCGTGGAGGAGGAAGGGAAGGAGAAGAGTGATGAGGAGAGAGCTCTGCTCTCTGTCTTTCATGAACTTGCTGATCCTAAAGAAGAGAATGGACAGGTGAGGAAGATGTGGGGAGGAGGCTCTGAGCGCCAGGCCGCAGACCACCGTCAGCTGCGCAGCGGGCACTCTCACCCCCCCTACGGCTCCGTCATTTCACCGTATCTGGCTGTCCAGGTGGCTCCTGATGTCAGGGCTGTCATCACTAAAGGTAGCATCACGACAGAGGAACTGTTCAGCCCCATGTTGTGTAGAGAGAAGCTGAGACCCAGAGGAGAGGCTGTAGCGTGTTGGGAAGCATCAGTGGGTCTGTGACTCTGGCCTTTCTGGAGCGTAAGGGTTCATCATCTTTCCACTACCGCACCCATAAGTCGGGACAAAACTTAGCGATCCCTTACAGAAACTTAGAAACGTAAATAAAACGTTCCAGCTTCTAGCAGATCCCAGTTTATCACTTTATGTTGTCGAAAGTAATATTAAAGGCTGTCAATGTTTCATAATGCTTATATCAAAATTTAAGATAAAATCATTTTTTTTTTTACTAACTTTGCCTTTATAGAAACTGATTATATACTATTAATTTTACTGCCAAAGACTTTTTAAAAACAGGCTTGAGTCTTCAGTTTGTTCTCTCTAGTATTTTTCAGCGATCTAAGAAAACCTGAGAGTCTGATTAAACAGCTACGCAAAGGAGGAACCAGCAAATCTTTGGTCTGACTCTGGTTTAAACCCAGCATCTTACAGGTGACATTTTAGAAGATCTCTTTTCCCTAATTTGTTCAAAATTGTTAACTGACAAACAAGATCAAAGTTTTAAAAACTTTAAACCCCGAACGCTAATCTTAACCGTTAACGCCAGTCACTCACTTGGAAAGAATGCCGAGCTCCTTACTGACTTGTGCCCTGTTCTTTTTCTTCTTCACCTTCTCTGCACTGATTGTGGTCTTGCTGAGGTACTGCAGAATTGCAGGCACGTGGGGCAGAATCAATCTCCCTCCCACAGTGAGAGGCTCTGAAACAGGGATTGTTTAACCTTTCGTCAGCATTATATACTATCCCCTTGATGACAGACAAGGAAAGTATTCAACTATTAAGAGCATTTAAATTTCAACTCTAATCATTAAATAACATTCTCTTCCTTAAAAGAGAGAAACCAGTAGCTAAATCAGAAATGTATTTATTTAATCAATTATTCATTCATATATTTTATATTTGATTTTTTGAGGCAGGATTTCTCTGTGTACTCCTGGCTCTTTAGACCAGGCTGGCCTTAAACTCACAGAGATCCTCCCTGCCTCTGCCTCCCAAGTGATGGGATTAAAGGCGTGCGCCACCACTGCCTAGCTTTTAAATTACAAATTCATAAAAGACCTTAGGGTCCGTAAATCCAGGAACTGTTGGGGTACTGTGACAGGAAGAATCTGGGTGCAATAGTCCAAAGCATTTCCCAGTTTCCTGGAGGACGGCTAAGAACTTCCTGGGTAGCAATCATCCACGTTCCTACCCGTGCAATGAATTTCAGATTACACACGTCTCTGAAACAAGGCATTTTCCAGACCAGATGACTCTGCTTGGGGCCACAGCTACCGCTGATGTCTAAGAGTCACCTGCTCTGCGCAGCGCACACACCTGTGTCGTCAGCCACCTCCGCATACACACAGCCAGTCACCGGCAAGCTCGGCACTGTTTCTGTGGGCTCAAAGTCTGGAAGGTTGAGAAGGTCATCGACTATGTCCATTACGATGCTCGCTGTGGCATCGGACAGATTCTTTGCTGAGAGAACGGCAAAGACGTTGGTCAGGACATCGCATTCTGGGTGTCCAGGTCTCTGTTTAGCCAGAAGAGGGAAGTATCTGTAAGGAGAAAAACCCAGTGATAAGCATCTCACTTCTCAATGTTTATGTCTAAAACATTCCATAAGAGTTTCTACGTGATTTTAACGTGTAAATGAAGAGAAAGTACTTTAAAATCCAGAACTCAATGGCTGATTCTAAGTACTCTATAAACATTACTTAGATTTATATATGTTTATTTAGACTTCATGACATCTCTGTGAGGTCCATCATGGCACATCACGGATGAAGGCAGACCTGCTAAAGCCACTGAGCTACCATACACAGAAGCAGAGCTGAGACTTGAGTCACTGCTGGACTTCCGGTTTCAAGCATTTTCTAAAGGGCCATATGAAAGTTCCCTACGCCTTTAACCCCGGCACTCGGAAGGCAGAGGCAGGTGGATCTCTGTCAGTTCGAGGCAAGCTTGGTCTACAAGAGCTAGTTCTAGGACAGGCTCCAAAGCTACAGAGAAACCCTGCCTCAACCAAAAAAAAAAAAAAAAAAAAAGGTTTCGTACTCGGTAATAAGGTTTCTAAAATGAAATGTCTAGAAACTCATTAGACCAATGTACTACAGCATGAGACAGGGGCTGTTTGTAGACATACAGAACTCAGAGAACACAATCACTTCAAGAGGATGAAGCCATCCTAATAATAAAACACTCATAGAAAAAATTAGAATATTCTCCACATAGAAATATATCAAATAATTTACAGGAAAAGAAAACACGGGTAGATTAACGTCATCAATTCTTTATCACTGGAAAGAGTTCAAATATTTTAACATACTTGGCCACGTGAAGAGGAGGAACTGTGCAGGGAGACACACTCATGAAAGAGAAATGGTCTCTGCTCGTTGTTAACTACAGAGGGAGAATACAAGTCAGGTGTGAAGACAGGGACTTGTGGCACTGAGAAAGCGCAAAGGAAGAAACAGGGAACGTGGGGGACACGTAAGACAAAGGTGTATGTCATGATTAGAACCAGTGCAGCTAAGTCAGTGCCAAGGCTCCCAGATCACAGTGGCTGTCCTGTCTCACTGCCATTTTTTTTTTTTAAATTAACATGTCTCCATCTGATAGCAAGTGTTAGCCATCTTGAGTTCACTGAAGTTTTGAGACATTTGCTCTTCCTTGTAAGATTAAGGACAGTAGATACAGTTCACCTCTAAATCTTTTTTTTTTTTTTTTTTTGGTTTTTCGAGACAGGGTTTCTCTGTGGCTTTGGAGCCCGTCCTGGAACTAGCTCTGTAGACCAGGCTGGTCAAGAACTCACAGAGATCCGCCTGCCTCTGCCTCCCGAGTGCTGGGATTAAAGGCGTGCGCCACCATCGCCCGGCTCACCTCTAAATCGTTAGTGCAAAGTAAACTGCTACACTTCTCTATAGACAGGAAAATCAACTTTAACATTTGATGCTACGTAAGTGGCAGTTTTACTTTACGTTTTTATCGCACTGATTCATTTTTGTGTGTATGCACGAGTATGAGGGTTCCTACTGAGCAGGACACGTGGAAGGCCAGAGGGCACCTCGTCCGCATCAGTTCTCTCCTTCCTCCATCCACGTGGCCCTAAGGGATCAAACTCAGGCCGTGTGCCTCTACCCGATGAACCACAGCGCTGGAACTTGTCAACACTAGCCCTTGTTATTTGCTTCTGGAAAGAGTAGCATCCTTATGAAGTAGTTTGTGACACATTTATTCACTAATTCTTGTGTGTGTGTTCACTGGGATTCTACAGTCATGAAAGCAAACAGCGGGAGTCCCAGCACAGGACAGGGTTCTGGTGACCAAACTTTAGTCCTTTGAAAGAGCAGCAAGGGCGTGTAACTGCTGAGCTATCTCTCCAGCCCATTATCTGCTTTCTCAGAAAAGGAGGAAGACATTTCAGGATTCATGAAGTGATGTTCAGTGTGGATGTGCCTTGAATCAGGGACCAAATAAAGTCAGAAGGAGCTGCACTGCAGCCTTGGCCTGTCTGTACACATCACCATGAAACTTCCTCAAATACAACACAGAGCACTGCTTACAGACGCTCAGAGGTGAGATAAAAGTCAGGTTTGTCATCAAATGTGGAAACAGTGGAGTGAGGTCTTTCCTTACAACAGGCTCCCTACTGGTAGAACAAACAGATTAAGAAAATGATGTCTCTGGGCTTTAGGGGAAGCCTGTTTAATAACAAGAAAATATTCATGCCATAATGGTAAATGATGAAATACAAAACGAAAAACTGGCTATATGACATAGGCCTAATTTTGTAAAAACCAATGCCATGATTTTAAATAACAGATCGATATCAGAGCTTAACCTGACAGAGAAGCTGTGTGTTTATTTGGACAGGAGTTTTAATTCTCCCTTCAAGAGGGAACTGGGAAGAAGACGTACTGGACTATCAGTGAACACACGAGCATTTGTTTCTGAGCACAGGAAAGTTACGTGACGTCATCCCTTGTAGGATCTACATCCTTCTTCCCCGGCCAGCTCAGATGAAATGACCGATGCAGTCATCAGACATGTAGGAATGCACCCATCGACTGCCACGTCTAGGCATGCACTTTGCATTTTATGTACAACTGTCGTTTGTATCACTCACATTGCAAGGTGTAATTTTAACCTATTTTTCCATTTTCTAAAAAGCTGGAAGAGAGGATACTGAATGTTTTTACAAGGAAGAAAAGATATCTGAGTACATGCCCGTTCTGCTTTTTACACTATACAATGTATTTATGTACGGTGATATACCCCATAAACGTACCCCACCAGACAGCAGACGGCCTTAGACCAGCTCTGAGCAGACTGGAGCACTGCTCTTTCTTAGAGGAAAGAAGTCTTACCTTGCATTTCTGCTCCAGATACTAATTAGCTTCAGCAGAGGAGTAGGCGAATACTGACTCTCAGATCCAAGCCTGCAGACCTAGGACGACAAATGAAGGCATATAAACCACAGAGACGCACAGGAGAAACAAGAGCAACCGCTAAACAGAGGAAGCAACACAGCGGAGACCACACAGAAAGGACAGATGGAGGAAGAGAAGGGTAGCAATGGTGGGCCATGGGCTGTCTAGAGACTGGGACCAGCTGTCTGAGGATTTAATGACTGAGTTTAAACAGCTAGAAACTGTTCTCAAAATCAAGTCCCTCCCGCAGTCTTCTTAGCTAATACACCAGTTACCATAACAACTGGTCACAAGCAGAGAAACCTGAAAAGAAATGCTGATGAAAACAACCCGTGGCGCTGTGGAAGCTAGAGCAGACTTCTTAAGGCACACAGTCATACTCACGCTAACCGTCAGTGTAAATGCTACGGAATTTAAAAACCGACTTTTGATCTTTAGGTCTAACTAAGGGTTCTAACAACCTGCAGAAATAAGAGTCTTGATGTAAGAAAGCAGAGCAGACAACATTGGTGTCTGGGTGGTAGACTATGTTGGTGAATAAAAAACAATGGGAGAAGCAGACGGTGTCAGGCAGGACAGAGAAATCAAATCAAGGTTTACCTGAGGCCAAACTGCACCATGAAACACGGCATCAATTTCTTCCGCTCTGAACTGATAGGATTCCCAATCCAAAAAGATATCGCTGATCATCTTGATTCCCAGACGTCTTAAGTTTTTCAGTGGGTTAATAAACCTTAGTTGTATCTGAAAACAAATGTCTTTTTCAGACACAGACACACACACACTACCCCCACCCCCACCTGATTCCTTAGACTCTTGCTCATGTGGCAGAGAAAAAAGAGGCTTAGGGATGGAGAGACGCTCAGTATTTAGCAGCACCTGCTGCTCTTGTGGAGGACCCAGGCTCAGTTCCCAGAACCCACAGCTTCCTAATTCCAGTTCCTGGAGATCTGGTGCCCTCTTCTGGCCTTCAGGGGCAATGCACACACATTGTGTACGGACATACAGTGTATGTGTGGAGGCAGAGAGGCTGGAGAATCACAGCAAACACTAAACAGACATGACGTTTCCTTCCCTAGGCGGCGTGAAGTCATAACTATGCAGGCCATCTGTTCAGGTTCAAACTAGACGTATTTACTGAGTTCCCTTCAACAGCATTATAGCCAAAGTCTGTATAGGAGGGACTGCAAATTCTAAAGAGTTTGATATGTGAGGAGTTTTATAAACCTGGAATGACAAATATCATGCAGAATTTCCACTGGATATTAAAGAATAAATGGGTTTATCCCAGAGAGGAGAGACAAGGGCTTCAGAGTGATGCTCTCCGAACACACACTGTTAAAAGGAACTAATCAAAGATGCCTCAAACCTGTTCACCTCTCTACCTGATCAATACGCTGTGAGTGTTAGGTATGTAAATGGCAGCATTTACACATGACCTTATTTTCCTACAGCTTTACCTAAACCATCCTGGAACCCAGGGCGGCAAAGGAAATCTCTTATGCAGTGAACGTCAAGTCCACGTCCAAGACACAGTGAAGAAAACTAAGAGGGGGCCACTTGCCACGAGAAGCCCACGCTCCAGTCAACAGAGACGGCTCAGTCTGAAATGACTCATTTTAAATCAAGAGCCAATGACCCAGCATGCTTCATTCGCCAAGGCCAAGGAAGCATGAGGTCTCACACAGCCATCTGCCTTCACTCGCCTTCCTACTCAAGCTGCAGAGGAAATAACAGGTGAACACAAGAAGGTGCCACGTGACAAATCATTCTGATCCTGCTTCCTCTGTCGGGTGCACCTGTGCTGCCCCTGGAGTCAGGTTTGGGGGAAAATAAAAACCACCACTGACTTTAAAAACATGGCACTGTGATCGTCTGGACACATGACAACTGACACTTATGAACACGGCACTGTGATCATCTGGACACATGACAACGGACACTTATGAACACGGCACTGTGATCGTCTGGACACGTGACAACAGACACTTATGGACACGGCACTGTGATCATCTGGACACATAACAAGCAGCCCTAGCAAACAAGACGCCCAACCATTCTCCAGCTCTGCTCTTCCCATGGGCAGGAGGGGCACATTCTGTTCATTTCTACAACTAGAGTTCCAGCTGTCCAGCCTACTCCGTAAATGTTGACCAAGCCAGAGGAAAGCCCGGAAAATAAGCATTTGGAGGCTTTATGGACATTTGTACACGGCCACCACTTCAATGGACAAACACTACAAAACCAGTTACTACCTAACAACACACTGCATGTCAGCCAACACCGCAAAGGCTATCAAAGCCGTAAAGAGCAAGTGTGTAACTGAGCTCAAACACACACCAGGACAAATCACCGTGGGGCGACTCATTATGCCTCTTAGAGGAACTCCTCGGACCTGTTTAAAAGAGCAAGAAGCTCCACATCCGCGAGCAAGCCTAACACCTCAGGAACTAATGAACCATGAAATTGCACAAATGATCCTCTGAGTTACACAATGCTGGCTTGGGAGCATGGCCCATTACTGAGTAACTTCTAAGTTAATCGAAAGTACAAAGGTCGCGTCTTTACGAAACCTCTCACACTTCTGGACTTAGCACGTGCACAGACGCTCCCCTCTGTCTGCGCTGAAGCTGAGATGGAAATGTGCATCGTCTCCTTTAAGCTCACATAGGACAGAGTTTCCCATGACCTCGCTTTGGTGTCAGTCTTCATTTTTCTAAGCCTCTTTCCCACAAAGCAACCAAGGCAATATTTTTCTTTCTGTATTTTTTGGTTGTTTCTGAGACAGGGTCTTACTATGGAGCCCTTGCTAGTCCTCAATCTCACGCTGTAGACCAGGCTGGCCTTGAAGTCAACAGAGATGAACCAGCCCCTGCTTTCAGAGCGCTGGTATTAATGGTGTGTGCCCACACCTGGGTAGCTCGTAATCCTCTTGCCTCTGCGTCCTTCAGCAGATCCAACTGGCGTGGCCACCACAGCTGGCGGAAGGCAACGTCGTCATCACGCCTCCGCTCAAGGTCCATCAGGAATTCCCCAGTAGGGAGGAAGTTTTCATACTTCCAAGCAAATACGTGTGGTATCACCAGCCTAACTTATGGGACGCTTCCCCTCACTGCACTCTGGCCCCGTCTCTTCTTAGAACACACTGGACCTGTGCCACCCCAGGGGGTCAGCTCTTGCTGACTCATTTCATTAACAAGGCCAATTTCCAGCTACCTAAAAACCAGCTGAGAATCCTGACAGCCGACTTCTACCTAAGACCGTGTTCAGAAGGCAGTTCACTGGGCATATTATGAATCAACAGACAACTTTCTTTCTTTCTTTTCTTTTTACTCTTATTTCACACGCGTTGGTGATTTGCCTGCATGTATGTCTGTATGAGATGTTGGAGCCCCTGGAACTGGAGTTACAGACAGCGGTGAGCTGCCATATGGGTGCTGGGAATTGAACCCAGGTTCTTGAGAAGAACAGCCGGTGCTCTTAACCGCTGAGCCATCTCACCAGGCCCCAGAGACAACTTCTTCGACAAACTGAAATTTATGCCCATTTGTTAATAACAGCCAGAGTTCAAAAGACAAAATGGGAGCCTGGGTCTTTCCTTCAAACCCAATTGCTCCAACGGCCTCCTGTTTATCATAATGTACAACCTTCTTCCCTCCGTCCTCAAACGTCCTCACGGCCACACTCCTATTTCAACAGAACAGGTCTGGAAAACAATTCAGAAAAAATCTACAGCGCTTACCTGCCGGCAGTTGGTCAGCTACCTAAGCAGTCCTGCTCATCACTCTGCTTATTTATCAAAAACTGCACTGGCTCCAGCACTGACTTCCCAGAGTCTGTGCGGCCCTCTCAGCATAACAAGAGTTCTAGGAGGAGATTTAACCTGGGAAGCCACTGCGATTCAGACGCGTCTCTAACCTTCTCCCGCTGGTCGAGGATGTGCGAGACGGTGGCCGTCATACACAGCAGGATCTGCAGGATCTTTGGCAGATACGCGCTGATCAGGTGGCTGACGTTCTTCAGAACCACCTCCAGGCTGTTTAAGATGCCATGCTGACGGCCCACGGGAAGGACCTTAGACAAATCCAGATCCTCCACCGCCCGAAGAACTGCAGAGTGGCACTCCCCTAGGGACAGAGAGGATGTGGTGTTCAGGGAAAGGCTGGTCTCTTTGTGCGGCATCCCTCCCACCCCTGAATAGTGCAGCGTTCCTAGAGACGTGTTACTGTAGGGGACAATGCACTTCTCTCGTAGGCTACCTCCCAATTTTTACGAAATGCTCAGGGAGCCAGCAAGCTGGGTTTTACTGTCCACATTTCAGATAGGGAAACTGAGGGATAAAGAAAGATAAGGTAGGGGCTGGAGAAATGGCTCAGCGGTTAAGAGCACTGCCTGCTCTTCCAGAGGTCCTGAGTTCAATTCCCAGCAACCACATGGTGGCTCACAACCATCTGTAATGAGGTCTGGTGCAGGCATACAAGCAGACAGAATACTGTATAAATAATAAATAAATAATAAAAAAAAGAAAGATAAGGTAGTTGGAGGGCTGACTCTAAGAACAAATCTCACCCAATTTTATTATTATTTTCCTTTTTTGAAATAGGGTCTAATTATGTAGCTATGGCTGTCCTGGAACTCACTATGTAGACCAGGCTGGCTTCAAACTATCAGAGATCCACCTGCCTCTGCTTCCCAAGTGCTGGAACTAAAGGTGTGCACCACCATGCCTGGCTGGCCCAATTTAAAAACCGCCATTCCTGAACACTGGAGTCACTGAGTAGTGCTTAGTTTGGCAGTCATGGATCTCCTAGAAGATTAAGAATACAGTGTCCTCTCTCTCATATAATTCCAGGTTAATAAATAAAAACAACTACTTTATAAACAACCGCTACAGTACTGACTGCAGAATTTGCTAAAATACCTGAACTTGTACTGCTTCAGCTTTGCACGGCCCCCGGGATCGGACGATGGATTTACTGATGCACACACTCAGCTGGACCACCCGTAACTGCATCGTCCATCCACCCACCCAAACCTCTGTTCTCATCAGAGCTATTCTCCTACACAGGGCAAGACTACACTACATGGAAACCTATGATCTGGATCAAGACAAACTGTACCACCAAATAAATATTTATGTTGGGATAAAGTCAATCAATTTTGGAACTGGAACAAAGGATTTTATAGTCTGAAAGGTCTGAGTTCAAATCCCACCTCTACCGGTTTCCCCATCTGTAAAATGGACAACTATAGCATAAGAGCGCCAGCGTTTGTTAAACATCAACTGAGCTGCCTGCAAAGGGCTTTGATAACGCTACGTGTGGAATAAGCGCTGATGGCGAGTAATCGCCATGACAAATATCCCACACTGTGACAGGAGAGCGCACTAAAACTGGGCCTGCACTGTTATACTTCACTGCTTTCCAGCTGAGCCTAGCAGCTGGGACACAGGAGACAGACAAGCAGCTGCTCAACAGGTAAATGATTCTGTGGATAAATAAATGACTAAATCGCTAGAGTTCCGGTTAATTCTTACAGCTTGTTCTTCATCTCTTGGGGTGCTGGGACTGACTCTCTTTCCCCCTTCCCCTGCGTGTCTGTGTGTATTTAAACACAGTCTCAGTATGTAGCCCTGGCTGACCCAGAATCATTATGATATAGTCTAGCACGTCGTCTGTACAATGAGTGGTACTGGCATTGTTCACTGGTAGAAACGGACAACAAAACGCACATTTTCTATCAAAGACTCCCAATGCAAGGGTACTGACAACCCTAGGCTCAACGTGAGACCAGCTAAGTTTATAGTGAACTGCATTTCCACAGAAAGACATCAGAGGGGTGGGAGGAAGCAGTCCATTACAAAGATTTCTCCAAGGAACGTCAAGGGTTGCCACAAAAGGCGTGCATTTGGTCAGAGGCAGTGAGTAGCTACCATTCTTGAAATGCTTCACAGGTTCAGACAGCAGATCTAAGAAGAACTGGATTTCTTCAGGTTGGGTTCCAGCGAGGAAGCGCAGAACAATGGCCATGCGGGTACCCGAGGCAGACTTCCCCTGGGTTTTGCTCCCGGTCTTATTTTTCATCCGCCCATATAAAATTCTGAAAAGTCAAAACAGCATTATCAAAAAAAAAAAAAAAAAAAAAAAAAAGAAAAAGCATTATCTACATGCAGGCTAAACAGCACGAGCTGCTTGTTCTACTACAAGCCTTAGAGAGCGAATCCAAAGACTTCAAAGAATATACTATAAAGTTAAGAGAAAAGGAAAACAGGTACTATGAGAAAGGACGAAACAAGGCTAGCAGGAAGCAGGAAACAGAAAATAAAAAGGCTAGAAGGTAATTCACTGTATGCAGAGAAAAAAAAGCAATAAAACAGGCAAGTCAAAAATAAGTTAAATCAAGGATAAATGAAAACAATAATATAGATAGTAAAAGGAAGTGAAATTAAGAACCTGGAAGAAAAAAGAAACATATACACCAGCAAAAGAAAAAAAAAAAAAAGAGGGAGAGGAAGAGGGAGTCAGATCTCTCTGTGCGGTCCAGGCCAGCCAGAGCTCCAACGAGGCCCTATCTCAAGTCTCACAAACAAAATAAACAGAACAAAAATCACATGGAACTTATCTAGTTTTACAAGAAAATTTTAAAAGCTTTTCAGGAAAAATATAATTCATAGCACATAGAAAAGAGGAAAAACTATTTTTTTCTTTACGCGACATGGTAAGAGAATACATGGATGAGTTAAGTGAAAATAAAAGCCAACACTAATTTTGCTTATAAACATAAAACATCATTTCCCATTCCCTCCCTCCCAATAAACCCATACATTAGACTAACCTATAACACCAAGCCCAGCATCTCTCCCACCCCTTCCTTCCTTGTGCTGCCAACACTGGCTTTGAACCTGGCTTCCAGGACTGCATGCATGCAGAACCATAATGAGCTCAAAATATGCTTCTCTTTTAGTTTTTAAAAGATTATTACTTATTTTATTTTGCTTGCATTAAGTGTGTGCCTGGTGGCCAGAGGACATCTAACATTGTGAACACTGGTAATTGAACAGGGTCCTCGGCATAAGCACCAAGTGTTCTTATCCCCTGAGCATCTCTCAGCCTTCACATCACAGGCTCATCGCAGGAAATGCAGCAGAAAGCGATCAGCACACGTATGGGAATAAGACAGAGGAAAGGCTCACGGTAAAAAGTTAACATGACCATTCTAATACATGCTTAGTAACAGGAGTCAACATCCACCCCTCAAACCCTTAGATATTTAATAAAAGCTATAGTGTTTGTTTGAGACAGGGTCTCATTATGTAGCTGTCTGCCCTGGAACTTGCTGTGTGGACCAGGCTGGCTTGTCATGCGGACACCAGCACCCTCTGCTTCCCTGGTTGCTGGGATGAAAGGCACGTAACCCAGCCAAGAGCCACATTTTAGTACAATAAAGCTAACTGATGACACTCAGAACCTGAACATATGATTTAAAAAATTTTAATATTAAGACATCTTTAAACTATTAGAGGCCTAAAAAACTTTTGAATGAGTTTACCTATGGTCGTTACTATTTTTAGAAATTAAAACCGAGTAATTTTTAAAATAATGTTTTATGAATTTACTTAAGTAAAACATCATGTTTATTACAGGTTGATATAAATAACTTTTCAATGAAAAAAATAATTACATCTCAGCATTCACGAGACTAAAGGCTGTTTTATTTCTGACTAGTTTAAGAGACGATGACCAGATGTTCACATGGCTTCAGCATCTAACCCACTGGGGTGGGAGGAAAGCCCTCTATGTTACAGTAATTTTGGCTATTCCACTTTGATGCCAAACAAATGGCAATCGGCTGCAACATGGCATATAGAACTCTATCAACATACTCTATAAGCTGTTTCACTCAAGTCTATTCCTCTTGAGCTGTGCACACCGACTCTGTAGCATGCACCCGTTACTTGAGCTGTGCACA
>JABTXL010005037.1:4212302-4226178 GCA_025134845.1 Neodon shergylaensis
GTAAACACTGTAAGGGAGAGGTTCTGTACAGTGCTCTGTAAACACTGCTCCTACACTGCAGATGTCTGTGATTCATCTTCAAAGCAGCCTGGCAGATCAGACCCTCAATCCAGACAATCTTTGGGTAAGCCCAAAAAGCCTCTGAACACAGAGTTTTTTTTCTAACAGTTTGGAACAATTTAAGTAAATGGGTAACCAAGGGAACTAGAAAGCACTGTAGCCCAAGAAAACAGTAACTAAGGGGCTAAGTCACAGGGAAGGAAATGCTGACCAGGAGTCCAGCGCCTGGCATGCAAACACGATGCCTGAGGGGAGGCTTGGCACTCTAGGCTGCAAGTCTCATCTTTAAAAGGAGCCACAGGGAAAGTTCCTCAGCCCCTAAGGGTCCGTGGAAAGCAGGAAACACCAGTCAGTAATTGTTCCCTGACAGAGCAGCAGTCCCAAGGTGCCAAGAGAGTCAGGGGGCGGCAGATAGATGCAGGACCATACACACAACTGCCCGGGACACACTGACACCAGGGCAGGCCTGGGCAGCGCTGATGTCAGCAGAGCCCAGTGAGGGGCACCTGTGTAACCCTGGGCCTGTCTTCCTTTAACTCTGGTGTCAGAGCACTACAGCCGGTTCTCAGTGCCCGGCACCAGCATATTTCAGAGCAAGAATCTCCCAAGACCGGCAGCGGCACCACAGCATGTCAATAATTATGTGAGACGCTCATCCTTCAGGAAGCTATTTCCCACGCACGCAGAAGCCGCAGCGCTCCCCCTACAGCCGCAGCTCTGGGATCAGCGGTGATGGGAACTCACTTTGCTGCTGCCCGTCTTGTCTTTTTCCTCTGGGGTGCTTCATCTGTGGGCACTGCCTCTTCCTCCACTTCTTCCTCTTCTCCCACAGCGGGTTCCTCCTCCACTTCCTCAGCCACTGCTCCTCTACTTTTTCTGCGTAGATCCTGGGTTGGAGCAACCTGCAGATCTGCTGGATAATACTCATTGCTGCAGAGGAAGCATGTGGGAACCACACAAGTGAGGAGGAGACTTCTTTGGAAAGGACAGACAGATAGGCACAGGCGTGCGTGCGCACACACACACACGTACGGCGCCTTCATCAAGGTGCCTCTATAGCAGTATTTGTAAATGATTTTATTCATGCAGTGGGTGCTTTGTCTGCATGTGTGTCTGTGTAGGTGACAAGCACCTGGTACCGACAGACGTCAGAAGAGGGTGCTGGATCCCCTGGGCTAACGTCACAGATGGCTGTGAAGCACATGTGTGCTAGGAACTGCACCCTGGCTCTTTCAGCCAGTGCTCTGGACCACTGATCATCTCTCCAGCCCCTACGCCAGTGCTCTCTTTCCTTAGACTCTCACTGACAGGTCAATTACTAACTGTAAAGACTGCTTGTTCCAATACCATGTTGCTGAAAAGTCTACTCTAGCCCAAATTGGAATCAGCCTCTTTGTTTCTGGAAGCACAACAGGTCACAGCGGACTATAAAGTAAAAGATTAAAGTATCAGGGTTGTATTTTCCTACTTTCCCAGTGTCCTTTCAAAGCATAGCACTGCGACCTCAGACAGTCAAAGCAATAGCAATTACCTAATTTCCTAACACACTGAAAAGCTGCTTTACCAAAACAGCACCGTGTTAGCGTACAGACCGGCCCACAGCCAGTGCTGGCCTTTCAGTGACACGCTGAGAACTCTGGAGAAAGGACAGTCTTGCTGGTAAGTGGTGCCAGGGCGAAAGAACACCATGTGTAAAAGAATGTACTAGACTCCTCTCTCTCATCACGCCACAGAAAAGTGCACTAAAGGTAAAAGGCCCTAAAACTATGAAACTCCCAGGGACAGAGAGAAAGGCAAATGCTCCACTTCAGTCACGGGCAAAGATGGTTTTTAAATGACAAGTATCCAAAAGCACATAAAACAAAAACTGCCACCGGGTGGTGGTGCATGCCTTTAATCCCAGCACTCGGGAGGCAGAGGCAGGCGGATCTCTGTGAGTTCGAGGCCAGCCTGGTCTACAAGAGCTAGTTCCAGGACAGGCTCCAAAGCTACAGAGAAACCCTGTCTCAAAAAACAAAAACTGCCACCTATTCTTAAACGTTAGTGCTTGTTTCTATGAGAGTACCTAAGCCTTCCATGTCTACCACAGTCTCTTTACAGGAGGAAGGGCTGTACTCTTAGATGGACGGGGACGATCAGTCTACCAACACCACCCTTGCCACCTTGCACAACAGCAGACACATCCTTTAAGACACGGTGTGAGGGAAAAGCCAGACCCTATTTTTCTCATTCTACAAACAACTACCCCACAAAAAGGGGTAGGGACCCTATTTTTCCACCATCGATCTGTTGCAAGTTTTGTCTGCATTAACCTTTCCTGACCTGATTTTCCTCCCTATAGTCCCTGTTTTTTATTAAGGAAATGCTCTCATTGTTCAGCCTTGATGAACCTGGAACCTGCTATCTAGACCAGGCTAACCACCAACTCAGACAGACATCACCTGCCTCTGTCTCCTCTCCCAGTGCAGGGACTGAAGACGTGCACCACCAACCTGGCCTCTCTGCCCTCCTGATCTTCTGTAACAAGAGTGTTCACCCTCTCTGGCCCCGCACCCCCTGGTCACAGGGTTCATTCTCCTTCACTTTCTCTACAGCTCATCTAATCAGACTCCATCCAGCTTAAGTAGAGCAACTCGCTACAGTCTCGGCGTACTTTCTGGGTAAGGCCTCCCTTCAAGGCAAAGGCCAAGTCTTGTCCTCCCTTTCTGATCTCTCCGAGGAGGCTCCAACTGTTGGACAACTTTAGCTGCCACTCATCTACTGACAGTTCTCAACTTACCATCTGCAGGTCAACACTCCCCCAGAATGTCACCTTCTAAACTTAAGATCTACAGGTCATTTCTACTCGGGGATCTGCTTGGTATCCTGAGCTGAACACAAATACAAATGACCTCTTGGTTTTCCCCACACAGCGGCAATGTCTGCGTCTCTAAGATGGTAACCTGTCTTTCCTAGCTGCTCTGGCTAAAACCTGGAGAAAGATATTCAGTTTTCCCCACTCCTTTCTGTTCCTACAACCAAGGCTGCCTCCAAATCACAGGTTGATCTGGCTAGAATCTTTTCAATTTTTTTTTCAAGTTGGAATTCTTTTTAAAAAATCAGTCTAATACAACAACTTTGGTCAGGCCACCAGCGGGCCTCGCTCACACCTGTAACCCCGTTAACCATCATCACCACCGTCATCCTACAATCTGTTCTCAGACACACCCACAAATCCTTCACGCTTCTGTGTAAACTCTCTTTCTCTGACCGCAGAGGCCGACTACACTATCACAAGGCCTCGGTGCCAATTTCCTGCTCCATCTCCACTGCTTCCTCTGGCTCACGCTACAGTGCTCGCCCTGGCCTCCCTGCTGTTCCTGGACCAGCCAGACATGCTGTGGTTTGTGTTCTGCTCAGCCTACCCCGTATGTGATGCGGCACACCAGAGCACACACTAATGTTTAGTTCTCTTCTGTACAACACGTCCTTGTTAGAATCTCAAAGCCATCAAGACTCTCACTCAGGCACTGCAAACAGAACAAGGCTTCAGAAAGCTCACACTGCTCTTCAAGAGCGCATTCCTCAGCGTCAAGAGGCTCAAAACATAGTCACGGTGAGGTCACCGGGAAATATACTCTACCCCCAGGCAAGTAACAAAACAATGACGAGGGCAAGAAATAGTAAGGCCTTTGTAAACTGAGCAAACTCCACTGCCCCTTCTCCTGCGGTAACCTGACCTATTTCTACAAGCTCCATTGTATGCTGTTTTTATAAACTACGTGCTAAACAAAACTCGTTTAGTGTTTCCCTACGGAGGCAGGACTTTGCAGACACGACAAGGGCTTGAAACATGTCAGATGTGCAAAGTTCTCAGTTGCTGGAGGAGGCTCCTACCACCCCCCCCCCCCCCCCGCACACACACACTGTGCCAGGGACATGGTCCTAGGTACTTACGTGATAAACCTCAAGAACAGTGGGGAGAGTTCCCTGGACCTTGGCTCTACTCTCTCTGGAAATTTGGCCAGAGCTCGCCAGAGCAAGAATCGAAAGTTGGTATGGTCTAGTCGCTCCCGACAGCTGGTTCTCAGTGTTAACTGTTGCTGGTAGAGAGAGCCAACATCCCCTTCTTGGGTTGGCTCCCTTCCATCTCCAGTGGACTGCTCCTCATCTCCCACATCCTTCTGCAGTTCTTTCTCTGCAAGAGAAAAATGTCAACTTAACGCCCGTGGATCACAGACTTGTCCTCAGACTGGACACTTGTTTCCAGGACTCAGGAAAGAGCAGTCATCTCAGAACTTCACCAGAGAGAACACACTTCTCATGCTCCCCTGCTTCATGCACAAACCACAGTAAAAATTAAACACTTAGGTAAGCACTGGTGCCCCCAGCCCTTGAGACTCCTGCTCATACCAGCATGTGAGGCTGCCTTTTCAAGATGTTCATAGCAGACACTCCAGAACTGCTTGTTTTCCATCCCATGGGCATGAGAACTAAGAAAAAATAGAACACATGTACACGGTCTTTAGTGTCAGCCCACGAGAAAAATGTATAAGAATTAAATGTTAATTTGATTAGCCTTCAACACGAGCCTAAAATTCCACACGTTTCCGTAGTTTCTATACTGCCTACATCACACAAACTGTTTATTTTACTTTATCATTATACGTGACTGTGCATAGGATGGGTATTAGTGAGTGTGGATGCGCATGGACCAAAGGAGTCAGTGATTCAGGCACTTTGGTTTTCTCCTTCTACTGTGGGACCCTAGGATTGAACTCACGTCATGGGGTTTGTGTGAGACCTTTTACCTATTGAGCCTCCTTGCCAACCCACAGAAATTATTTTTATATCCATAAATGACTACAGAATATTTTTTAATAATGTAAGTAGATATATATAAGACTATTCAGCTTTGTTGTTGAAGGTGCTTTGAGTTAGTCTTTCTATGCTGTCTAAGTTGGCCTAGAGCCCACTATGACACCCCAAACCCACAATCTGCTGGCCCCACCACTGAGTGCTAAGACACAGGCGTGAATTTCCGCACCTTAGAAGACTAGTGTTCTAAGCGTTATATCCTCCTTTTCCACCTTGTTGGTATGACAACCAGAAGCATAACCAGAACCATAACCAGGAGCAACTCGGGGAGGAAAATGTTTACTTGAGTTACACTTCCAGGTCACAGTTCACTGACGGAAGTCAGGGCAGGAACTCAAAGCACGACCCCAGAGGTAGGAACCACGGAGCAGTGCTGTTTGCTGCCTTACTCCCGGGCTTACCCTCAGCTGGTTTTTTTATACAGCTCAAGGCCACCTACCTAGAGACTGTGCTGCCCACAGTGGACTGGGTTCATCCACATTAACTATCAATCAAGACAAGTCCTCAGACCAACCCGATGAAGAACATCACACAGTTGACACCCTCTTTGGGTGACTCTAGGCTACATCAAGGTGACAAGGCTAAGAAAGACAGTATATGAGGCAGGGCCCATGAGGAGAAGAAACAACCGTTGCACTCAGAGTTAAGAACATCTGTTTCTCTGCAGCTAATTCACTATCTGAAATACACTTTCCAGCAGAGGATGGTGCACACCTCTAATCCCATCACTTGGGAGGCAGAGGCAGGAGGAGCTGTGTTAGTCTGAGGCCAAGCTGATCCTCATAGCTGGTCCAGGACAGCCAGGGATACACATTTAGAATCTGTCTCAAACAGGACTTTTCAGAACTTAATGATGAGACATGAAATGAATCTTATCGGGTTATTTTTGGTTTTAATTGTTGTTACAGCTTAAAGACCTTAATAATCTCTAATGCTCTCTGCTCTGTCACTAATTTCTCTTTCTTTTTCCTTCTCTCATTCTCATCTTCCTCTCCATTCCCTTCTCTCTAATCCTATTTCATGAGGCATATAGCAATGTAGCCCAGGCTAGCTTAAAATCCGTGATCCTCTCTGCCTTAGCCTCCTGGACACTGGGGTTAAAGGTGTGCACCTTTCCATGAACTTCCTAATATACATAAACTATACACAAGAAACGAGAAATACCTATGTTGCATATTATACACGGAAAACAGTCCCCGACAGCAAAATAGCCTAGCCACTATGAAGAGACTTTAAAAGCATTTAGGAGTCAACATTTGTGATAATGGACCATTGATTACAAATACGTCACTTCTTATCTTTTGAAAGTACAGAACAAAAAAAAAAAAAACCCGGTTGAAGTCAAAAGCCATTTATTTTCACTACACTTGTTTGACGGCTCTGAAAGGAAGTAAAAGCAGGCAAATTGGGTTAAAATTGGAAAGGGATTTGTTTATTCTGCTTCTGTCAAGTAAGAGCTAATAGGATCCAGAAAGGCAAGACACATGCCATATTTCCAGTCTGACAAACAGCCAGAGTAAAGTGTGAAGGACAAACATTTGTAAAAGAACAGATTTCTACATCTCAGCCCTAGCGCATGTTATTTTCTCTATTAAAATTATCTGTTAGAGCTAAAGGGATCTGTGTGTGTGTGTGTGTGTGTGTATGTGTGTGTGCGCGCGCGCATGCATGTAAGACAGCAAGGGTTTTAGAAGTTCGTATTTTTATAGTATGGTTCAGTTATCTAATCTGTAAAAATAAAAGTATACATAATGTACCTTTTCATCATATAAACAGTCTCATGTAAAATAAAAAGAGAAGCCCCCAATTATTTACATGCACAGAAATACATACACACCTAAACTACCAACAACCAGGCCCTGGAGAGAGCATCCTTCTCCTCTGCGCTGTGTCACGTGCACGTAAGTCATCCCTACATGGAACACGTCCCCACTCCATGTCGGTAAAGTGAACGGTCCCATCCACAGCCACGCTTACCTTATGAGCTCAATAACAGGGTCCCAGAGGGCACTGAAGTTGACATAGAGCATGGCGAACAGATAACGGAGTGGTACCTGCAAGTCCAAGAGACGGGCTTAGTAAACACGTGACAGGCCAGCACAGACGGCAGAGTGAAGGTTAGGAAGAAGGCTGCGCCAAGAGCAAACAAAGGCTCTTGAGACTAACCCAGAAGTAAGTGTTTAAGAATCTTTCTCATGTCCTAAAATCCTACTTATATTCATTAGGACATGGAATTCAAGCTCATTTTTGACATTCACTGGCAAAGTCTAAGTCTAACCGGGAGTGAGATCCCATCCTAACAAACACCGACAGGACCTGGGGAGCATCAAGCATTAGTGAAGTGTGGACATAGAAGAACGACGACAACAAAACCAACAATAACAACAAAACTGTGGTACTGGGGAAGCAAGCCTTCTGTACAGCAGGTGCTTGACTGCCTGGGTTTTGTTTTTTAAGGGTCTCTTTACATAGCCCTGGCTGTCCTGGAACTCATCCTGTAGCCAGGCTGGCCTCAAACTCAGAGATCCACCTGCCTCTGCCTCCCGAATGCTGGGGATGTGTGCCACCATGCCTGGCCAGATGTCTGAATTCTTGAAACTGAACTTCCAGAGAGTCCAGTGGGGGTCTGATGCCTTCTCGGTCAACTTTAAATAGGACTTATATCACCAACACCTGATTTTCTTAGGAAGCCATCATGGAGAATGGCAGAATTTTTTTTTAAATTTGGGGGTGGGATGTTGGCACAGGTTCCAGCTGCCATCCCTGTTCCGAATGAAATGTAGAGAATGCAAACATTTAAAGTAGCAAAGAACAGCACTAGATGGAAGAGGAACGCTTTCATTGGCTCAGTCCATAATGGAGCTTCCAAGTCCAAGCCAATGTGCGGCAGCAGGGGGACGTGGTGAAGAACACTGCACCTGACATGTGCCCCACCTCATCAGGAGCCAATGAGTCTGCTTTCTCATTTGTAAAGAGGGACTGACGCTGCCCACGCTTTGCTGTGAGACCTGAATAAGCTTATGGGTAGGAAGGATTATAGATGGAAAGGCAAGTCATGAACTACCAAGTACAATGGAAGCCAAGTCGTTCTTTCTAGGCCGACTGGGCTCTTTGCATAATCTACTTCCTTAGCATGAACTTGCTCTTAGAGTTCTGAATGGAACTACATGAGCTGTCATCGACCGAGGCAGCTGTGCACAGAAGCAAGCATGGGCAGTGATCCAGAATACTGCGGCTGTGTTCCTCCCGCCAGCTAGGCGCCATGTGATGCGGAGCAAAGGTGGAGCTCACTGCCTGAGCTTTCTTCTCTGCTGAGCAGCAAGCTCTGCCTGCCATTCCCTGTCCTTCTGCGTGTGCAGTGCCTAAATTCAGCGCGTGACTTTCAAATGTTCTCTCTCAAGGAAGAAACTCCAGAAAATAACAGGCGACTTGTCCTTTCTTGAATGCCAAGGGCAGAAATGAGGATAAACTACGACGAGTATTTCATTCTTAGAGTCTTCTTTGTATATTTTACAGGTAATGCAAAGTGTGACTGCTCTGACTCTTCCCCGCTTCATGGCCATCCTCTGAATCCGCAAACCCAGCCAGAGACCATTAGAACATGCAATGGTCTTGATACGGGAAGGGGACCATGTTTTCCTAGTCTACTTTCAATGGGTTTAGTGGGCATCTGCCTTTTAGGACGATGCCTAGAATATGTCTATGCAATCTTTCCTATGTTTTTAGTCATTTTCTTGTAATAACATATAATAAAGGAAATGAGGAAATTCTATCTCCAGGAGAGATCACACAGAACACTATCCTATAAAGACATTTCCATTGAAAGCCGACTCCATGGAGCAGGGTGCTGTGCTCGGATGACTAAGAGAAGACCTAAATCCCTCAAGAAATGTGTAACTCTTAACTTCTGGACGGAAAGAAGGCCAGTATTGTGACAACAGCAGGACGGCGGGGGCGAGGGAAGCGTCCATCTGTGACATCAATGTGGAATATGGAATCAGTATCCCCCACGCCCTGGGGGCACATCCACCTGCAGTTTCTCTGGATAACCTATGTGCTTGCAGACCTGGCTTCCTCTGCAGCTCTTCCGCTACAATGGGACATTATCGCCTCCTTCAAGACGAGGCCAAACCTCGCCCTTCTAGAAATCTGAGAAGTGTACACACTCTTGAGCAGGTAACAAAGGGCATGCTCCCTGTGGTTGGAAGGTCCCCTAGTCCTTGCCCATGACAACATCCTTTGAAGGCAGAGGCTGGACTTTCGCTGTGATATTTATCACCAGCACCCAGTCATTACTGGTCAATATAATGTTTGATGAAAGATTAACATAATTAATTAGTGTTACCATAATGTGCTTAGATGGTAGCATATTTTACACTGGGATTTTAAGTTCACCTCACACAATTGCTATGGCCACAGTGGAGCACAGTCTATTGCTTTCCTAATTCACAAACAAGGAAATGGTGGTGCCAATCTTTCTGCCCTTGATAGTCATGGTGATCTACTTAAACTGGTGTGGGGATGTCAAGGGCCAGAGTCCGCTCTGCTTCACATTTCTGCAACCTACCCACCCCAGTCACACTCTACCCTGTAGGACACCTGTAAAGGGCAGAGCCAGCACTTTAGAACTGTTCTGTCAACAGAACAACTTCCCTTTCTTTTCTTTCTTTTTTTTGGGGGGGAGAGGGGCTTGAAGTCAGACAGTAGCTGAAAGTGAAGTGCTACATTTTGAAATGCTCACGTGCTATAACTAGGTAAGAAACAAGATAAACCCAAGGGAAACGAGCTGTTGGAGTAGTAGCCACAGCAGAGCGCACAAAATGATGGTCACTGTGTCAGGCCTTCACTCACATACACAAAAGGAGACCACCTGATTTCATAGGCTGAGAGAGCAACTTAACACAAAGCATGGAAGAGAAGCAAGGTTCGCCTTACTTATAAGGAGAACATTTTCATGATTGAAAACTATCTGGTATGATCGCCAAAATACGATTTAAAACATACAGATAGACAGACACCACTGTCACCTCCTGCAGTGGTCCCGGAGGGACTGCATCCTGCACCACGTCGTGCCGCAGCTTTCTCAAGTGGAGCAGCTTCTCTCTGTAGTCGCTCACAGTTGCCGGCACCAGCTCTGCCTGGCGCAGGATGGCGAAGGCTGACTGCCACTCCGAGAGCCCATCGTCCTGCACAGGCAGACAGAAGCCAAGGCAGGTCAAACACTGACCCCAAAAGGGACTGAAGCATGGCTAGACATGTGGTTTCTGAGAGAGTCCTGGCTGGTCTGGAACTCCCTATGCAGTCCAGGCTGACCGCAAACTTATATTCACCTACTTCTTATCTCCTGAGGACTAGGATGAAATGTGTGCATTATTATGCTCAGCTTAGCTTCAAGGTTTTAGAAAAGAAAAACAAAACAAACAAAAAAACTCAACTTAGAATATGTTAGAGAAGGGCAGACTCCTGGAGCTCAGGGGTCAGTCTGCCTGGCTAGTCAGAGGGAGGGAGACCTTGTCTGGCTCAGCAGTTAAAAGCTGGCTGCTCTTCTGGAGGACCCAGCTCAATTCCCAGCACCTATACGGTGACTCATAACCTGTCTGTATCTCCAGCCCTGTTGTAATCACATCACAGCCCAGGAAATCTAATGCCCTCTTCTGGGCTGCTTGGGCAACAGGCATGCACACAGTACACAGATATATATCTACGCAAAACATCCATATGGATAAATATAATATACAGTAACTTAAAATTTAAAAAAATATTTTTTAAATTAGCTCTAAACACACATACATACAAACGACAGTAAATGGACTTAGCAGTTATACTTATAAATTTATTCATACTTAAATATGTTTAACAATAAAGACTAGGAAGTGGCGGGGGGGGGGCATGGAAGAGGTTAGAGGGAGTGATATAATTATGTTTTAAATTAAAAAATAAAGTAGAGAACAATAGAAAACACCCAACATCAACCTCTGGCCTCCACATTCATGTGCACTAAATGTATGTGCATACACATACAGAGTAAACGGGAAATTGTCTAAAGGATTCCAAATGACTACTACCTAGTATCTACTACCTATCTATCTACCTACCTATCTATCTACCTACCTACCTATATAGCTATCTAGCTAGCTAGCTAGCTATCTACCTATCTACCTATCTACTATTACAGACACACACACACACGAGTATATATATTCTCACTGTGCAATTCTATTTCTACTACTTGCATCATGGAAACAGTTCTATACATAAAAATATCCATCTAAGGGTGCTCACTGCGGTGCTGGGTAAGACACTGGGAAATGGTAACTAACCCACTTCCGTCATCAGAGGAATCAGTAAGAGTCTAAACTGTGGGCACTATTTAAACTTCTAAAGAAAGAGGTAAAACCAGAGGCACCGATAACACGGAAGACTTCATCTAACACGAGCTCTCACCGTGTATGCTACCCGCAAGATTTGGAAGAACATTTAGTAGACCTAGTGGTAGGCAAGAATATGGATTCCAAGAATACCAACTTTTACTATAAATATTTATATAGTTTAGCCATATATAGTTACATAGCAAAGATACCATTTTGAAAATTTACAAAAATGTGTAAATTATGTTTGTCTTAAACTATCCACTCTAATAATTACAATACCTCCACTGAAGCTGGAAGCCGGATGTCAAAATGATTTAGGATCCTAATTGTCAAGAGCCGGATCTAGAGAAAATACAGGGGAGATTTCAATCGCAGAGTGTAAGTGAAGGAAGACACCGAGGAGCAGTCGGCGAGACCCACGTCTCACAGACCTAAGGGCTACTACTGATCAGAGTAAAACTGGCCTTTTCTGTCCTTGTCTTGTATCCAACAACAACCAATACCTAATTCAAACAGTAAATGGGTTCAAGACAGCATGAGACCGTGTGGGTAAGGACGCTCAACACGCCATAACTCAGCTATAGCCATGGCTCCACACCCCTTAGTCACGTGGGTATTTCCACACACTTGAATGGGGAGGCGAACCATTTTAAATAGTTTTTTTTTTCCCTTTGAGACAGGGTCTTATGCAGCCCCGGCTGTCCTGGAACTCACTATGCAGACCAGGTTGGCCTCAAAGAGATCCTTCTTCTGACTACTGGGGTTAGAGGCGTGCGCCACTATGCCTGGCTTAAGTTTTCTTTACAAAAAATTTGAAAGAACACATTCTTCTAGTTTTAAGTTGTAAGATATGAATAGGTGTTTACCTATTAGTAAGTACAAGCACAATTATCTAGTCCATAAAATGCGCACTATGCAAGACTGCTATAATGGAGATTTAGTCAAACTACCATCTATGAGCACATAAATTAAAGAAAAATTACTTTATTTCTCTTCCTTTTTTCTACCCCAGTTCTACTGAATCGGAACAGAAGTGGAGCAGAACCCTAGGACCTGTAATTTTACTGACCACCCTACGCTGTCTTGCTGTGATGGGTCTGTGGCCAGTGTTTATCAATCACTGCTCCACAGAAATCCCACAGCAGCGCCTGTGATGAGGAGCCAGGTGCTCACGAGCCAAACACACAATGCAGTATTACCTTGGAGACACCAGTTGAAATGTTTGTTTGTAACTTGGGAAATAAGTCCATTAAGGCCTCCTCAGAAAGTGGCCCTTTGCATCCACATAACGCTAGCCTCTGATAATAGAGATCAGCCAACAGCAACACAGATGGCTCCGTTGGAAATGTTCTGCAACAAAATATTTATGAGATTCCAACTGCACCATCACACCGCTAAGTTACCCAGAAATGTCCGCTGATAAGGGAAATATAAAACCCAACAGGCTTTAAGTTTTACAGAGCTTGCCAACATCATTTTATAGTTACAGCTTCCGAAGACTATGCTACCGAGAAACGTGCTCGGACACAACCAGCTGGCTAGAGGCAGAGGAGGGACTAGAACAGCCAAAGCTGCCACCCCAACCCACAGCTGTGAGTGGCAGCTGCATACCAAGAGGACATGTGAAATTTGTGAAGGGCTCACTGCATGCCAGGCACTGAGCTGGTGAGGAATAGTGCAGCTCATTTCTGAACCCTCCCTTGTGACACGCCACAGACCCTCTATATGCCAACTTCATTCAGACATGGTCTGAGAACCTAGCATGACCGGCAGTTTTCCTAGACACTGGAAAGTAAACCAAGGACAAAGTTCTTATTTTCCTGAAACTCAAATCTCTAGGAAATGGCAGGCACAGCACAGTTCAGTAGACCAGTGATAAATGCTGGGGAGAAGAGCATTCGGGGGAAGGAGGCTATAGAAGAAACAAGGAGAGAGCAGCAGGCAGGGACCAGTGGGCAAAGTGGAGTGCATTTGATACAGGGCAGTCACAGAACATAGAACTGGAAGAAAACAGGAGAGCGGGCATAAGGGGATCTGGAGAAAAAACATTCTAGGCAGAAGAGCAACGCCAAGGCCCGCTCCGATGCATTCTCACCTAGAAGAGCATTAGAGCCCAGTGCGGCTGGGGCCCAGTGAGCAAGGAGACATGGGAGACGTCAGAAACAGAGGAGTTAGATCATAAAAAGTCAGAGGGCTTGGTGCGGACTTCAGATTTTATTCCCATTGAGGGGTTACCACAGGCAGAGTGCTGCCCAACAATACTAGCATTCAGGGCAGGAACACTCTGCTGGGGGCTGCATCGTGAACAGCACATCCCTTAGCCATAGCCTGAGCCTCAACCTACCAGGAACCAAAACAGGCCTCTCAATAACAAACCAGTGTCACTCCAGAGTCTGAGGTTGGTCAAAATAAATGTGCAGGCCAGAAAAACCAAACCAGACCATTTTATCATAGAGCAAAGGACCTCAGATATGCAGGTCACAACACGCTGGAGCAGACCAGGAAGAGGTTGGAGCATGCAGAGTGAGTGAGTCATGAAAGGTTGGGGAGGCTGACACTGGGTGCTAGGTTGGGGAGGCTGACACTGG
>JABTXL010005037.1:4226188-4238499 GCA_025134845.1 Neodon shergylaensis
GGGGTGTTAGGTTGGGGAGGCTGACACTGGGTGCTAGGTTGGGGAGGGCTGACACTGGGGTGTTAGGTTGGGAGGCTGACACTGGGTGCTAGGTTGGGAGGCTGACACTACAGTGGAGAGCTTGTGTCTTGGGGCCTTGGGTTCCATTCTTAGCACCATCAAATGAAATAACTTTCTCTTCCTTTTAAATCCAGCAGTGCTGGGCATGGTGACACACACCTTTAATCCTAGCAGTTGGCAGGCAGAGGCAGATACATTTCTTGGAGTTCAAGGCAACCCTAATCTACCTTTTGAGTTTTAAGGCTATGTGGAGAGACCCTGTTTAAAAGAAATGCAGCTGGCATTTTAACTTTATAACCTAAATCCTAGGCATGTAATCAAGTGTGACTATATACTTAAAATACTTAAAATTTGTCAAAAATTACTTATTTTAGTTGAAGGATCTAATATCAACTTTTAATTTCCCCCATGTGACTCTATTCAGGTATAAGACTGATTAGAAAGATTTCTGTTAATAATAATATTCAGGTATATTATTGACTGTAAAGATTTCCACAAAAATGGGAGGCTTTTATACTTTGCTCACCACTAAGACAAACGGAAGTTGTTTACTTACAACACTAAATTCTTCACGCGCTCCACAGGAACCAGGTGCAGAAGTTCAGAAGAGTCCTCCAAACTCAGCAGAGTGTTTACAGCTTGACAAAGAACAAACAAGCATCCTAAGGGCAGAAAGAAAGGAAAAACACATTGTTTCTTTCGGCTGTGAAACACCCCATCCCCAGAACCATTTACAGAAGCACATCTGAAGTGCCATCTGGGCGTGAGAGTCCAAGTCACACACACTCTTTCTTACAGTGAACACATGTCCGAGGCAGAGAATAAAAGTTCATGCCACTGACTGAGACAAGAAGCTAGCTCAGCTCAAGATCTCTACCCCAAACCTAATGTCTGAGCCTGGCTGTGCTGTTCACTCAGCTTCAGAGTCACATGGCGGACCTGGGATTTTCAGGTTAGAGCTCTCAATCCGTGAAATACAGGTACACATTCCAAAACCTGAAGTAGTACTTTTTGGTCCTGAGCATTTCAACTGAGGGACACAGTGCACCCTCCAGCATCAGGCAGACTCGAACTCTCCAAAACAGTAGGCCTGGACCTTTCAAAACTCAGTTATCTGTATACAAAATTTCTCATGCTCAAATTATTTTTCAATTTATATTAAGTCACATATCCAGTAGGTTCTCACCAAGATATTCAGTTAATACCAATCCAACAGTAACTGTGAGTATTCAACCTGTCCCTGCCTACAGGAGGCAGGCAGGCCTTCCTAGTGATGCACCTGTGCTGGTCTGGATGAGAAAGAATGAGGCCCCACCACAGACTCCTCCGCTGGTGGTGATATTTAGAGGAGGTTCTACAACTTTTAGGATACAGAGCCTTGCTGCTGGAAGCAATCTCTCAGCCTCCTTCTCTGGCTGCCTGCTGCCAAGCTTCCCCTGCCATTATGTACTGCCTGGAAGTGTAAGCTAACACAAACCCCTCTTTCCTGCACCACTGTGGGCATGGTGTTTATCACAGCAACAAGCAGCCGGCCTGAGCGGTGTGAGGATGGGAAAGAGTGCTGAATAAGTAACTTAGGAAGGTTCTCAGGCAGAAGGAACACACGTATGAATAAGGGCGCTGGGTTCCAGGTGAGTAAATGAAGCAGCTGGGAGCAGGTGTATCTAAGGGGAAGGAGGACCATGTTATAACACCCTCTTGATACTTGACTTTCCTTGTGTTCAGGCAACTCGGACCGGGGCACCACATTATGGGGTATAAGTGACACATGTCCCTGTCAAACGCATTTTCTATGCAGGGAGTGAGAGCAGAATAGTGTTGGTGCTGGTCCCTGGCATGACATGTGTTTACATTTACTTTGGGTATGCCAGAAAGGCCAAGCAGAGAACAAGTGCTGATTGTCACTGACCTTTCCCAAAGCTCCCCTTGTCAACAGCCACGAAGAGCGACTCTATGAAGCACGACAGGAGAGCCAGCACTTTCTCCTTCTCAAGAGGCCTGAGCAAGATGTGCAGAGAAAAAGGGAAATTCTCAAATTCCTATGTAATGGCTTATTCTCAGGATGGCAAAGAACGGTTACCATTTTAACTGAAATGTTAAACACCGGTAAAACTAAAGCTTCTTTTCTTACCTGATATGAGGTAACACCACCAGGGCTGCCCAAGACTGTGAAAGGTATCTGGCGTCATTACTTGGGGGTAACTGAACTATGGACAAGAGATGGTCTAGCACTGGAAACTGCTCCCTTCTTCTCTTGGAGTTAGTCTTCCTCTGCTTTAAGTAGGACCTGAAGGTAAAAACAATGGACAGGTATTTACTACAGCCACAAGTTTGAAAGGACGCACCTTGAATGCAGGAAGGAATGCAAAGAAAAACCTTGCAGCTACAGGCTCGTCAACGTGCCTGACCTGCTTCTCTGTTTCAATTGATTTCTAACTTAGACCAAGTCCTTTCTAGTTCTGGGCACTGCTGTGCAGAGCTCCTAGGGACTGGAACAACCCGACTGCCTCTTGCTCCCCATTTCTTATTTACTTGAGACAGAATATAGCTATGAGTCCTCACTAGTTTGGAACTTGGCTGCCCTTGAACTTGTGGCAATCCTCCTGTCTCTTGCCTTTTGAGTGCTGCTGGCATCACAGGCATGAACCACTGCAATCGATGACCACCTGTTTTGTTTTACATGGATGTCACTGTTTTCCAATGAAGAATGATGTCAAAGTTACCATAGTAAAAACGGCAAATACCACTTTAATCATAATCAATTATGATCAACAGTTCTCTGACTTTAACGTGGCACAAGGTTATTGGGTGATGTTTTCTGACTCAGCACCTGTTTTTGGGTACGTGTGAACTACCCCTTTTCTACTCTTGCAGCAAAGCCATAGGAATGATAGGTAATATGCCTTAGAACTCGTCCTCCACGTCCAGTTCGGTTAACTTGTATAATAGAAGACTGGAATAACTTGTGTTATTTGAATCAAAGAAAAGTCACTTTTCTTTTCTTTTGTTTGATACTTTACTTTTCAGGACACAGAATATTTGTAAATAATAGACAAATAAGTTAATTTAACCATCAATTCATTAGACATCATACTCTATGTAGCCCTGGCTGTCCTAGAACTCATTCTGTAGACCAGGCTGGCCTGGAACTCAGAGAGATCCGACTGCTTCTGCACCCCTCCCCCATCCCCAAGTGCTGGGATTAAAGGTGTGTGCGGCCAGTGCCCAGCTAGTCGTTCTATCTGGCTAGTCTTTTTGGCAATATACCTCGACAATCTATAAAATATAGACTACTGAGATGATGCAATTAAATGAGGCATTATCTGCTCTCTACCATCCTACAGCTAACTGCTCTCCTCGCCCGAGTTTGTCCTACAGCTAACTGCCCTCCTCGCCTGAGTCCGTCCTACAGCTAACTGCCCTCCTCGCCCGAGTCCGTCCTACAGCTAACTGCCCTCCTCGCCCGAGTCCATCCTACAGCTAACTGTCCTCCTCACCCGAGTCCGTCCTACAGCTAACTGCCCTGCTCGCCCGAGTCTTGAACGCAGGCCTTACAAGTCTTGAACGCAGTAAGTCCAGCAAGGCCTGGTCCTCTCTCCCCCTCCTTGCTCACTCAGGCCCTCTCCACAGCAACATTATTTCCCCAACTATGGGGGCTTCTCTCACTCAGTTACACCCATTGCCTGCAGCGCTACAAGAGGCTCCAGACAAGCGTGCTCACATCCATTTTCTCCTGCTGGTTCTGTGAGGTGGACGCCTGGACAGTACAGAAACTATGAAGTTTCAGAGACAGGGTCTCACTATGGATCCCAAGCTTACTTCAAACTCACAGTGTTGCTTAGCTTGGTCTGTAATTGCAAGTCTGCTCTCAACACCACCTTGTTTGGATTCTAGTAGAGTGTACAAGTGTCTGTGTGCAAACATATGTCACCATTCTCAGCTCACACAGATACTCAGAACCCTCCACAGGAAGAGTCAGGACAACGGCGACCATTCACACAGACTGCATCTGGGGTGGTGGGGGTGGAGGGGATGTTTTCTCAGAGAGTGATGTCGAAGTCGTCACACTAGCTTTGGGTTAAAGGATCTAATATTTTTACTTTGTACTTTTTTTCAGGAGGATTAAAGAACTGTGAGGTGTGACAAGCGGCCTCATCAATCCCTTGGCTTCCCTGAGGGGAAGATGAGAACAAAGCTCCATGGCACAGAACCCAGAGTTCTGGTCACGTGCAAGAATGTGCCTGCTGGAGACTGGCTGTGGGTTGTGAAATCAAGACAGAAGACCCAAGGAAATGATTCTCCAGGGTTACTCATTGCCCACATCTCAGGAGCCAGACTCGGGTACAGACAGCAGGGCTCTGCTCAGGCACATTTGACAGAGAAACCGCTTACAGAGTAGGAGATGTACGCAGGTTTTAAGGAGGCAAGTCTCCCCAGACCCCAAGTGCTAATTCAAGACTAAATGTTGTGTGTGTGGCTGTAGGTACAAACTCCTCACCCAGAGCAGGCAGCCAGGTTCAAAGCCAAGTAGTTAGCACAAACTCAGAGAACCCCACCCACCGACCCTAGTGTCTCAGAGCAAACCACAGGAGTGGCAACAGGTACAGCCTCCATCAAACACAAAGTATGCAAACAGAGGAATGGGGCCAGCGGGGCGGCTCAGCGGGTAACTCAGTGACCTGGGTTTGAGTCCCAGAGCGCACAGAGCGGAAGAAAAGAACCCTACTCACAAAAGCTATCCTCTGACCTAGCAGAAAGGTCACATCCCACCTCACAGAAAAAGGAAAGAGCCAGCCATGGCCTTTTAAGACAGCTCTCATACAATGGCACGAACGGAGGAGACTGTGGACCACACAGGCTAGAAAGCGGTGACTTGTGACACAGGAACAAGGGCAGCACCGCAGCCTTCAACAAACGCTGCCAGAGCGAGCCGGCAGCCTAAACCTCGGGCTCGACACAACAGTTAATGCAGAATGAGTTACATACTTTATATGACACGGGAGGGAGGGAGGGAGGGAGGGAGGGAGGGAGGGAGGGAGGGAAGAGCGAGCTACATAGTGAGTTCTGTCTCAAAAACAAAAAAAAAAATCAAAAAGTACTTTTCATGTTTTCAAGATGTGTTATAGAACTGTTGTTTCTGTCATGAATAAACAAACTGTATTTGCTTCTTCAAAACCACGCCTTCACAGCTATTTACAAGGAGTGGATTATAATTCATACTGATCATAAACCCCCAAATTCCACTTTGGGATATTTACAGAGTTGAAAACAACTTTCGTGCAATGGTCAAGCAACAGAAATAACTAACTGTTCCTCCACGTGTGAATGAGGAAACAAGTGCCCGTTCTTAATGGGGAATCCTCCTCGGGAGCAAAGGAGCGGGGTCACTGACAGGGCAACGGAGAGAATCTCAAAGGAACTGTGCTAGGTGAGAAAGCAGCCAACTGCAGAGGGAACGCGGCGCAGTTCTTATTGGACACGCTCACAGCGACATGCATGCGTATAAAACAGGAGTGCCGACTGCGAGCACAGGGCTAGGATGAAGTGTGAGCACGGCTATCGGTGTGCCATGAACTGTGAAGTGAGTAGGGGAGGGGAAGAGGCTGGAGGGAGAAATGATGCAACTGTCTTTGAATTCTTAAAAACTGGAGAACATAAAGGGACAAGGATGAGCACTTCTGTGCCTCCAGGTGTGCTGACAGTCTGCTGAGTGATGGATCACCTGTGCAGACCCGGCCTACATGTGGACAGTGCTCAGGGGAGCGTGCACTGAGGAGCGTGAGTGCGTGCACTGAGGCGTGTGAGCGAGGCTGCACAGTTGTGGCCAGTTCTAATAGCTCAGCACATTATGAAAAATGTTACCACACTTACACACAGATATAAAAATAAAAGATGTTAAATATAAATACATACTATAAATATGTAAACAAATATAAAAAATTGTTAAAAGGTAAAAAAAATTAATAATCACCTCTTTTTTTCTTTTTTGATTTTATGACACAGGGTTTCTGTGTTTAACAGCCCTGGCTATTCTGGAACTCGCTTTGCAGACCAGGCTGGCCTTGAACTCACAGGTGCTGAGATTAAAGGTGTGCGCCATTACCGCCCAGCTAATCACCCTCTGAGATAAACACAGCTAACAGACTTGCGTCTCCATCCACATTCTCCACACTCACATGCACAATACCATTTTAAACCTAGTAAACTGCAATCTTCCGAGCCAACGTGTGCACAGGTACAACACTCTGTCACGGACATCTTTCTAGAGAACACATAAGATCTTCATCCTGGGCTGTACAATCGAACATTCAATTATTAGAAATGGGTAATCTTACCATCACCATAGGGAATGGATTCAGAACTTACCCCACAGCCTGTTGTGAGAAATCCAGAGGGTATTTTTCAATGGCCATGGAGCCAGCAGTGGGCGGAGCAGCTTTATTCAGAATAAGCTTGGCTAAAATGGCCAGTGCTTCGTCGGAGACCACAGAGTCGTCCATCAAAAAACAAGTCTCAGTGTAGCAGAGAAAGCTTGGAAGAAACAGCTGAAGACAAAGACAGGATTGATGGTCATTAACAGGGGCAGATTCCAGAGACCAGAAGAGAGATCACAGCACTTCAGCAGTTCCTCAAAGTTCTCCACATGAACAACAGATGCTAGAGGACAGCCTGGCAGCACTCTGAACACTGTGAGGGAGAATGCCTGCAGCCTGCAGCCTAGCCTGCTGTCAGCGCAGGGCAAAGAGAATGCCTGCAGCCTGCAGCCTAGCCTGCTGTCAGCGCAGGGCAAGGAGAATGCCTGCAGCCTGCAGCCTAGCCTGCTGTCAGCGCAGTGCAAGGAGAATGCCTGCAGCCTAGCCTGCTGTCAGCGCAGTGCAAGGAGAATGCCTGCAGCCTGCAGCCTAGCCTGCTGTCAGCGCAGGGCAAAGAGAATGCCTGGAGCCTGCAGCCTAGCCTACTGTCGATGCAGTGCTGGTTTTAGAGACAGGGTCTAAACAGGGCCTTAAGCACCCTGACAAGTCTTCCTGCCTCCAGCTCCCAAGAGCTGGGATTAGAGTCCAACCTGGACACACAGCATTTGAAATGACTTAGCATATAAAGTAGCCCATATAACCTATGACTGAATATAATTGCTTTAAAATTATACAAGCTAAAACAGCAAGCACTAATTCTGTTCCTCTCAAAAAGTAACAAAAAAGAAATGATATAATTTCAAATTTGATTACATCATGACATATTTAAAAAGTACCCTAAAATTAATGTCTTGTTTACCTGTTCAAATTGCTTCATAGCAAACATGACTTCAGAAAAATCCAAAATCAAACGTCTCTCAAATTTGCTTTCAAATATCTGTGAAGCAAAGATAAAACATATTTATAAAAGTACACAGCAGTCCTTCCTCCAGCCCCAGTGTAACTACATAAGGGACGGCAGGCACACCACACGCCAGCCAGCATCCACCCAGAGATTTGACCTGCTCTGAAGGAACCCAGAAGCAGAGCACGGTATCTTAGTGACTACTGCAGGCCCCAAAGCTACAACAGGAAAACCAGCGGGTTCCATGGAAACTCAGTTTTCCATTTTCAGTCCCATTTCAACATACTTCGAAACCCATGACAATGCAAACAGCAGCACTCCTTGGGGGCCTTCCCTACTTGCAGGACAGAGCCTAAGTGTTCAAAGCCAAGAGAGCTCTGTTGCTGTGCTGTCACACTCTCTCAAGTGCCTGTGTGCCCAGACTACATGCATTTGTGAACACAAGTTAGTCGTTAAAGTCCCTTTGTCAGGTGATTTGTTCCTGTTGGCAATCTGTTAAGAAACTTTTAGGAGGAAGAAAGGGGAGTGGGAAATATATATATCGCTCAATAAAAACAATTTTAAAAAGTTAAAGAAAAAAAGAAACTTTAAAGTACCACTCCAAGTCCACATCCTTTGAAAAACTCTCTCTTCCCCAGTAAGTAGAATTAACAATTACAAATCGATAGACATCTCTCAGCTATCAGTTCAGTGTGTTGTAACGACTCACTCCTGGCTCCCTTACCCAGTCAGAATGGGAGGCATCTTCCCCACCCTGGAACATGTAGCACACACCCACTGCACAGCAAGCTAGACGCGTTCACTAATGTTTGCTCTGAGATCTAGCTGCCCTTCATCCCGCGTGTTTCCATGATGGCATGCAGCTCCCATCTCCCTAGCAAGATCAATCCCTTGGGGGCGAAGCCTTTGCCATGCTTCATCTGTGTTTCTCAGCAGGGATACTCAGAGGTAAACACATTATTAGCCACACAAATAACATCTGGTGAAGTAAATTACTTTTTCTATGGTGTCTTTGATGAGGGTCTCTGGCAAGGAAACACTTTCAGCTAGGAGCAAAGCAGAAACTACGTCCAAGAGAGTCTTCCGGCAAGAAGTGGCAAGATTGGCTGTCTGTAATGCTTCACAAAGCACCTGTAATAATGGAAGAAAGAACAAGGCACTCATAGCAATCCACACTCCAGCCCCACCCCCGTGCGGGGATCATCAGGCCTTTGTACACCGCAGGTGAGTGCACAACACAGTGCTACACCCCAGCGCCAGCCTCTAACAGACTCCTAAGCACACCAGACGCACCCTGCAAACGTCAGCAGGCCTTGTTATTTTTGAGCCGCTTCCATGTTTCACAAGGATCAGGAAGGTTTCCAGCAGCCGACTGATCTGTTCAGAGTTCTCACAGCAGTTTGTTTCCGTCATTTTGTTGTGCAGCTCCAGGAGGGACTCCTTCAAATCAAGAAATCGAGAGACTGAGTAACTACAAAACCCCAAACCATTTATTTGCTCACATGATAATGGATGTCCACTGACAGTTCACCTTCTCACACTCTTGCTAACTAAAGAAAGAAGGGAGCATATTCGGGCATCGCTGCACAGTGGCAGCTAGTGTTTGCTGAGCGCTGTCTGTGTTCTTTGGAAGTATTCACTCAACACCCTCACAGCGACCCTGACACAGGTAACGTCAGCCCCACGTTATCATACGAAAACACTGAGCGGCAGGCACTCACACCTGTAGTGCAGTACCAAGAGGCAAACAGGAAACCTGCCAGTTCTCTCCGCCACCGTGTTCCACTGCACCACAAGGTATCACACTGAAAATAAATACATAAGGAAAGGACTGCAGGGGAGGAAAGGAGACAGATGTGTAGGGAGATGAACAAAGGAGATGATGATGAAATACAATCTCCAACAGAGCTCAGCGCAGAGCAACAACAAAGGGTATGCAGGTGTCCTGCTACACATCCATTCTTAGAACTTACCTGCAAACAGTCAAAAAACACACCAAAGTGTTCCTTATAGATATAGCCTACAGTGGATCTGGCCATGTTTCTCAGGGTTTCCCCAACTAAAATCCACGGTAGCTGAGCTTCTGTTTCAGTAACTGGTCCTAGCTTTTGCAAAATGAGCTTCAGCGCCTGTGGGAATGCAAGAGAAAGCAATTAAAACGCTTTGGGATAGCAGTTTTTAAAAGACAGTCTTAAGCTATGGTTTATCATGCTCATTTTATCAAAAACAGCATGGAATAATCGAGGCTATGGCAGCTTTGACTGTTAACTCTGTAGCCCAGCTTGTGCTTAAATCACGATCCATCTGCCTCAACATCCTGGGTGCTGGGATTACAAGTGAGTACTAACCACAGAGACTAGCCTTAGGATGTGGAGTTTATCATAGAACAGCCTTTCCCCTCTATTCATGACCTTCAATTGATGTTAGAGCAGCTAAGTTCTCAGGGCTGAGAAGATCAAGGCGATTTTGCATGTAAAAGCACCCAAAGTCCACATTATAAGTCCTGACACACTCTGGGTTGTGCTTCCTCTGTGCTCACCCCCCCCCCCCCCCCCCACCACCATTGTGCTGTTCTCCTCTGTTTATTCCGCCTGCACAGACTCCAGGCATTTGTCCTCACTCTTTACCTGGCCTGTACAGGAATGAAACATATTTCTGACTCCTTTGCACATTTCAAAGAGCAACTGTCCAACTCCTTCCACTTTTTCTGGATGCTCACTGAGATCGAGAAACATTAAATTGAAAAGAGCATTTTTATCAGAGACCTAGAATGAGAAATGGAAAAGTACATTTACAATACAAATATGTCTAAATAAGAACCCAGACTTCCTATTTTATATACCCATATTTAAATAGGCTCTGAAAATGTCTGACAGGAACAGAGGTGATTTCAAACGACTAGGACCATGCACTCGCCCTTATAATTGTCACAGGAGGGTGACGGACTCATTGGTATGATACGGAGGCACGTGCTAGGAAAATCAGAAAAAGGCAACATTCTAGCTTTTAAAGTAAACCACGTATTTACATTTTATGTGCACAAAGAAACTTAATACTAATGCTTTATGTGTTACCAAAACCTAAAATTCACTAGGAAGAAATTAGACAAGCATAAATATACTATGCTAGCGTTTCCTGGCAGGAAAATCCCCTCACTGACTTAAACCAAAGGGCACTTTATATTATATTGTATTGTATTATATTATATACACTGAGAGCTATATTATATTATATTATATTATATTATATTATATTATATTATATTATATTATATTATATACACTGAGAGCTATGAAAACATAACTAACAGAATGACCCAAATTAGAGCTCACAGATTAGGGAGCAAAGACTAAACCTTAGGGCGACATAAGCTGAAAGTAGAAACAAGCTTCTGTTTCAAAAGGTGACTTCATGATTCCATTTAAAAAGACAGCCATCCCGGTCATCAGACTCTTGACAATTCACTACCATAAGCACATAAAATATCAGACTAACCTTTCTCATCAAAAAAGTAAAACTTTCGGCAGCAAAATTTCTTATGTGTAGTTTTTTGTGGGCCAAGAGGGCACTGTACAAGCTGTAGAAGGAGAAAAACAGAATCGTTTAGTAGAGACGCGCTCCATGTCAGCAGTGTGGTCAACAGTGCTGGGAAGGCACATATGATCAAAGCCAAATGCCAGGCAGAAGGCTGAGGCCAGAGACAACAGTGCAGGCTAAGTGATGCTGGTCTTCAAAGAAACCTTCAGGCAACGGTGAAACCCACAGTGAATCGGAAAGGCGGTATGAATTATGAATTTGGTGTGAAGTGGAGGGCTTTTTATTAGGAGGAGCAAAAGCACAGTAAGTAAAAATAAATAACCACGCTCAGTAAATAATGAGGAGGAAGAGGTACATCTCAAAGAGCGGTGAGATGGCTAGGAAGCAATGGGTAAAGCTGCCCCGGTAAACACACAGCTCTGAACTCCAAGCAGAGGCACCTGGGCGCAAGGTTACACTTCTGCAAAGAACTACAATAAAGCCTGGGTGACCTAAGCAAAGAAACAGAACGAAACACAGCCAAGGGGTACAGAAGTCAAAGCTATCATGGCTTCCATGGGGTGGGGGCTGCTAACGTGATGAACTCCAGGTCCAGTTGGATGGGTGGGGATAGTTTCAAGAGGCGGTGAGGAAACTAAGTAGGTGTGCTTACACTGCAGACGGACAGACTACCACATAGCAAGGAAATAATCAGCACGGCACCGGGAAGGTACTCTGGAGTCAGGGAGGGGCCAGAGCAAAGGAAGAAGGCAAATCAAAACGTACTGCATAATCCCAGCACTCAGGAGGCAGAGGCAGGCGGATCTCTGTGAGTTCGAGACCAGCCTGGTCTACAAGAGCTAGTTCCAGGACAGGCGCCAAAACCACAGAGAAACCCCGTCTCGAAAAAAAAAAAAAAGTACTGCAGAAGGAAAGGGTCACCTGTATATCTTGGGCATGTCCTTCACCATCAGCCTCCACAGGTACTTGTACAGGTACGACAGCGAGGTGAAAGCCCATTCTAGCAGTTCCGTGTCCTGTGTCTCCAGGATGGAGGTGATGGTCACGAAGAAGTCTTCGAAGTGTGGATAGAAGTCAGTCTGCAGATCTCGTGCCAATTGTACTACTAAACTGGATTGAAAAAGAAGTGACCGGTTAAAAAACCAAAGAGCTGTGTAATGCTATAGATAGTCTATGACTGTTGTATGAACTAACCCAAAGCACTTCTAAGTCCTTGTTTCTGTTGTTGCTGCTTTAGTTTTGGAGACAAGACCTTGTCTTGCTGTGTAGCCCAGGCTGAACAAGATCCACCTGATCCTACTTCCTAAGTGTGGGGATTACAAAATGTGCCATCATTCACAGCTCAAATCTTTCCTTCCTTCCTTCCTTCCTTCCTTCCTTCCTTCCTTCCTTCCTTC
>JABTXL010005037.1:4238509-4324563 GCA_025134845.1 Neodon shergylaensis
TTCCTTCCTTCCTTCCTTCCTTCCTTCCTTCCTTCCTTCCTTCCTTCCTTCCTTCCTTCCTCCATCCATGCATCCATGCATCCATGCATCCATCTATCTATCTAGTCTTCCAAGACAGCATTTCTCAGTGTGACCCTGGCTATCCTGGAACTCACTCTGTAGACCAGGCTGGCCTCGAACTCACAGAGATCCGCCTGCCTCTGCCTCCAGAGTGCTGGGATTAAAGGCATTCAAAACCACTGCTCAGCAGCTCAAATCTTAACAGATGAGCAGAGAAATCAAACCAGAAATAGTTACTGCAGAACTCAGGGCACCCACCCCAGGGTCAAAGGAGCACACAGCTCTTCAGGAGCCATATGTGCCCTATCACAGTACAGGGCAGGTGTCACCCTGCCTTACGGCAGCACATCTCCTTCTGATACAGTGAACTAGCAGGGAAGGCAAATCGTCTTGTTACTACATTATAAACACCAGGAATGAACCATGGCCTTCCTTAAGACTCAGATAAACACCATCGAGCCTTCATCTGAGATGTGACTTACTCCAAGAGAGGTTGGTAGGCAAAACTGTTCCTGATCTGCAGGTGAGTCTTCAGGCTCTGCACTATTTCGTGCTGATGATAGACCAGCTGGTTAAACGACTGGCATTTGTCAATGACTTCTTTGTAAAACTTCCCTGGATTAACAAAAGAAAAAGAAATGAAAGCAAAAAGGATTACATTCAGTTTCTCCATCACTAGTTGTTGGGAACATAAAAAGTGCAAATTATGGGAGAATAAAATACAAACGAAACAAAAATACCAAAGTGCTCTGTGAGGTTCAGTTCTCTCCACTTCAGCAGCGCCTCGAAGAAGTAGGTTTCAACCTCCTGCAGGAAAGGTCACGCATTAGCGAAGCAACTCCAAGACAAATGACCAAGCTTCTGTTATTCTTTAGCAAGTATCAAATTAGTTTACCTTTAGATTGTATTGTATTTGAATGTCTGATATAAAAATCACTATCTGAGTTGCTGGATAAAGCAAGATGGACGCAGACAGAGTTTACTAGCCCCTTGTATCTACTAACAGCAGACAGTTGATGGAAATGGCGAGGCTGCATGAGGGCTGCCCTTCCTGCTACACTACCTTAGAAAGAGTCTCATATGACAGAAAGAAGACCGATCCAGCTTTATTGGAGAAAGAATGATACCAAGAGTGTCCTGGTTAAATCTATGTCAACTTGACATAAGCTAGAGTCATTTTGGAGAAAGGAACCTCAACTGAGAAAATGTTCCCACGAGGTTGGCCTGGGAAAAAAGCCCGTGGAACGTTTTCTTGATTGATGATGGAAGTGAGAGGGCCCAGACCACTACACCCTGGTCCTGTATGGTAAAAGTAACCTGAGCAAGCTGTGGAGAACAAGCCAGTAAGCTGCACTCCTCCATGCTATGCTCTCGGTTCAATTCGTGTCTCCAGGTTCATGCCTTGAGTTCCTGGCCTGAGCTCCCAACTTGATGAACTATAAATAATAAGCTGAAATAACCCTTTCCTCCCCAAGTTGTTTTTGGTTGTGGTCTTTATCATAACAATAGAAATGAGACAATGGGAATGAAGATCAACAAGACTCAACTGCTATATATATAACTGAGGCCATTTTGGACCATTCAATCTCCTGTCTCTGCATTCACCTATGCTCTAGATCCACACATATTTTTGAGATAGGGTCTTACTATTAGTACAACTTGACTGGTCTGAAACAAGATATGTAAACCAGGCTGGCCTCCAACTCACAGAGATCCACCTGTCTCTGCTTCTCAAGTGCTGGGAGGAAAGATGTGACGACACACCCTGCTGGTCAAATGTCTTTTAATATTTCCCCTGGTGGTCTAATACTTAGGATTCAGTGCTTTCTGGTACTGTCCTCTTCTCTCAAACATCCTATGGACACTATAATTTACATATTATACTATATATCACATTGAACAAGTTACCTTCCTCTAAGAATTGTGTTCTCTTGCATTAGCATTTAATGCTTATCATACCGAAAGAGAGAGAGAGAGAGCGAGAAAGCGAGCAGAGAGAGAGGGAGAGAGAGAGAGCGCGCGCAGGCACATGTGCGCCCATGTGAATAGCAAGGTCTTGCTGTATAGTCCAGGCTGGCTAGGATAACCTCGCCCCCCCGCCCCCCCCCCGGAATCACGAGAATGTGTCACCACACACAACCCTTCACAAATCTATACTGTTGAGTGGTATCTTCAACCATCCTGTTATTGTAACCAAAAACCTTAACCCTATTCCTTCCCTCTCCTCCCATTTAGTAGGTCACAATCCCTATCCACTCTACTTAATATCCCTGAAACTTTCCTTCTGTTTTGGTTGCCACTGTCACAATCATTTCTTATCGGATCTTACGCCTGATCAAGTCACTTACTCCCCAGCTCATGATTTTGGAATAGCATTCTACAGCTCCAGGATGATATTCAAACTTGCTTGGCACATGAAACTGTGATCTTTCCCATCTCTCCAGCTACGCTATGCTCCACTCCCAGTCACCATGCATGCATGCACCCTGAGCACATCTGTAAGGCTGACAGTTTTGTAGTATCTTAAAAACGACGCATATTTCTGAGCATCTGCTGCTTGGTGTAGACTCTTCATCAGCTTGGAAGAGCCATTCTTGTCCTCCTGCCACACTAAAACCTGCCCAAATGGCAAAACTCAATTCGGTACCATCTTCTACAGATCCCCTTTTGACATCCTTTCTGGTACTCTTCAAGAGAGCACTCCCTTCATGGTGAGTTCTAGGAACATTTCATGCTGATCTAGATGATATCATTTAACACTCGAAAGTGGTAGGGAGACAATGCATGCAAAGACTCAGGACAGAAGCTGACCAGTAACAGAAGAAGACGAGCTGAGGTAGAAGCCCCGAGTCAAAGGCATCTGCATCAATATGCCTTAAAGGGCTAGCAGAAGCATAAAAATCTGATGTGCCACAACATAAAAATCTGATGTGCCACAAAAGGGGGAAAACACCTCTTCTTAGAAGAACACCAGTCAGGAATGTGGTTAGGACAGGAAAATGTGTAGTCTAGCATCTTTCCTTTAAAGAGGAAGAAATTAAACCCCAAGAAGCAGATTTCATTAAAATCACTTTGAAATCAGAACTGGAAACAAAAATTAGTCCCACCTGCAGAGTATACAACAAAAGATGAGTTTCCAAATCAAGTCAAGCCAGCTGTTTAACCCTGCATCACCCAACTGAACTTGCAGCCAGGATGGAAATGTCCCATCAAGTATGGCACTTCTCCAGTATGCTAACAGCTATTGAGGACTTTAAAGCGAATTAAAACTGTATTTGCTATGTGTGATTTCTTTACTAGACAGCACAGGTCTAAATCGCTGTGTGTCCATTAAAAATGTCTTGAAAAACGATTTACTTGCATTACTAAAGCAGTTTGAGGATTACTAATACAACATCCTCTTACCTCATCATAGCTTGCAGTTCTATCAATCCGGTGAATGATATCAATATTCACATTCCCCAGTCTTTCGGCAAACGTAAGAAACTGCAAAGAAAAGAAGCATATTGAAGACATATTCGCACTTAATGCTTATCATATTTTGATATCGATTGGAGCACACTATACCATAATCACATCAAACTCCAAAGGCAGAATGTTCAGAGCTTCAATAAGCCTTCTATGAACTGTCACCACAAATAACAGTAACCTTAGCTTGTCATTTCAGACTTGTGGCACCTGTTGATCATTAAATGTGTAACTGTTTCTTCTTTTAAAAGAACAGCTATTACTGATGAAGCACAGAGATAATGTAAGAACTCTAAACAGATGCACAAATGCACTGTTACTACTTGACAATAATAAAGACTTATATTTTGCATAACTTATTGTCTTTTTTTTTTTAACTTATGTATTCCAGGTTGACCTGGAACTGGCCATGTTGCCAAGGGTGACCTTTAAATTTAACTTCAGAGCCTCCTGCCTCTACATCCCCAGTTCTGGGGTAACAGACACTGGCCACCGGCCACCACTCCTGGGGGTTCCTGCACGCCAGTCAAGCGCTCTCTACCAACTAATTTACCTCCTAAGCTCTGGTTTTTAATACCATCTCCGCACAGGCTGAGGAAGCTGGATGCACGCTGACAAGTCGATCTGCTAAGTCTTTCAGATTTCATACCACACCAAAAGCACAGGGATCTCGCTAAGTCATGGCAACAAGTGTGGTTTTTAAAACACAGTTACGATGGGATCTGAGAAGACACTAAAAAGTGCCCCACAACGTCTAGCTGGAAGTCACTCACCACTTGCCCGCCCGCCCCACGCCCCTCTCTGTTCAGTCTTTAAGGTTAAAAGGAGAGATACGTTTGCAGGAAACCTCCCAGGGCGATAGATTTGACCCCGAACCCAAGGCAGCCCCAGACAGACCGGAGCTCATCGTCGGAGACCTCTGCAACTCAACCCTAACTGCCCCCGGAACTCGTGTTTACTATAGTGGCAGGGTCTCCCACTTTGGCCGGAGCCCGGGACGAGGGGTCGCAGCTTTGCCCCGACTCTGCAGGCCCAGGAGTCACGCTATCAGTGGGAGGCAGGCAGAGGCGGGGGACCCGCGGCTCCCGGCCCGGCTCGGCTCCCGGCCTGGCTCTCGCGCTCACCCGGTAGGTGTTCTCCGTCTTGTGGGAAAGCGGCTTGGTCTTCATGGCTGCCGACGGCCACAGACCCTCCGAGGGCCTCAGGGAGACAGGAAGAGATTTTCGAGCAGCAAGGAGGAGAAAGCGCTTCACACACGCTACTCTGAGAGCCTGAGTTGCCTGCTCTTTCTCACGTGCAGTTCATTCCGCTGGGCGCCGCCATATTGGGGAACGGAGCAGTGCCGGTCACGTGGGCGGAAGAGGCGGGCCGAGCATGCGCGCTCTGCCTGGCAGCCTATCCGGCGGTCTGTGGGTGCGCAAGTTTTCTTTGAGAAATTGACCAACGCAAAACGAGCTCAGTGATATTTTTGTGGGCTCCCTTGTTTTGCTTTGTTTGGGACATTTTTCTTTGTCTTATCATTCATTTGCCTGTTGGTTTTGGTTTTCGTTTTTACTGATTTTTTTTCTTGCTTTTTTTTTGGGGGAGTCGCACGTAGGGAGGATGGGAGGAGTTGGGAGAGGGAAAAACTTGATCAAACTATATTGTATGAAAACACTTAATAAAAAAGAAAAATATGTTTTTATTATAAAGGAAGACATAGCAGTCGTTATCAGCTAACCTTGTTGATCGCTTTTTATCTTGCACTGTGAAAAGCCCTTTCCACCCAATAATCAACAGTAAAGCTGGTTATACTCAAAACGCGAGGTGTGTGTGTTTTTAAGCCCCCTTGACATGCAAGCTTGTAAGGGACGATCTTTCACACTCAAATTCTGAGATTCAGGTTTTAGTTTGTTTGTTTGTTGGTATTGGGAGTCCAAGCAAAGATTTCGCGCATGCCAAAAACCAACTCTACCACTGAGCTATCAGAGCCGACAGCTAATTATGATTTTATTAACTTGAATAAAGAAAGGGAATTGAATGGAAATTCTTTAGTTTCAGTCGCAACTTTTGTCCTTTGGTATTTTCTGTAGCAGTTTAACGTCTATGGGTAAGCACAATTGCTCAATTATATAGAATGTGTATATATGTACAGTTTTTAAAATATTTAATAACTTTTTCCCATTTAATGTTCATCTGATCATATATTTCCTGAGTGTCTACTGAGAAATATTTAAAGTGCTCGTATCATAGAACGTCCAGACAAGCTGTGAGCAGACGTTAGATGCATTGCTTCATAGATTCGGGTATCTACAAGGTGATCTGGACTTGTGTTTGCCGGAAGTTTGAGAGAAGAAAACACTGAAGCTTGACACACCTTTGAATATTTCTACTCATCAAATACTATATTTGTGAGCAAATTCTGCCTAGGAGGACTTATTTTGTAAAGATCCAACAGGTATTTAACCTCAGTGACCAGCTCTCTGTGTTTAGAAGCATGTCTGCCACAAGATACACAATCACAGAGTTAGAGACATTTGTACAAACACTGCATGTAAAACATTAAGGCAAAAACATAACAAAAAGAAAGAGAACGAGCCATGGAGCTATTTGCACAAAAGCAGGTGGAGAAACATCCAAGTGCAGAGTCCCTGAGATAGGATTGAGTTCCAACCTGGAATAATAGCAACTAGAAGCCCCTTGCACATAGACTACAGTAAGTGGAGAAGAAATCACAGTTCTTTTTTTTTTTGAGACAGGATTTCTCTGTAGAGTTTGGAGCCTTGGAGCCTGTCCTGGAACTAGCTCTTGTAGCCCAAGCTGGCCTCGAACTCACAGAGATTCACCTGCCTCTGCCTCCCAAGTGCTGAAATTAAAGGTGTGCGCCACCACCGCCCAGTGAAAATCAGAGTTGTATAGATACATTTTTATCATTTTACAGGATGTGGAAACACAGATTAAGAGAATGACTCATCCAAGATGATACAGGAAATTAACTGGAGAACAGGGAACTTTATCCAAGTGCCCTCACCCACTATTAGTACCCTTCCCACTGTAATCAACTTTAGTCTACTAGAGTACTGGGTATTTCAAATCATGAAACAATTCCTGTGACTTCTGAACTAGGCCTGATGGGCCAATCCATCATCATTTCATGAAGGAGTCTATTTTCTTTCCTCCTGATATTTTTTGTTTGTTTGTTTTTCAAGACAGGGTTTCTCTGTGTAGCCCTGACAGTCCTGGAACTCATTCTGTAGACCAGGCTGGTCTCGAACTTTAATCCCGAGAACTGGAGTTAAAGGTGTGCACCACCATCCAGCTTCTTTCCCCCATGATTCTTTGTGTTAAAGGGGAAGGTGTAAAACTGCCCTGATTATACACAAATAATTCAAAGGGAAATAATATTAATAGGACTCCTTGTTTATAAAAGACTTTGAGCTTCTCCAAAATTTCAGCATACATTAATTCCTCTGGTCTTTATGACAGCTCTGTGAAGTAAGCAGAAAGATAGAATTGCCATCATATGGTACAGAGAGAAATGAAATAGTTCTAGAGAAAATAAGCAATTCTGCCAAGGTCACGTGCTTTTGCTTACCAGTGCCCGAGTTTCTTACTCTGGCTTCAAAGGCTTTGGCACCATACTCATCTTCCTAGGCGGTAAATAGCTGGCACTGTATAGCTCTTACTAGGCTCCAGGTCCTTTTCCAAATGTTTTGCATATGATGACTCATTTACTCTTCCTGTGAGGTAGTTGTGTTATCTTCATTTGCCAGTGGGAAAACTAAGAGACAGGGAGACTGAGTAACTTGGCAAAGACTGGCTAATCCCATAAGAATCAGAGCCAGGACCCAGCATTTTCCAGCAATGCTCAGATTCTGCTCTTAGCCCATGCACTGTGCTACCTCTCCAATCAAGAGGGATTGGAAACAGTTGTGGGATTGAGGCGATTCAAGGGCACCACAACTCAGGATCCTCTGAGATCAAGTCCAGAGATCCTCTTGCTCCTGAGATTGTTGCAAGCTCTTCCTTTGAAGTCTATAGCCACTTGATCTTATTATCCACTTAGTGCGGTAGAGAGATATAATTAAATTTTGGTCCTTAAACCACTCATTTGGGTGGGGTAGAAAAAACAATGCTGAGCAATCCTCATTTCACCGGTTAGCTCAAATTTGTTAAGAATATGGAGTGGACAACATACGGATACACGAATAGTTGAAAGGGGGTGCAAGGGAAAACACAAACATTTCCCTCAGGAAGCAAGAGGTATAATGAGAAGGAGCCAGCCAGTAAACAAGTAATCTTAATACAGTAAACTCTGGTCGGGAGTATGGCAGGAGAAGGGAAAGTTTCTCCTAAAGGATTAACCTTTAACCTGAGACTAAATTCTTTAGTTTCAGTCGCAATTTTTGTCCTTTGGTATTTTCTGTAGCAGTTTAATGTCTATGTGTAAGCATGATTGTAATTAAATACACGTATGTAAGGATTTTAACTATTGTCACTCACCCCCACGATCCTCTCTTATCGTCTCCCCCTCCCGTTGTGTTTAGTCTCTTAAAATATTTTATGTACCTCATGTGACCTCTGGCACATTGTAGGTTAGCACCTAATAGTTGGTGGGGGGAAAGAGAGACTTGTAGAGGGAGGCAGGAAGGAATGTGAATGGAGGAAAGAAGAAGAAATGGGCAGGAAGGAAGGAAGGAAGGAAGGAAGGAAGGAAGGAAGGAAGGAAGGAAGGAAGGAAGGAAGAGAAGACACTTTGAGGTTGAGGTGTTCTCATGGAACATTCTGAAAGAACAGCCTGGTAAACTCAATAGCAGCTTGAACTCTTTTCGAGGTCCTGGAAGGTCACTTCACACATAAACTCAGTACACGAATGAAGGCACCATACCTCTGGTGCCCTGTGTTGGACGCCTCTGCAGTCTACTGATTCCATCCAGCTAGTGATGCGGACCCTCGTGGCAGGAGGAATGGATCTAGTCCCTTGCCTCTGCTGTGCTGTACCTGTGTCTTCAGGTTGCTCTTAGGCCGATTCCTTGGGAACCTGCTGAAATGTGTTTTGTCTCTTACATAAGCAGACACACAAGCGCTAGAGAGTTGATGTTTTGTTGACCTAAAGAGCAGAGAGAAGAGGAGAGGAGAAAGGTAATGAGGGGTGGGGGAAGAGAGAAAGAGTGAACTCTCTAAGGAATAATTCCAGTTTATTTGAGGATAAGCAGGAAGCACTACAGAGACATGCTTTCAGAGATGAAACCGTATGTGTTCAAAGAAGTAGAGACCAGGGGACAATTTAAGGACTAATTGAGGAAGATTTCCAAAGTTGTTTCGAATCAGTTCTACTTGACTACAGAATGAACAAGTAAGGTGTCATCTCTTCAAAGCTAGCCAGGCAGTTGATGGGCAGACATTCTTGTACAAGTGCTCTAATTAGGGATTTTATTGCTGTGAAGAGACACCATATCCACGGAAGCTCAGGAAAAGGATTTAATTGGGTGGTTTACATTTTTCAGAGATTTACTCCATTATCATCATAGCGTGTGTACAGGTGGTGTACAGGCAGACATGGTGTTGGAGAAATAACCAAGCCCTATATTTTGACCCACAGGCAACAGAAAGTGATCTGAGACACTGGGCGTAGCTTGAGCATATATGACCTCAAAGCCCACCTCCACAGTGACACAACCCGACAAGACTCTATGTATTCCAGCAAAGCCACACCTCCTATTAGTGCTGCTCCTTACGAGTTTATGGGGGTCAGCTACATTCAAACTACCACAGCAAATGTTTTATGAATAAAGTTGTGGTAGTCTCTGTACAGGCTGTGCTTTCAACAGTCTGTTGCAACGGTTCCTTTGTCAGGCAAGATGCAAGATGCAAATTCCTACCCAAGTTTTGGCAGGACTCCATACCCACAAGCTCTGAAGGTTCCAACAGGGTCTGGTCTCTGCCAAGAACTTATAGAACCACCTCAATGTGTTTGTACTGCTGTTTAGAGGGAATCTGTCCTTCTGGTAGTCAGGAGTTTGCCTACTTGGGGGCTTTGAGAAGCTTCTTGAAGAATCCCAGAAGCCTGATCAGAATCTTTGCTCTATGAATGGACAAGTCCCTGGTTTTGCAGAGTCATCACACACAAAATGGACAAAATCACACTTCAGAGTGTTCATGGCTGGCCCATAGTGTTTGGAGAGATTTCCCCCTAAGGTCACCTTACCTGTGCTTGTCCCTCACAGGAGAACTTTGCATATGTTGTGTTTGTAACCCACCCCCACTCAACCTTAGGCTAGCTCCAGCTTCTGAGAATGAATCACCTAACATATGTCAAAGCCTGTCATCCAGGGGCTAGCCGGGTGTGAGGACTTCATAAATAGCTCCTCTTGTTAGAATGGGCTCCTCCCTCCATTACTACATCTCCCACGAATCTGTGTTCTACTCCCAAAGTCCTTGTGTGTCCATAGCTGCTCAGATTCCTTCTCTTCTAATGCTGGATCCTTGCCAACCACTCACCAGTTGCCACTCAGCCAAACTTACTCTGTAAGGTGTGGTATATAAGTCCTCCCTCTGTCCCTTCATGATGGGAAAGCAACATCTGGCAACTGTGTTTTTCCCAGAAGTAATGTGACCGCAAGGAGACATCGCAAACACATCACCTGAAGCTCCTTGGAGTAATGGTGAATCAAAGTCCTATTAATACTTCACTAAACATCCAAGGGCAATTGAGGCGAAGCCTTAATGTTTTACAGGTTATTGTTATAAGAAGAGGCCAATTGTCAGCCAGAAATGAGGTGGAGACTCTTCCCTTGGGAGAGTTGTATCTCAGAAAGGGCTTCTCAGTTCCGCTCACAAAGAGCCTTTATCATAGGCAGCAAGAGCACCCATGTTTATTTTTAAAATGACAACATACCAGCCTTTTGCATTAGAATTGCTCAGAACTGGATCTCTTGCCAGAAAAGGGGAGAGTGGAGTGTGAATATATGCCTGACAAGACGCTCCTTCCCTGACCCATTAAGGGAGGAATGTGACTTAGATGCACTTAGATGTAGCCATTGTTGGAGTGCCGTGAGTGACGAGGATGAGCAGACCCAGGGCTCCTAGGCCAGCCTGCTTACATGTGCTGGAGGCTGTCTATTCAGGCGGGAGAAGTGTGACCACTGGACTCAGGCAAACCTGGTTTCATCTCGCCTCTGCTCTGTACTGGACACGCGGTTTAGACGATTTGTGTGATCTTGAGTCTCAATTTTTCACACCTGTAACATGGAAACAATGCTGTCCTCTTTGGGAGCCACCATGAGGAGTAAACGAAAGGACAAAGTGTCTGGAACACAACCAGGGTGTCAGTGTTCTCACTCTCTTCCTGAGGCCTGGTCTGTAAGAGCAGTTATGGTCTCAGAATGACAGAGTTTCTCTCCGTGTGTATGTGTGTTTGTGTATGGCCATGTTTGTGTGTGCACACATGCTCAAGCCAGTGTGAGGAGACCAGAGGTAGGCATCAGCTGTCTCCCATCATTCTTCACCTCACCTCCCCTTATTTTTTTTTTAATTTTTTGAGACAGAGTCTGTCTCTGAACCCAAAGCTCTCTGATTTGGTGAGGCTAGCCGGCCAGTGAGCTTTAAGGACTTGCCAGTCTCCACCTGTATCAGCTTCCCTCCAGCACCAGGGCTACAGGTGCCCATTTCCACACCTGGCTTTGCCCCTGAGTTCCCGGGGATGCGTGTGCTCAAAGATGGAATACTCTAGAGCAATTAATAAAAACCCAGGGACAGATATTGGAGTTCAACCTGAAGGTCAGAAAAACAAAACAGCCAATCACTAGCTCTTATCCCTACCTCAGTCTGAAATGGCGATCCTGCCTCCAGGAATCTCAGAATGAGACTGTGTCTGAGAGCTGCCTCCTCCTGTCTTATATTCCTTTCTAGGGCTGGGATTAAAGGCGTGGACCACCACTGCCCGGTTTCTATGGCAAACTAGTGTGGCTACTGGAATTAAAGGTGTGTGTTACCATTGCCTGCTCTGTAAGACTGGCAAGGGTGGTTGTTTTACTCTCTGATCTTCAGGCAAGATTTATTTATTACAATACAAGCGAAATATCACTACAGGATACCATACCCTTCTGGGGATCAGAACTCCGGTCCCCACACTTGTGTGCAACTGCCTTACTCATTTAGCTATCTCTTTAACCCCTCAGCTATCTTTTTATAAATATGATATTTCTTTATTGTTGCTGTTGTTTTGAGACAGGATTTCCCCAAATAGCCCTGGCTGTCCTGGAACTCACTATGTAGGCCAGGCTGGCCTCGAACTCACAGAGATCCACCTGCTTCTGCATTCTGAGTGCTGAGATTAAAGGCATATACCACAATGACCAGCCTAAATATGTTTTTTTTTTTTTGGTTTTTCGAGACAGGGTTTCTCTGTGGCTTTGGAGCCTGTCCTGGAAGCCTCTAATAGACCAGGATGGCCTCGAACTCACAGAGATCTGCCTGCCTCTGCCTTCTGAGTGCTGGGATTAAAGGCGTGTGCCACCACCGCCCGATGACCAGCCCAAATATGATAGTTTTTGAGTTAAGGAATGTCCAAGAAGTGCCAGTAGCTGCAGAGCAAATTTAAAACTAATGTACAACACCAACAGCAACAAGAAAACTAACACCACTGATTTCATGTAGCCCTTATTTAACTTTAGCAAATTAGAGTTTCGCCTACTAATCTTCTTCTCCTCTTGATCCTGAAGTTAACGAACACAGCTCCTTGTGCAGGAAGCTGACCTCCCTTTTATTAAAGTTTATAATTTTCTGCTTGCTTTGCCTGCATGAGGCCCTAGGTTCAATGCCCAATACTGAAAAACAATGATAGCATCGGTTCCTTGGCAAGATATCATAAACTGTCACAGACTAGACATATTAAGCAATAGAAATGTATTTCTTTATGGCCCTAGAGGCCAGAAGTCCAGGACCAGAGTGCCAGCGACTTTGGATTCTTCTGACGTCTTTCTCCTGGTCTTGTGACAGCTGCACCTTTTCCTTGCATCTTTGTCCAGTTCTTTCCCCAAAGGCGTGCATTTCCCATGCGTCTAAATTGTCTTATCCTCTGAGGACCCCAGCCAGGCTGGGTCAGGGCCCACCTGCGCCCCCCTAGTTAACTCAACAGCTTTGCACGCCCAGACTTCAGAACCCGTCATCCTCTGAGGTGCAGGTAGCTGGGGCTGCAACACACGGATCTGGAGAAGAGAGACCACAGCCCACAACTGGAAGGGAACAAGACAGAGAAACGCTGGTGTGCATTTAGACGTGCAGCTCCTGTTTTAAGGGCGGTGACGTAGCAACAGTGGTGATAGACCAAAGGGGATTAGACCCAGTTTCTGTCCTTAAATATTTGAAAGAGTTAGATCGGCATCATTTTCTTTGACCTGGAATCTCAGCCATATTCTCACAAGGAAGTTTGGAACCGTTGCCAAGAATAACATGCTCTTTGTTTAAGGCACTGGGTGTTAAGTTTTTGCATCTCAGGACTTCTAGGGTCAACTGGGACCTCTTAGATTTACGGGTTAAATCTTCCTCTTCCCCCACTTCGTGAGCTAAAGTCCTAACCCCTAGAACTTCAGCTGTCCAGAGCAGGCTCTAATGTAGTACGATGGAGGAGCTGTGATTGGCGGCCATCATGGGCATTCCTTGTCTTGTAGCTATACCAGTTCAGTTTCTGATCATGTCTTTTCCTGGGATTCTCCTCCGTGTGTTTATCTCCCTTCTGTTTCTGTGCCCAAATTTTCCCTTTTCTTGCCAGGACGCTAGGCTTTGGATGAGTGTGACCTCATCTTGGTACGACGACTTTTGCAAAGATGCTAAGAACAGACTCCACGCTGCTGTCACAAAATGCCACAGGATGGGTGGTATGTTCACTCTTTGTTCTAGAGTCTGGAAATCAAAGATTGTGGCACCAGAAGAACTGGTGCTTGGTTACTTCGATGCCACTTTCTTATGACATCCTTATATTGCAGAAAGAGGCAGAAGGACACTGGGGACAGTTCAGTTTCTTCCAGCTTGTTTATAATATTTCAATCCCATCCTAGATAGCAAAACTTTCAAAGCCTAATCCCCTCCTAAAAGCCTGACCTCATCATAGGATTGCACTGTGGGTTAAGTCGAATCAACCCTAAAAAGAGTCACAGCCACAGTTAACTAGGGTTTAGGATCTGAGTATATCTGCTCCATGGGATACAGGTCAATCCATAACAATTAATCCATTCAGTATACATTACACAAACTTCCAACACCTCAACTTAACTAGTCTAGGCCTGTTTCAACATCTCTAATTCCTGAGTCAACAACCCAGCTTTCCAATACTTTATTCATGTGATCACCCATCTCTGTCTTCATGTCTCCTAAGCTGGAGGTGTACGGCTCACATGTTGTAGGAGACTCTTAGGTTTTTATATGCTAACTTTGGCAATCCAACTTCTACATCTTGTCCAAAGGTCTGGAGGGGCTTTAGATAAAGTAAGTGTTTCTAGTTTGCCACATGCTATAATACCCACCCTGGGCTTATTTTATTCAGCTGTGCTACCTGATACCCACAGGGATTCTGGGTTACAGTGCTTAGTCTGGAGCTAGAAGGAAGAAGGAAGGATAAAGATGGCTAGAAAATCAACTAAAGCAAATGTATGCATATGGAGAAGATAGGGAAGGACTTGAAATCAATTAAGATGCTAAATAAAATATGTTGTACCTGTAAGTAATTATAGTTTTATCACCAGGACCACCAAGTGAAGTCAGCAACTGAGAGAGGAATATAGGAAGAGATTGTGTCTTAGTAATTTGGGTTCGGTATATTCTTTAGGTGGCTGAGTGGCTTCTGCTCAGGAAAGAGGTGCTGGCTGAAGGTGTAAATTTAGAAGTATAAAGTTCATCGTTGAGATACGAAGGTGTTTCCACGTGTGTGGACATGGAGACCAGAGACCAATGCTGAGTATCTTCTTCACTTATTCTCCACGTTCTTTTTGACGTGATGCTCTCTCCGAGAACCCAGAGCTCACTCATTTAGCTAGACTGGCTGTCCCTTGAGGTCTAGGATCCCCCGTCCCCATTTTCCAAGTGTGGAGATTACAGACCCATTCAGCTGTTCCAGCTGTTCTTTGTGAGTATCGGGGATCAAATTCAGGCCCTCATGCTTGTTCGGGAAGCATTTTTCCAACCAATTCATCTCCCCAGTCCCAGAAACCATGACTTTTCCTAGGAGAGCAGAGAACTGTGGAGAATGTTACTCATGGCTATCAGTAAAGATTGGCATTAAACTGATTTTCCCCCATAGAATCAGGGATAACTGTTAGCTTCACTTGGCCAAAGCCATAATAACAAATGCTGCCCTCAGAGCCGCAGAGTTGGAGAAATGTCAAGAGCAGAGATTAAAACCAATGCCAGGACGAGGGAAACGAAGCCAGGAAAATATTGAGGGTGAGTTGGTCATTTGTTAGACATCTCTCATACATTAACTACGGGCTTGTGAACGGGCTGAATTGTAAATCAGTTTACGTGGAGTTAAAACCTTATGCAAACACCATAACCCGAGCCTAACAGGATAAGGCTCAGAGTTCAGGGATATATTTCACTTCCCTTAAAGTCGCAATGGAGCAGCGAGAGCGAAGCTGGCTCTCACTAGGTTTGGAAATAAACGTCTTAAGGATTCAAATGAGGGAAAGGGAGGTGACGACTGTAAGAGGTGAAGGGCTTTGTGGATCTGCTGGGACTTGCTATCTTGGGTAATTTGCTATGTACACGAGGAGGAAGTGGATAAGCAGGATAATAACAGCATTATTTTATAAATAATAAAAGTACTAGTCACTCTTCTCATTTCTGTGGTGAAAAGCCCGACAGCTTGAGAGAAGATGGGTTTCTTTTGGCTCCAGTCCATCATCTTGAGGGTAGCATGCTAGGAGGAGCCTGAGACGGATGACATCATTGTATCTGCGGCCAGGAAGCAGAGCAAGGTGTATGCTAGATCCACTTATGTGGTTCAGGATCCTAAGACCATGGAAGGTGTGGCCTGCATTTAGGGTCGGTCTTCTCTATCAGCCTAATGTAGATGAGCCCTCACTCTTGTGTCTACAGATTGTCTCTTCTGGTGATGGCAGATCTTATCAGGCTGACAATCACTTATCAGCCATCAGAAAAGAAGACACTTATAGTCCACATTCTCAGGTGCCTTGAAATTCTGTCCATCAGCCGTGCAGTAGGCTCCATCAACCCACAATTTTCTCACCTACATATCTAGGTGATTCTTACATATTTATTCTGTAGGGTACACTTGAAGACTGAATAAATAGAATAGAAAAATAGTCCTCAGAGGGTATTGGACCACAGAATCCTGGAAGTTACTATCAAGCTCCTTAGATAGGATCTTGATCAAAGAGAATTCTTTGTTGGAATGGAGGTCTTCACTTATGAGTCATTACTGTATTGTTTTCATGGATTTTATACATGAGTTACTATGTAATGATGTATATTTGCAGGCCATGATTACTTTCTGCTGTGAAGGTTTACACCTAAATCCAACTGAAATGAACTGTGTAGTTTTTAATTCTGTGGTCCTAACTAGATAGGAAAGAGTTCTTTGTTTCCAATTGTACTAAGTTCACAGGATGAAGGTACACATTTGCCCAAAGCACATGCAGCTGTGCACATGTCTTTGTATCTGTTTGTGAGAAGCGAAGAGTTTAAGTGGGGATTGTTTTCTCCACCATTCTTAGGAGGTAGTGTTTCTCAAGGATTAGCAACTCTGACCCTCTAGCAAGGCAGGCTGGGCTTGAATAAGTTGTGTCAGGTGATAGTTGGACAATATTATCCATATTTGTTGGATTCTCTAAGTCTTCACTTTCCCACCTTTCCAATGGGAGTATTGTATCTATCTTATGTGATATAAGATTAAATCATTACTTTTGCAACTTAAAAGATTACATTTAATTATATAATTTCCTACTTCTCTCTTACCATCTTTCCTCCCTTTCCGTAAAAGAGTACATTTAATTATATAATTTCCTACTTCCTCTCTTACCATCTTTCCTCCCTTTCCTTAAAAGATTACATTTAATTATATAATTTCCTACTTCCTCTTTTACCATCTTTTCTCCCTTTCTTTTAAGTTCATGGTCTTTCTTCCTTAATTATTTATGTTACATGTATGTATAAATGTATAAATATGTATGCACCAGCTCCCATGGTGTAACGGTTAATGCTCTGGACTCTGAATCCAGCGATCGAAGTTCATATCTTGGTGGAACCTGTTCCTTGAGGAAGAGACCTGGTCACTCATCCTTATCAATTCAGACCATGAAGCCCAATACAAATGGGCTGCCCATGCCTGCTTCAGCATTGCTGGGGGCATGTTTCATTTCATAAATACATAAATATGACCCGATGAGCTTATTTAGTGTTGCTTGTGCATATATTTTTAGCACTGGCTACTTGTGGGTTTATTCCTGAGGAAGACTAATTCTCTCTCTCCATGGTCATTAATTGTCTGTCGTTCTTCCTCTAGAGGTGGGACCCCACGAGATTCCCTCCTTCCATGTTAGCATATCTATTGGTGTTACCATTGTTCAGGTCTTGCTTAGGCAGTCCTAGTATTGAGGTTCCTGGGTACAACTTCCCTGTCATTTCTGGGAGACAGAATCTTGCAGCAGACATTGATTTCCTCTGGCTCTTACGATCTCTCCACTCCTTCATCTGTGATGCTCTCCGATCCTCAGGTATGGGGATTACGTTTTACATGTACCAGTTGGGGTTGGACACACCACAGTTATTTTGACCAGTTGTGGCTTTTGTAATGGTGTCTCACTGCTGAAAAGAGAAGCTCGTGTGGTGAGGGATGAGAGCTATGCTTAGCTGTGAATGTGAGGATACGAATTTCGAATGCATCTAGGAATTATACTGGTTTACTAAGGTGGCTATAGTAGGCTTTCCTCTAAGACCATAGACCAGGCTAGCCCTGGATAGTTGGCTCTGTTTCCAGTATCAGGCACGGTTTCCATTCTGTTGATCAGTTCATAAATCAATTTGACAACTGTTGATTGCCACCAAGACACGAGTTGAATCATTCCATCTTTGGGGATGTCTTGTCATGGTAGTCAGGGGCTTGGGTTAAAGGTGTGCATCACCACACCTGACTATAGTTTTTAATAATATTTATGTAATAGGAACTATGCACATGTTCACTGTTGCAGGTCTATCTGAGTCTAATCTTAGTCAAACATGGTGTCTTCATGAATGGCCCTTTTAGGTCTCCCGTTATTCAACAACACAGAAATACCTTAAGTATCTAAATGTGTCAGCCAGTGTATAGATTCTGAGAAACTAAAGAAAACTTTCATGTCTTCTGCAGGAACTGTCAGGACTGTCAAAGTACTCCAGATCGTCAATTCCTTTGGGTCCTTTTGTCTAGAGGAGGCCCATGCTCTGTGGCCTATGCACAAAGAGCTCTGTCACTTATGTCTCTCCCTATGGGCCTGTGGGGGCCATTTCCATTCAGGTCACCACATGCCATTCGCTGCCCTCAGAGGTGTGGAGCCGTATCATAATGCAAAATGTGTCTAGTTCAGCTTCAGAAGTCCCCGCTGTCTAGCTCAGTGTCAGCACTCTTAGAAGTCCAAAGTGCAGAGTCTCTTCTGAGACGCATGCTATCTCTTAACTCCAACCCCTCCCCTGTGAAATCAAAATGAAAAAGCATCTCCTGCATCTTGGGGTCTCCAAGACAACCCAGGCTTCACTGTCACAGATTCACGCAAAAGCCTCTCTTGGTCTCCATGCAGCTTTCCTTAGTCTTGGAGGAAGGTTCCATAACTCCTTTCTTGTATCCTTGACTCAAAAGCCAGGGTCATGTGGCCTAAGCAACCAAGTTCTTCTGCTTGCTGGGGCCGGAGCATGGCCCTCCTTATTCAATTACTTCACCAGCTTTCTGGTTTTTTTTTTTTTTTTTTTTTTTAGGAAGGTTTTTTTTTTTTTTTTTTTTTTTTGTAAGGTTACCTACACTGCCTAAGCCTGGCTGTCCTGGAACTCAATCTGTAGACCAGCCTACCCTTGAATTTAGAAATATACCAGCCTCTGCCTTTCGAGTGCTAGGATTAAAGGTGTGCACCACCATTCCTGGCCCTAAGCTTCTCTTTAATTCCTTTTCACAGGTGGGAGCTGAGTTGGGTGGGGTCTTACTATGAGATCACCACTCCCTTTATCCCAATTAGTATCTGCCTGCCTCTGCCTCCCAAGTGCTGGGATTAAAGGCGTGCGCCACCATCGCCCGGCCCTTCTATGCCAGTTTTTCCTGAACACAAGTGTGTGTCAAGCCTGCAGTGGTCAGAGCTGCCCACAGCGCTAATGAATGGAGACCACAGGATGGAACCTAGTGAGACAGGGAGCGTGTCATCCCTGGAATTTACCTTGTTCACCCCACAATAGGGTTAGTCTATCCTTGTCTGCATTTCTCCCAGTTAGACTAAGTCTAAAACTAAGGTAATGAGGTTACAAATTATTTACTTAGAAAATTGAGACTCTTCCAGGGTGAAATATTCTTGTACATACTAAGTGATGCTTGTTTCTTGAAGGGCCAAAGGTTGCATTCTCCTTACACAAAGGGAATTCGTGGGGCTCTTTCACTTTGCCCTAAAGGGAAGAACCTGGAAGGGGAGCATATATAAGAGAACCAAAAGCTGCTGAGATCTAAGCCTACGCCAAAAAGTTGACGTGTGTTGTCTTTGGGATAACCTAAAGTAGACCAATTCCAAAGCCTCGATTTTATTTGTTTCTATTCCAACCCCATATTGGAATGCCAAAATATTCTTGGTTGTTTTATACTTTTTTGGGGCTCTTTCAGGTCTTTGTTCTTCGCTCACTCGCAGGGCCCTCCACCTACCTCCCAAATAAATCACACGTGGAGTTTTATTCTTTCTTACAAACGTCTGGCCTTAGCGTGGCTTGTTTCTAGCCAGCTTTTCTTAAGTTATCCCATCTACCTATTGTCTCTGGGCCTTTTCTTTTTCTTATTCCTGTATATCTTGCTTTCACTTTTCCTCCATGGCTGGCTGTGTGGCTGGATGGCTGACCTCTAGTGTTCTCCTCTCCTCTTTGTTGCTCTTCCTTCCTTTTCCTCTTTCTGTTTATTCTCTCTGCCTGCCAGCCACACCTATCCTTTCTCCTGTTTTACTATTGGCTGTTCAGCTCTTTATTAGACCAATCAGGTCTTTTAGACAGGCAAAGAGTTGGGATTTCACAGAGTTAAACAAATGCAACATGAAAAAAAAATGTAACACATCTTTGCGCCATTAAACACACATTCCAAAACATAAATAAATGTAACACATCTTAAAATAGTATTCTACAACTTTCCCCCCTTTTGTCTAAATAAAAATGAAAGGTTTTAGCATCAACATAGTAATACTACATACAACAAAAGCAATTATCAAGTAAGTATAACATTCGCAATATTCAACACATTTGTATTTAGTAAATTCAGAGAAAACACTACATTATCTATCTTATCTTAGTGAGTGCAAAGTTTTGTACCTAACTTATTTTCTATCATAACTAAGATCCCAGAAGAAATTAATATTACCTGACAACAGAGACATCTGCTTGGACAGTCACCTAAAGTTTCTTTGCAGTGTTGGGGCATCCTTATTCAGCCTACAGCTCCAGAATGTTTGGCAGACTTTTCAGTGAAGCAGGAAATTTGAAGGACTTCCCTACCTTATGTTGGCAAATTTCATCAGTTCCTTTCCTCTGTGTCCTGCAGAATGTCTGGCAGACTCTTCTATGAAGTAGGAATCTCTAAAGACTGTTGTGCCTTGGTAAAGTTCAGCAGTCATTTTCCTGTGGGTCCTGCATGTCCAGTCTGTATAGCACATAGTCAAAGAGTCAAGGCAAATGCAGTTTCTTGCACAAATGGCTAACCTTGCCACAGTGAGAGCAGACTCCTGTGGAGTTTCTTTGTTGCCCAAAAACACAGGGCCTAGCACATTACCCCATAGACCACTCTCCACGCTGTTGAATCATGTATATGTACATGTTATATGTCCACATGTTCTACCTGGCCTTTGTGTATAGCCAAAGTTTTGCCACTGAAGACGATAGATTTAAGTGGAAGACGACGAAAAATTTGTGATCGAGGAAGACCCTCCAGAAATCATCTCTCCACAGGTGTAGATTTGAATATTTATGAACTGAAATATCTTTGTAAGACCATTGGGTCTGGTCTTAGTCTAAGACTAAGATACATTAAAGAAGCAAAGAATCTGGGCACGATGGCATAAATTTGCAATTCCATCACTTAGGAGAATGAGACGGATGAGTTGGGAGTTCAAGGCTAGTTTGGGTTACACTGGGGAGCTTGTCTCAAAAACATCAAACTAACCAACTTGCCAACTAACTGAAACTGCAGACAGCACAACCCAACAAAACAACGGCAGAAAGCAAACCAACAAGTGAATAATAAAAACCAAACCAAACCAAAACAACAACAACAGAATAACCACAAAAAAAGACAGAAGAGAGCTGCCATGTCATTCCTAACCTGATGCAGCATGAAGAGAAGCACCAGCCACCTGGAGGGGGTAGAAGGAATTAAGTCCAGGCCTTAGACTTGAAACCCAGCACCTGTCTCACTTCAGTGAAGTTAGGTGCCAAGCCAAATTCCATGACCCCTCCCCCAGGCTATTACCCACAGCCTGGACAACTAAAATGTGTTGACCAAGTGGCCCAACAACTGCCCCTGACATCCCTTGATGCAGCAAGGTAAGAGTGTGGCCTACTTTCTCAGGAACAAGGTACAGAAGAAAACAGGGAACACTGCCTTGGGGCTCAGAGCTAGGATTGCTATGGTGCAACTCCAAAGCCAGAAAGAAAATAAAGGCCTTTTAACTCAGCTAGAAACTCTCAACAAAAACCTCTAGTCATGTCCTCACAGCAGACGGAGACAAGCATCCCAGAGGGATAGGATCAAGTTTACTTTACTTTTCTTTTTTTAAATTCTTTTTTAAAATACTTTTCTTTTTTATTTTATTTGTATAAATGTTTTGCCTGCATTTATGTCTGGGTACCATGTTCGTGCAGTGCCCATAGAGGCCAGAAGAGGGCATCAGATATCATGGGACTGGAGTTACAGATGGTTTTGAGCCTCCATGTGGGTGTTGGGAACTGACCTGATTCCTTGGAAACCTCTGAATCATCTCTCCCACGTCTAGGCTCAAGTTCTCTGTTGCATAATTGTTGGTCTTGGAGATGAACTTTGGGTCTCACTTTCTTCCCCACTCACAGCCTCCAGACTACACACATCTCTCCCAGTCACTGTGACACTCTCTGGGCAGCTCACGTTTAGGCAGTCACGTCTGTGAGACATTGTGAGTGTAGTTTCTCACACTACTAAGAGACACAGTCTCACAGCAAACTCCCCGATCCTCTGCCTCTTATAGACTTTCCTCTGTCTCTTCCACGATGTTCTTTGAGCCTAGGGAGTTATTTTATAGATGTCTCCATTGGAACATGTTGTAGTGGCTCCACAACTCTGCATTTTGATAGGTTATGAAGTTCTGTAATGGCCCCTTTCTGTTTCAAAGAGAAGTCTCCTTTAGATGGGGTGAGGACTATACTTATCTGTGGGCCTAAGAACAGATATTTAGGAAGTAGTTACGCTTTATGCCGGTTTAGTAAAGTAGTTGTTGTAGGTTCTTCTCCAAGATGAATGACTTCGCTAGTCCTGAGACTTTCATCCAGGGACAGTTTGACCTAAAGGGGAAAAAAAGTAAGCCTTAGTTTGATGCTGTTTAACAGCAAATCACTTATTCTTCCTGACACACTATAACTACATTTTCAAAAGTTGAATGAATCCTAGTATGCTGATAACATGGCGCTATCATATGGCAATCATACTAACGATGACACGATAAAGTGCCCATAATGCACCAACACTTTGTAGAGTGGCAGCTGCTGTGCACTTTAGCAAATCTGAATGAATGGAAAGGAGGCTATGGGGTGGACGGGCACAAGAATGTGTCAGGGAGACGATGGAAAAGGGGTAGCGTGAGAGTCAACGAAACACAAAATCTAATTCTGTGCATGCTAATTAGAATTAATTAAATTCTAAGTAAGAATTATCATAAAAGAATGAGTATAAAACAGAATATCGTGTCAGAAGTAACGGAATTATCCTTAAGGATTGGAAATTTCCATGGAGAAAGCTACTTCGCCGAGAAGTAAAGTCATTTGATTAGTTCCGGGGAAGCATTTTTCTTCTGCAGTGCTTCTAAACCAAACCAAAGGGTTTATAAGGTCAATGAGTTACTAAACCTAGCTGGGACTCACGGCCAACAAAGTAAAAGGTTCAGTGGTTGATGCCAGTCCTTACTGTGACCCTAGCAGTTGATACTACACACGGTCCTCTGGCTCCTTACTTCCTGCTCTGAATCTCACTACTGGGAAGCTACAGGCTTCCAAATCCCGGTGTTGCTCACAATGATTTGGAAAATGCATGAATATTATGGGTATGCCAATTTTTAAAAGCTTACAAAAACTCCTGGCAAATGCTCCGATTGTCTCTGGAGACACCGCAAGCCTCATCAGGAAACCCGTCTCCAGGTGACTTCAGCCTTCTTAGCTTTACCCCGACAAGCGATAAACAGTCAGATCACAGCTGTCTTGCGCGGAGGGTTAGCCTCGGAGAAGGTGCGCACGCAGGTCTCCACCCAAGCTTAGAGACGCCAAAACTGGCAACGACAGAACAGGACAGAGTTGCGTTTGAACCTCAGCAAACAAATAGGTTTTGGTGGAGATATGCTCTATGTTTACACAAAATTCACTTTCAACCATTACCCGCAGTTTAGCAACCCCGCCCAGGTGCTAAAAATTACGCTAAAAGTTCCTTCTTTCTGAAACCGCTTTGTCTAATGGCCATATCATAAGACTAACATGGTCTCTCAAAGCAACAGCCACGAGGAGGGCAGGCTTCATTACACACTTAGATTATGCATTTTTTGTAACAGTTTAGCAAAGAAAAGGGCATACACAAACAAGCGTGAAAACCACGTGACTTCCATTAGGTCTCATTATTTACTACACCTATGCCTTTTTACTTTTTAAATTACTGGCTGTATTTTATTTTTCTTAGCTTCTTGATATTATAAGTACTTCATTTCCTTCTTCCCTTTCCTACCTTCAAACTCTCACTTGCTCTCTTTCAAATTCATGGCTTCTTTTTTCATTAATTATTGTTTTACACACACCACATACTCCTAAATACATGATTACCACCTGCTCAGTCTATACAATGTCACTCGTATGTATGTTTTCAGGGCTGACCATTTGCTATTGGATAGCCAACTGGTGTACTGTTTCCCTAGGGAAGACTATTTCTCAGACTCTTGGCATTCGACCCTCGCCTTTTCAGTCAGCAAACAGACATTTCCTGGTAGCCTTTGTAAAATCAACTTGTTCTTATTTAACATGGACCAGACCAGCTAGTCTTCTTAAACGTCACAACAACTTAAAGGAACAACAATTTAAAAAAAAAAACAAAAACAGAAAAATGTATTAACACATCAACAACAAAAAGGGAAATCCCCTCATTGGAGGCTGGCTCCCGCTTTATTTCCTCCAGTTTCATGTTGGCGAGGCATGGGAGTCTCTGAGGGAGAGTCTTAGTTTCCTTGTGGCCGTGTTGTCGTAAAAACCCAAGCAGTAAAAGGCTATTGCCTCCCGAGTGTCTCCTAGAGTGTTTTCATAACATGTGGGTACGATACGCATTCTTATCTAGACAGCGTTTTAAAGCGAGTGAGGAATGTAACTTGAATGGCGCTCCCTACACTTCAAATCCAATGACAGTAAGAATTCTGTCTTAGGCGAGTCTTACTATTCCTTCTTTGCCCACACATTCAACTCTTTTCTACAAGTGGACGATTATAAAGAGCCGGAACTATTTCCAGGCCTCCCCGAGTCCATTTTCCTAGAGAGATACACAGGTCCTACGTTTCAAGGGTGCAGGAGCCCTTTTCCGACCCGAGAAGGAGCTGGTAGACTGGCTTCCTTGTTTCCTCCGCGTCTTTCAAAGAAGCTTGTGACGACCTGTGATGACGAGTCCCAGGGAGACAACGGCCATCTGGCGCTCTCAGGGTACCACGGAAGATAAACAGCACGGTTAGCATAGTGGGGCCGTGCAGACTTCCCCAACACTTCAGTTAAACTTTACATTTGCTGGAAAAAGAGAAAGCTTAAAGCCTACAGACGTTGGGGTTGGTTTACCTGTACCCTCTGCTCAGGGAACAAAATCCCCCCAAAAGCTGAAATCCGAAAAGCAGACAGGGAGCATCTAGGGGTGTCCCTCCTGTGTGTGTGTGCTGGTCAGGGTTTCTCAAGTTATCCTTTCTCCCCAAAGGTTTAGGAACCATCAGAGTTCCAACCTCCACCTGGTCTGGAGGGCCAGGAGAGGAAAGGAGCCCGGCTTTTTCCCGTGCGCCTTCAGAAGCTCTCCTTCTGAGAACTCCTTCTCTGTCCTTGGCCCTTCTCATCTTAGAAGCTCGCTTCAGCTAGTTGCAGAATTAATTGGCAAGGTGAGTAGGGCCTGGAGTAGCCCTTGCCACACCCTCCAGAGATAGCTGCTCAAGAGTCATGGACAGCCTGCCTACCCTGATACGGTCCTGCTAGGACAACACCTTGCGTCATTTCTTAATCTCAAAAGCAAGGGCAGTCTGTCTTTATTAAACCCGGAATGCAGAAATTGAGTTACAAACTGAGTAAAAAAAAAAAGGCACCTGCTTTGAGATAGGCGTCTTTGCCAAAGGAGTGAGCACGTGACCATTTAGATGACTAGGCCATCTGTTTTCATTTATTTATTTACTTACTTATTTAGTGTGTGTGTGCCCATATGTGTCATGGCTCCAGTATGTGAGATCAGATGACACCTTTCCAAAGTTGGTTTTCTCCTTCCTTCAAATGGGTCACAGCAACAGAGCTTAGGGGTTTCAGGCTTGTCACCAGTGCCTCTCCCCATCTTGCTGGTCCTTAGGAGGCATCCTTTACAGATGTGCATTATGAAGAAAAAGAAGTTCTAAAGCACAGTATACATGCTAACCAAACAACACCAAGAGAAAAACCAGCTTTTTATAAATGGTTTCCTGCTGCTACAGATTTTTCAAAACGTTAAGTCCTGCTTCTACAACTGGGATGGAAGATTGAACTCAGAGTGTGGGAGAGGGCTCAACCGCTCAAAGTATTAGCTGCGCTTGCAGAGGATCCACACCCACATTAGATGGCTTATAACCGGTTCTAGGGGATGTGGCACTGTCTTCTGGCCTCTCCGACACCTGCATGCATGTGGTACACACACACACACACAACTAAAACATTTAAAAAGAAGCTGAAGCATTTGCTGATTTTGTGGAACAAGCTGCTGCACTCTGTGATCTCAGCTGGCACAGGATGGTTATACCTGCCTCTCCCTGAAAGACTTTTGGGAAACGATTGGCGGTAGGCACAAAGGTGTGGTACCTCTGTCACCAAATCGGGACTTGTAGTGTTGCAAGTTGAAGGGAAGACATTGTTTCGTGTGGCTAGAGATTTTGAGATTTTGAAACTGAGAGACCGATGCTATGTGACATGAAAAATGACTTACACGGTGAAACTCTCTGAGTCCCTCCCTCCCCAACTTCTTCATCTGACCATAGAGTCAGGGCACAGCAAATTAGAGGCGGCTCTGCAGAAGGCACAGAGGGCTCACAGGTCGGTCCTTCTGACTCTATAGATTCTTCATCCAGATGATCACCAAAAGTCGGCATCCCTTTCCTGAGGTTGTTTCTGGGGGAAATGAGAGTCAGATAATAAAGAAATCAAAGAGAAGGCAGCACCCCACCCAAACCAGAAAAGCAGGAGCCCCAACACCCTGGGGTGTGTCTCTTCCTGTCAGTCAGGGGCAGGGCTTCTGGACAGGTCCTCTCAGTCCTGAGAGAATGGGATCCTGAGAACAGGTCTCATCACCACCACTAGGACGCTGAGCTGCCTTCTTGACTGCAAGAGAAACTGTGCTGTAAAGATAAGAACCACCCTAAGAAGGTCAGGCATGAAAACAGTCCTGCTGATTGAGATGATGCTATGTCTAGCCATCACTGAGGAATAGAAAACGCTTGGCACGGCTGACTCCAGCAGAGGAGGACCAGAACTCTGGAGCTGGGAAGCCTCATGCCTGCCATTTACCAAAGAAGGAAAACTGAAATCCCCAGATGCACAGACCTACCTAAAAGTCATACAGCAGCTGGTACCGGATTCCAAGTTGTGGGCTTCAATGTACATTTATTTTTGATTTTAGTTAGATAACAGCAACAATTTTTTAATTCTAAAAGCTGATTTTTCAGCAAAAAACAACAAACAACCCTCCCAAACAATCAGAATGAGTAAGTACAACTCATAAGTAATAATTCTTGTATTTGTATCATTCCTTCCAATATTTATTTTTAAAACCAATCTTTGTTGGTTTCTCCAAAACAGAACAATGTTTTCTGATTGGCAAATGAAGATAATTTTTAATGGTTTTCAAATAGTTATTTATTGAGTGCCTACTGGAAGCAAACATTGTTCTTTTTCTCCCCTCCTTTTTTTTGGTTCCTGAGGTCGAACCCAGGGCCTTATGTATGCTATGCAGGGCCCCTATCTCTGAGCTGCACTTCCAGTGTTTTGAATACTATTCTAGATAACACAATGTCACTCTGAACTGGTCTTCTGCTGGAGTAAGGAATTATATTCTCTAGCGTATAAAAGTCCCTGTAGAAGAATTCTTATAGGTTGAAATGAACTTACAATACATTTCAATGGAAATAATGTTTCCCCCTCAAGCCCCCAAATTGATACCCGTTTATGCTAACATCTTAAGCCAGGAAATTATTTCATAGGCAGCCACCATAGGACTTACAAATACGCTCACAAAGCAGTCACATGATACTCAATGTATGTTTAATTAGATATTTAATGCAAAAAGAAATGAACAATAAGGCCTCGTGATAATTGCTTCCTTGAGAACTACAAAGGAGCTGATCAATGAAGGTGACACACACCACATTCAGGACGATAAGATGATGTGTCATAGCTTACGTTGAATTTGCTCAATCGCTGCCTAGGCTCAGGGACTCTAAATCAGTATTCTTAAATGTGAAGAATGCCCATATGCTTGAGTCAGGTGCTAAATAATTTTATCTACATGTGTTGCAGCTCTTATTTGGAGCAGAAGCGAATAGTGGGAAGGCAGGGTGTGGTAAGTGGAAGAGAAAATAAATAATCAGGAAAAAAGAGAGTAGGGAATGATGGGGGTGGGGACAGAGAGGGGCAGGGCACATCGTATGCACCATCATCAGGGAAATGGAAATGGAATCATCAGAAGGAACATCTCTTGGAAGAGTAAATGTTCGTCGGAGGATCCCAGAAAACAGTGAGTCTGATTCTCTGGGTCACAGCCTACTTCTGCCTCCTGGGTGCTGGGATTAAAGGTGTGCACCACCATCACCTGCCTGGCTGAGTATGCCACCTTCATTCATTGTCCAATGATGGTCCATTGAGATTTCCAACGTCTGCACTTAGAAATCTTTGAACATCTTCTCAGGGCCAAGAGGCATTCTGAAGTAGCATGAGCGTGGCAACGTGTTTTCTCACACAACACGTAACGCTGGTGTCTGGGGTTTGCCAAGATTAGCAAGCAGTGGTCTTCCCCGTGCAGCTTAGCAGCTCTTACAAGAGGAGATAAGAAGGCAGAGATGATTCATAAGAGGATATCCCAGGCACAGTCAGGAAGACAATGAGGCTGCAGGTGTGTAGGTGGGGAAAATACCCTCCTACAGAGACAACTTATCCCCTTCTTCACCCGGAGAGCTGCAACCTGACATCTGACATCATTTATATTGTTAAAGGTCTGAGGATATGTGGCGTGAACTGTACACATTGAATTCTCTCTGCAAGAGACTGAGAACTCGAATTCAAAGATGTCCGTTATCCTTCTGAGAACTGGTTTTGGCATTTTGCACACAAGCTATGACGGTGTGGAGAAAAGGCCGTTGGTGGGACAAGAAGGAACAAAACAAGCACGAACAATGACTTTGGAGTTTGTCTGAGCTAGCTTCATCAGATCCATGAGACTTTCCTGTTCTAACACTCTTAAGGAAAGCAGCTGAAAGCCAGGCATGACGGTCCAAGCTGAAATTCCAACGCTCATGAGGCTGAGACAGGAGGATTGTGAATTTGAAGCCAGTCTGAGCTGCCTGGCAAACCCCTGTTTCAGAAAAAAAAGTTAAAAAAAAAGAGAGGAAAAATCTTTAACTATAACTTTTTTTTTCTTGCCAAAAGCTGTTTTGTTTGTTTGTTTGTTTGTTTCTGTCACTAGCAACTGTACTCAGTGCTATTTGGTGAAATGGGTAAGAAAAACATACTGGTAAAGAAAAGAAAACTTTAAGTCTGAAATACAGCTTCAAAATAAAAGGTACTTTCTGATGTGGTTTTCCTAATTTTTACCTTCAAAATTTCTATGGAAACACTGAAAAACCAGGATGAAACTGTTGGACCCTGGAGTCCAATCACTGAGGAGGAGTCACCCCAAGAGACCACTCTCACACCACAGTTGACGTAAAAGCATGAGGATTTTAATAATTCTGTCACGACAGGGTCTTTCAGCATTTGAGAAATCAGAAAGACCCCGAATAGCTGGTACAGGCTACTTTTAAAGTAAAAAGCCACAGAAGCAAGGGGGGCGAAATCTGGGGGTTGTTTTCCAACTATTAGGATTGGCTGATTTAAATAGTAGCTATTAGCAATGATTGGTCTGAGCCACAGCGAGAGAGTGGTTGCTAGATCAGGCAGGGTAAGGGGAAACATCTGTGAATCATCCTAACCGTATCTGAGGAACTAAATCAATATCCCCTGATCAAGGCCAAGGAACTGAGTCAATAATCTAAGGGTTATCTTGCCCCAATTTCAATAACTGAGTTCTATCTGGAGAACATCCACAAGGACACAGGGAGATGGAAAATCCCCAACATTCCAGTACACGCATATGTAGTTCTTAGGTCCTTGGTTCCCAGGGGAGGCGGGACACTAATGCTGAGAGGCCTCAGATTTAAGTTCTACAAAACTAGCCTATTTCAGAGGCCTTTCTATGAATTCCTTTCTATGAATTCCATCCATTTATTAAGAAAGTTTAAGAAAGCCTGCTTACCTTATGCCAGGTTGTTCTAGACCAAGGAAGCAGAGTGGTGGACAAACAGATAAAAGTCCCTGACTTCAGGACTTTCTATGGCAGTGAAAGACAGCAGACCACATGCAAGACAAAGAAACCCAACCTAGGATGCACATAAGGAAGCAAGATAAGCAAGCAGAGGTGATGATGGAGCTCCCAGGAAAGGCTTCCTGGAAGAGCCGATGTTTCAACAGACTCATGTGCAAAGTGGGGGTGTAGGTTCCAGACAGGGAAACCAGTGCAAGCACCCCGGGACAGGCAAGCTTGGATATCCCAAGTCCGGTAAGGAAGACAGTGAGGCTTTCCGGTAAATAGGATAGCAAGCGGAAGATGTCTTGTCAGAGGCCAGGTCATGCTGAATATCTAGAGGCCACATTTTGGTGTTGCTGTTTGAAATGGGTTGCCTTATAACCTGGGTTGTCTTAGAACTCAGTCTATAGCCCTCTGGTCTCCATCTTAGGATCCTCTTACCTTAGCCTTCTGATTGCTGAGAATACAGTCTTGTATCATCACACCAAGCTGGGACCATATTTAACTAAACTAACCATTGGTTATTAAAGAAGCTGTTTCAGCCAGGGATTTAGTAAAGTCAGACAGAAATCTGAACAGATATATAGAGAGAAAGTAGGCAGAGTCAAAGAGACACCAGATCCTTACCAGTAAGTCACAGCCTTGTGCCGATACATAGATTAATAGAAATGGATTAATTCAAGATGTAAGAGCTAGCTAGAAGTATGCCTGAATCATTGGCCCAACAATGCTGTAATTAATGTAGTTTCTGTGTGGTTTGTTCGGGTCTGAGCAGCCGGGAAACAAATGATCCATCTCTGTCTACAGTTGTAAGCCACCTGCCATGGGTACTGGGAACCAAACTCTGGTTTTCTGCAGGAAGAGCAAGTGTTCTTCACTGCGAAGCTCTCTCTCCACCTCTGACATTTACACCTAAAAAAGCCACAGTTATTTACACTGAAGGGATCACTTTGATAGTAGCAGAGAACGTGCCACTCTGGAGGCTGCTGGAAGGTTGGGAATACAAGCATTGACCCTCCAGCCAGAAGACCAGCCGTTTATGAGGAAACGAAGATCGGGTTGACCCCAGCTCTCCGTTAAGAAATGTCAGAAGAAGATGGACGACTCTTGCGAATTTCTGAAGAGAGAGATGGTATGAAGAGAACAAACAATGGCCCCTGTGTCCAAAGGCCAGAAACAGACCGCTCATACACTCTTCTTGAAGGCATTGTTTGAAGCCTTGTGTCGGGACACCCAAGATGCATGGAAGGGCAGAGTGCAGCTTATACACAGTATAAATGTCATAAGCAAGGGGAGGTAATGAGGGGAAATGCATATATTTAAAGGTAGACCTGCTAAACTATAGCTTTTACCACTCTATTCTCACTAAACTGGGAAGCAAGTAAACATTTACCCAGGGTCAGCACTCAACCATGGCAAAGGCTTTATATGTGTGTCATTTCATTTAACCCTCTACAGTCGTGAGATAAGAATCATTATCTCTCAGAGGCCTGGAATACGGGTCAGCAAGTAAAGGCTCTTGCTACCAAGCTTAATGGTCAGAGTTCAATTCCTGGAGCCCACGCGGTGGAAGAGGAGAACCAAACAGGTTGTCCTCTGACCTCCACATGTATGCTGTGGCGTGTGCAGGACCACACACACACACATGCACAAACACATGCACAAATACATGTACACACATGCATGCACATGCACACACACATACATGCACATGCACACACACCCACACACACTAAGGAGATAAAAATAAAAATATTGCTAATTATTTTGAATAAAGGAAACTAAGACATAGAAGTAGGGTCTTTTAAGGAGTAATAGGATGGAAAGTTTCTGGGTTTACAAATGTAGTCTGCCTGCATGCGGCTATAGCAATACATTGCTCACAGGCAGCCGGAAGTCCTGTACTTAACTCTAGGTGTCAAAGAGAGGCATTTCACTTAAACACCTTGTCTCATATTTCGCATTTTCAGAAACAGATTCATTTTCTAGGAGGATTTCTGTCCGTGCTGCATTCACAGTGTGAGATGCACACATGATAGTTAGAGGTGCATTCCACATGGCTGGGACACCGTTCCCACATCTCCTTTACACGACCGGTTGCTTGGCTTTATCTTGTGTTTCCTCTGCAAATGATATCTACATGATACCCGCTGATTAAAAAACAATCTGGCAATGCTCTCTTCACGGTGGGCTGGGCTGAAGGTGTTTGCTGATTGCTTCCTACACATCAACTGGAAAGCCATAAAGATGTCTGAAAATGAGCCAGGACAGTGTGGAACTGTGAGAAGGCTGGAGGGGATATTATAGAAGGAAGTCCAGAGAATCTTATTATTTCATAAATGTGGTACGTGTTGGTGGTAATATTTTAAGGTAAGATACTTAGAACATGTCTTGAGAGGTGTTAGAATGATCTTTACAGAGTCTAGAGAGATGATGGTTCATTGGTTAAGAGCACTGGCTGCTCTTCCAGAGGACCTGGAACGGATTCTCAGCACCTATCAGGTGGCGCAATACTGTAATTCCAGGGAATCTGTCGCCCCCTTCTGGCCTCTACTGGCACTGCATGCACATGATTCAAAGACACACAAGATGGCAAGACACCCATACACATAAAATAAAAATGAATAAGTCTTAAAAAAGCATTAAAGATATTTTAAGTGGATCCATTTAAGTGTAACATTTGTGTCTACCTTTACCATATGAGTTGGGTTAGGAGTCTTCATCGCCACCATTCCCTCGGGCAAGTGACTCACCAGCTCTCCTACCCTTTCCTCTTCTCCTTTCTATCTCCTCCTCCCCCTTCACTGCCACTTTCCTCCTTTCTCTCTCAGCAGGGTCTCAGGTAGTTCTTGCTGAACATCTGAGGATGACCTTGAACTTCTGGTTTTCCTGCTTCTACTTCCCCAGTGCTAGAACTACAGTCGTGTGCCTCCAAGACTGTGGACTTCACCTCCCGGAAGCAGTTTCCCTTCTTAGAAAAACGGACACAATTCCTATCAGACGAATAATTGTAAGAATCACACTCGCGCTCTCTCTCCTTCTGCTCCTGATTTGGACCTTGAGATTTCGAACTCAGGACCGCGAAGGGTGCACCCACACACTGAGACAATGGGGATGTTCTATCGGGAACTCACCAAGGCCAGCTGGCCTGGGTCTGAAAAAGCCTGGGATAAAACTGGTCTCGCTGAACATAGCGGACAATGAGGACTACTGAGACCTCAAGAACAATGGCAATGGGTTTTTGATCCTACTGCACCTATTGGCTTTGTGGGAGCCTAGGCAGTTTGGATGCTCACCTTACTAGACCTGGATGGAGGTGGGTGGTCCTTGGACTTCCCACAGGGCAGGGAACCCTGATTGCTCTTTGGGCTTATGAGGGAGGGGGACTTGATTGGGGGAGGGGGAGGGAAAGGGGAGGCGGAGGTGGGGAAGAGACAGAAATCTTTAATAAAAAAAAAAGAATCACACTCGCTACTGCAGAAGGCACTAGTCATCTGTTTTTGTTGTCCTTGTTTGTTGTTTGTTGTTTTTTTTTTAAATCCTAAGTCTCGCAAGACCGAGGATAACAGCTGTCACTACGGCAGGCTATCGCAGGGATCAGACAGACTATAAGGGATCAGAAATGGTTGTCGAAGATCTCCTGAGTGAACTGGGAGCATGGGGACCTTGGGAGACGGTTGAAGGGGAGGGGAGAGGCAGGGAAGGGAGCAGAGAAAAATGTAGAGCTCAATAAAAATGAATTGAGAAAGAAAGAAAGAAAGAAAGAAAGAAAGAAAGAAAGAAAGAAAGAAAGGGTTGTCCAGTGAAAACGCAAGCTCCCCACAGCACAGCCTTCTTCAGCTCCTTTATAATTGCTCACCTGACTAACCACTGTGATCTCAGTTCCCGGAGTCGTCTCTCCCATCACCCATTAATCTGTCAAGTGGTGATGAGCCTCAAAATCAAACTTGGAGGTATACCTCCAAGCAAGGACCTGAACTGTGAACTAAAGGCGTGACAAGTGCCCTTCGATCTACACCCCCTCACACACACACACACCACACACCCATCTCCTGCCCGTTTAAATGGTGCGTCGCCGCCGCTGTCAATAAAAGTTTCGCCGAGCGCGAGCTGTGGATTCGCTGGACGCGGCGGGAGGCTCCCGTTCTCACCCGCCCCAGAGTCGCTTGGTGCCCAGGCAATCGCAGTTGGGTCACCCTCCTCTGGCAGACAGCGCGCGGCGTGGAGGAAATCGTTCTCCAGTCCCGGACTGCCAGGGGCGCAGCTGGCGACAGGGGACCCCCGCCCCACGCAGGGTGATTGGCAGCGCGTAGCTAGGCTCCCACCTCCGCGAGGATTCACACCTGTTGGACTTACCTGGCCTCCTGGAGACGCCACGCCCGCTGCAACAGCGCGAGAAAGAAGCCAGCACGGCCCCAGGCTAAAGCAGCTAAAGAGAGCGACCTGCGCGGCTGGGGCTACCCCTGCGCACTCCCGGCTCAGGTCACCGCTGGGGGCCATGGACGTGCCACGGGACATCGGTAGCTTTGTGGTGTGGGACTACGTGGTGTTCGCAGGCATGCTGCTCATCTCGGCTGCCATCGGCATCTACTATGCCTTCGCCGGGGGCGGCCAGCAGACCTCCAAGGACTTTCTGATGGGTGGCCGCAGCATGACCGCGGTGCCGGTGGCTCTGTCCCTCACTGCCAGCTTCATGTCCGCTGTCACTGTCCTGGGCACTCCCGCCGAGGTCTATCGTTTTGGGGCAATTTTCAGCATCTTTGCCATCACCTACTTTTTTGTGGTGCTCATCAGCGCGGAGGTCTTCCTTCCGGTGTTCTATAGGCTGGGGATCACCAGCACCTACGAGGTAAGAGGTGGTGGTGGGGAGGCCTGATTTCATGTTCAGGCTCCAGAAGGAGTTTTCTGGGAGCAAACAGTTTCTGCCATATGGGAATCTCTCCTTGTGGGTGCATGTTTGACCTCGACATCCCCTCCCACCCCCCAACCCCTCCATTGAGACATGTGTCTTCTAAGGGGGGGATAAATAAATCCTTGGAACTGAGTTTCCTGATCTCAGTTCCAAAGCACACTGAGTGGAACGGACAAGTACTTGCTAAAGTCTTTCCTAAAAAGGTGTGTGTGTGTGTGTGTGTGTGTGTGTTGGAAAGGCTAGTTCTCTGAAAGATGGAGAAGGTTGTCCACCCAAGTGCTGAAGATGTCGGTCTTGTTCCAGAGTTTGCCCCGAGACCAAATTCCACCACTTCCTTGCAAATGACCTTGGGCCAGTTACTTAGTTAACCGTTTGTACTGACATCTTCATCTCAAGAAGAAAATGGTACCACCAGCCTCATCCGGTTATGGAGAGAACAAAGTGAGCCGATGCAAGGTGTTCCAATTAGAACAGAGCCTAGCGCAGAGCACAGAGTAGATGCTGGACCAGGACCGAATGTAATCACTGCGACAGAGGTTATCCTAAGATGATTAGAAAAAAAAACGTGGCATCAAAGTTCTTCAACAGCGCGGCTGCCTTTTCACGGAAAGGTTGAGGAGACCCACACTTCATCTGTGGCGGCGTTTCTCTGATTGTCTTTTTCAAGTGGCTCTCAGGAAAAGGTTTTTCGAAGATGAAGAGCTTTTGGCTTGGTTTTACTTAAAGAGATGTCGAAGGTGTGTGTGCCTGTGCCCTAAAGAGCTCAGCCACCTTATGGGGCTGTCCTTCACCCAGGCCCCGACTGGAACTTCACAGACACGTTCCTAAGACTCTAGACCATCAGCCAGAGGGCTAGGTGTCTCAGTTCAGTGGTCCCTCAGGCCTGGAGTTTGTGACCTGCTTCCCTGAAGCGCAGGGTCATTGGAAGGTGCTTTCATAGTGAAGCTGGTTCATCTAATGCTGGGCCCCTGCCTCCATGGCCTGGGTTCTAGTGATGTCATCCAAGTCTCGGCATGTCCCAGGCTGCCTTGTCTTAACTGTGGCCACCGTGTTTATGGAAACCTAGTCTTCGCCCTAGGTGGAAGAGAAGGGAATTTCTATTGGTGAGGGGCAGTGACAAACTGGCCGTCCCAGGCCAAACTCAGACTTTGTTTTGTTTCTCAAAACATTTATAAGAAGCCCTGGTTGTTTTGTTTAATAAAAAATGTTAATTTAAGAATTGAATGAAGGGGAACAGTCACATAAAATTTCAAATGTCTTTTGAAAACTCAGAAGGCTGATGGCATTGAGCCCACATTTCCTACGGCTACTGGGCTTCCAGCAATAGTCACTGCTCTTGCTCTGTTAATGCCTACACCGAGGTTTTTCATGCCTGCACCCCACTTTCTCGTGGCAGAGAAGTCCTTACCTACATCCATGCCTTTAAAAAGTGCACATGGAAAATGACCAGTGATGAGTTATATGACAACATATTTCTTAGTGGCTGTGAGGAGCAGTCCAGCATCCTCACAAGTGTTACCACCTGGCTTCTGTCACTCAGGGGGGCTACCAGGTGTGCTATGCTGCATGTGAACGCCTGGCTTCTGTCACTCACATGCCTTACTAGCGGCCTCTGCCAACACTGATGTCTGTGAGCTCTGACCTGTAGCTAACCAACTTCAAAACCTAGAAAAGGGCTTGACTAACCCGACAAGAGGACTCCAGCCCTGCCACAAGAACGCTGCTCTCAGAACTCATGACCCATGCCTCCTTAGAGCAGTGACATTAACTCAACCAGAAAGGGATGTCTCCTTTGTTTCTAGTGGCGGAAACTAAGTTAGCAAGGATTCTGGCTACACGTGGCAAAAAGCCAACGTTTGCTGAATGTTTAATTCATGCCGGGCATCAGGCTGCATGTTTAACACATATTATCTGACTCAACACTCAACCAAATTCTTGCAAGGGTATGCTCAGAGCCATGTTTTTCAGCTGGAAAGCCTCAGAGCAAGTTAAGCCAGTGAGGGAGGGGGAAGGAATAAGGATCTATGCCAAGCCACTTACTGGCTGCCTCTGGAGATTCCGATGAGTTGGTTATAACCCCGAGCAGGGTTTATGCCAGCTCGGGGAGAACTGAGGAAGAAGTCATAAAGGACCCTTGAACTTCACAGCGGCTGCTGTCCAGCTAAGGGTGTCAGGTGTCAGAGAGAAGGAGGTCGAGCAGCTTGCTGGACCAGTTAATCCAACAAGTCATGGCAGAGGATTTCTTGGGGGGAATGCTTTGTGGTTCTGTGGAGGACATCTATGCAGATACATTGTCCAACATATGAGTAATGACCACCTTCATATTCTTGCTCAAATATGAACTGTCTCTAGGTTTCCATTTCTATAGCCCAACTTGGTGGGCCACACGCATTTTTACTCCACTGCTGCTGTTAAGATATAGGTCGGATAGGTGTTTGACAACATCCAGACCCACAGATGGACAGCAAGCCTGTTGCAGGGATCCAGGGCAATTAATTGATAGTGTCTTCAGCATCACCCAGGCTCTACTTTTGTTTATGTACACCAGCTGAAGCCTTCACATCTCTAAGTTATTCCGAGTTCCAAGGACGAGGGAAGACCTCTGTCCACTGTAGGTATCTATTATGCTGTAGTTTTGCTTGTGAACTCTGTCCTCTAAGCCTACTGCAATGGGACCAGGGTTTCTTTTCCGGTTCCTATCTATTTCCTCTGAAATCTAGCAAAGGACCATGGCTTCTCGGTTCTGTCTTCAGTTGGTTTTGTGTGAGCATAAACATGTTGGTCAGTTGATTTGGGGGACAATTTTAAGTGTAAAAACTTCCAAGCTATTTGGTTCAGCTCGCTCCAGTTTTCTCTGACACAGTCTCCTAAGCTTTGTGTGGTCCCGGCCACTGCACACATGGACCCAGAAAAGGCAAAAGGTTTCTCTATCCATTCATGCTCACTCACACGCACTACAGATTTACTAAAAATATTCTTCACAAATAACACCAGTCTTTTTCTAGTTTCCAGAAACTTCACTCCCCAAAATGTCTTCCAAAATACCTTACCGTGATTTTGATATAATTCACAAGGTTCATGGCTCTTTGAGCCCACTAATCTTCGCATCTTTCTCTTTAACAGTTTACATCTCTTTATCCGTTTCTATCACTGGATACGTCCCCGTGAGAAACAAAAAAGAGAAATAATTTCGTGTATGTTCCTTTTAAACACAAGGAACCGGAGCTTGAGAGCGTGATGGCCTCAGTCTCCTGAGTCAGGCATGGGACTGGTCTGGAGCTGAAACTCTGCTGCAGATGCCTTGCCCTGTATTGGACGTTGTCACCCGTCAGTTGTCCTTCGAAGGTCTTCTTGTCCACGGCACCACATACTGACTGCATTTTAAACTCGTGGTCAGATTATTAATTTATCGATGTGGTTACATCCACAGATTCTGTGGATCAAAGTTTCCGAGCTTCTGTGTCCCATTCCTGACAGCGATTAGGTTACAAGCTTGGTCCTCATCTCTAACCTGGTTCCTGCTTCCCAATGTACACAGGAAGTACGCCAGACGTGCCAGTTGTGACTATGGAGGAAAACTACTCATTGGTCTTTCCATTTGCTGATTAGCTAATGCCAATTTCTCCTCCTCCGCATGCTTCTCTGTCTTCCTCCCTTTTATACAGCAAGGCTGGTAGACTTGATTTCTATTTGTGCTACTAAGACTCAAGTTAAATAGTACCTTGGCCTTCAGCTCCAAAATTTTGATTCTAACTCTATAATTATTATTATATTTATAATAAACAGACCATATTATACGCTATAGTAGCTATCAAGGAAAGTTGGAAAAAGTGGCAGGGTCTTGACTAAGTCAACAGAAGATGACTTAACACTCAAGAGACTGAGACAGAAGAGTGGGAAACTTGAGGTCACTCTGGGCAGCATAGTAAAACCCAAGCCAACAAACTGACCTGGGTAGCTAGAGATGTTGGCCCCAGAGATGGTAGTGTATGCATGTAAATCACGTGCAAAGGGCAGTAGATCAAAAGAACAAGACCAGCCTGGTCTATACAGTAAGACCTTGTCTCTGAGACAGAACAAAACAAGACAAAGAAAGCAACAAAAACCTTGACCTACATTATTTAAGTTTGCATGCTTCGCACACTTGCACACACGCGCCCACGATGGCAAAGGAAGGAGTTTGAAGGTAGCTCACAGAACAACATGAGAGGCTGAATGAACAGTTCCTGGAAATGACAGAGCCTCAACAGCTTTTTCAGTCCTTAAGGTCAGGATCAGTCTGTGCCAACCCAATCCTTTCGCAGTTTAGCAGCGTCCATGGGAAGGAGAAGGTGATTGGCTGTACTGGAGTCATGTGACTTTCACTTGCCAGGGAAAAGGCAGGGCAGCTGGTGCAGATTTCCACCCTGAGGCAGAAAGAGGTTTGATTTCTCCACCCAATCAAAGGGAATGCTAAGAGGAAGGAAGAAACTATAGATTGCATGTTCTTTAGAGAAAAAAAAACAAAACAAAAAACAAACACCAGGCTAGACTGTAATTCCATTTCTGTGCTCCATTTTCCGACTTTTCCAGGCCAAACTGGGGTTGAGGAGCCAACTGATGATGACTGATAGGGGCATCATGAGGGAGTCTTCATGCACTGAGTGTGTGAGAGGATTGTGCAACTCTTTATGTCTATTTAAAGTCACTGAACCATAGTCTAAAGCACCAGTTTTGCCCTATGTAAGTAAAAGTCATTTTAGTGAAACAAAAACAGAGAATGCAAATAAGTGCGAAGTTCCTTTAAATATCTCACCCTTTGTTTCCTGGGCCGATATAAATGTGTTTAGAAGAGTCACGCCCCTGTTTTTCGATTTTTGGCAACAGTATTTGGAACTTCGATTTAATCGGTTCATCCGTCTCTGCGGGACAGTCCTCTTCATCGTCCAGACGGTGAGTACCTCGTCATTAATTTACTTCCTCTCTGTCGTCTAGAACATTTTTGTCCTCGGCACTCACTGGGTGAGCTTTGCTTGAGAAATACATGCAAGATAAAATAGGATGATTACAATAGAAGGGATTGAAAAAGAAAAAAACAAACCCAAAACACACTTGGCATCACAAAGAACGGAACGTGGAGATCCCTAGGCCGTGTTTCAGCGAAGACATTACTTCCTGGAAAAACAAATACTGCCTTGGTCAAGGAATGGATATGGAGTTTTAGGAAAATTATCTTCGTAGCCCTCCCCACCTGGCCCAGACTGACAGTGAACACCTTATTTAAGGGACAGAAAGATTTGAAGGAGCTACATTGCCTAACTGGAGTGGTCCAGTGAGTCTAAAGGAGAATCCTGAGCTCTAGAAGAGAGTTTAAGAGGCATGCACAATCTAGTCATTCATGAATATGCAAATACAGACAAGCTGATGAACAGGAACGGGAAGCCACAGCTTGCCAAATAGTACGGATATGCGTCACCGCGCTGATGCTTCCGGTAGGAAGCCCTGGAGGGTGTTCACAGTCACTACCGCGTTTGTCTCCATCCGTAAGGTGGTAGATCAATAAATGTATCTATTTTACTAATTACCACACTTTAACAAAAAGTCTTCAGAAAAAAAATTTATGATATTTAGCCACACTGTAGACAGAAAAGAAAAAATCGATTTTATGTTCATGTTATAAAAACACATTAAATATATTGAAAAGAATCAATTCATAATCGATTTTATAATTCTCATATGTACTTCATATTACTCATTGTATCCCTTCTCTCTCCACTAGATTCTGTATACTGGAATTGTTATTTATGCCCCTGCCCTGGCTTTGAATCAAGGTACATTTATTTTTGTTTATTTAGTTATATATAAACCGATTGGCCCACTAGCTCAGGCTTTTCTTAACTCTTATATAACTTATTCTTGTCTATATTAGCCACGTGGCTTGGTACCTTATTCGGCAGTCACATCCTGCTTCCTTTGTGTCTGGATCACTACTGCAGACTGCGCTTCCCTCTCCAAGAATTCTCCTTGCCCTGCCTCTACTTCCTGTCTGGCTACTGACCAATCAGCATTTATTAACCAAGTACAAGAAACAAATCTTTACAGGGTAAAGCCTTTGTCCCACAGAACTCTGAGTCTAATATCCTTTGTTTAGCTTTTTGTTCAGACCATTATCCATATTGTAACATGTTGTAACCAACACTCTAAACAAAGATAAATATCCAAAATCCATTTTTCTGCTAGTATCATGTTGCTTTAGTTCCTATGACAAGCGTAAGATAAATCCAATGAAAGGTAATACCAAGTAAAGTCTAAGTTTAGAAAGTACAATAAAAGTAAAAATATTCGTAAAAGTAAAGCATTAAGAAAAAGGGTGACGCACAAGGAGCCAAAACTTAGAAAACAAATACTACAATGACTTTATTTTTGGATCTCAGAGGCTGCCAGATGTGCTGGTACTCAATTTCTGGACTTCTGTATCCTGCGATTTATGCTGCGGTTGCATCTATATCCAAGCATCCAATGTCTGCCCGAGCTATCCTCATTTTAGGAGCTCCTCCCCACTTTTTCATGCCAGGGACCTCTGCAGACCACACTTAGCTTTTTTAGTCTGTAGGCCAAGCAGCTTCTCCACAATTCTGGGGACTCCTCAGTTTGAATCCCCTCCCAATGTGTCCTAAGTTCTCAATGTTTCTTAACAATAGCACGTGGAGAGTTTGTAATTTCCCGGATGCAGGTCAAATTTTGGAACTATCTTCTAGGTAATAGTGAACATTTGCGGCTTCTTGGCTCTTAGCCCTTATTGCATATTCCATACTAACTTTGTAACTCTCTCTTCATTGATTGGATAGGCCGCAGCTAAGGAGGAAGTTCCTTTGCTTGACTATTTCATTACTCTGAAATGTCATTTGTAGGGGAATGGCAGGACAGTTGGATGGTTTCCCCCCTTACTTGTTAGTTTTGAAAGTAACAACTTGCATGTCTGAGGGTATTGTTCAGTTCTTCATTTTTAAGTTCAGGAGGTCCTTAACTTTACCCTTGCCAATTGTGTAGACTCTGTAATGGTTCCAAAGTCAAATCTATAAATAGGAATATATTTGAAGAACTCTAACAGAGCTTTATACCTTCTGTCCTGTTTATCCTTTATATATTATAGGTAACTTTTTTTCTGTTGGCTTTTATTTATCCTTCCATTAAAAATATGTCCCTCCACTTCTTAGAAAACTGGTAGCAAATAATAGACTTTTCTACCCCGACTCTTATCTTAAAAGCACACATTTCAAGGTCTGATGAAGTAGCATGTTTATGTGAACCAATAGGAAGGTATGGGCGCTCCCCTTCGAGCCTATTCCGTTTGATGGACTACTTCCCAGAATCAAGCTGTTTCTTAGCTTAATTACAATAGAAATCCTTTTCTGTGAGTTTCATTTAGCCGATATTGGATCTATGTATGGTGCCCGTGACTATAGACAAGCAGGATGTCTGTTGAACTTCACAAATATGACTTTCTACTCCATTTATCTTGGGGGCACTGAGACCTGAGTGTAGTCTTACGCGCGCGGGGTATGGAGCTTGATGCCTCCCAGGTCGTTCTTGAGAGGCGCTTTCGTTATGCAAGCTCCACAACTGAACACGTGTTCTCTTCTCTTCTGCAGTTACAGGATTTGATCTGTGGGGCGCAGTGGTGGCGACTGGGGTGGTCTGCACGTTCTACTGCACACTGGTATGTGAAGGGTGTTCCCCCCCTCTCCTCGCGTTGCAGAACTGGAAGTTCATGGAGTCCTGCGCTGCTAGCTGACCGCTCAGACTTACCCTTTTTCTCTGGGCTTCTCACAGTACAGCATTTTTTGTGGGGAACATTTGGTCCTCAGATATGGATTACACACGAAATTTTCCTTTTGTCTGAACCATGGCGCAGGTCCCTGTTTTTATCTCTTGATTCCTGATTACGGTTTCCAAAATATTATAGATGTGTTCATATCATATCTCAGCATAGAGACTTGAGATAATGGTCTATTAACTATAGACACAGATGACAATATATATGTGACAGCCGTCAAGACGCGATGCTGCTTTATTGTGGAGCAGGTGCTTTGCAGCAATGCAAATTTATGTGATCTTTTATAGTTTCTTTATTAACCTTTTATTTTGCTTGATCGTCTAGGAATTAAGAGCCTTGCATAGAGCCTGTTTAAACCCAGGCCATAGAGGCTGAAGAGAAACACTGGTGGCAGTGGCTAGCATGCAACAATTTTAGTGTCTTGACAGACAATATGGGTATCTGGTACAAACAAGATGACTTATAATTTAACTCTGAATTATTCCTCCAACACCCTCCTCACCCCACATCTCTTCTGTCCAGAGTATCTATCTGGCCACATTCAATAGACCATGTATAGTTTCCTCTCCCGCTTTTCCCCAGGCCAGAATATGGCCTGGGAGGACCTTCCATCTATGCCTCTGCCTGTGTTTAAGGGATAGGTTAAATATTTTCTTCTCTATAAATGTTCTTTCAGTATGACCATCTCATTTGAACGAGTTACCTTCTTGACCAAGTTCCATGTTTCACCATTTTGTCCAGTGTAGTACGTTCATATTTAGACAGATATCCAATCATATCTCATAGAAGTATTAATCCTAACACATTTTCTTCTCAAAGGGTGGCCTTAAAGCAGTTGTCTGGACAGATGTTTTTCAAGTTGGGATCATGGTGGCTGGATTTGCATCCGTGATCATACAGGCTACAATAACTCAAGGTGGAATCAATACAATTTTGAGTGACGCCTCCAACGGTGGCAGATTAAACTTCTGGAAGTAAGTTGCTATTTACCTTCTGGTTAATAGAATGCATCTTTTGTTTTCTCTGTAACACATAGTTTTATTGGACTAGAAAGTTTTCACTGGAAAATAAATAAGTCACTAAGGGTGTGGCCTGTAAAATTAAAAGTTGGCCAGTAAGTGTTTGGGAAATTTTTGCCAGTTTTTTGAGGGGTTAAAGCCAACTGATGCCACTGGGTCATATGATATTGTGATGTTTCTTTCTTCAGAGAAGGACATTAGAGCAAAATAAAGTCTGGAACAGACTGAAGGAAGGGTAGGAAAAATGGCAAAAGGTGAGCCAAGGAGCCCTTATGAGCCAAATGCTGAAGCACAGTAATTTCATTTGAATAATGCTTAATTTTAACAAACACAGAGAAATTGTTTTGATGTCATTCTGGAAATAACACATTGTTGAATAGGATTTCATGTATGAATCTCTATGCATTATTTCTTAAACACTGACCATGTTCAGGTGGCGCACGCCTTTAATCCTAGCACTTGGGAGGCAGAGACAGGTGAATCTCTCTGAGTTGTGAGGCAGCCTGGTCTACAGAGTGAGTTCTAGGACAGCCAGGACTACACAGAGACACCCTGTCTTGAAAAACCAAAATAAATAATTTTTTAATTAAAAAATAAATAAAACTGGCCTGAAAAGCTATGGCTGACATTTCAAGTGACAGCCAGGCACAGACTAAACATGTCTAAACAATGGAAAGCCTGGCTAGTCCATCTAGAGCATATCAGACAACTGAAGAGAATTAGGAAAACACCTACCCCTTGGTTCAACATAGTTACCTTGATGCATCATGTCCAGTGTGGAAAGAGGCTCATTTTGACCTGGACCTTATTCTCTTTTCTTTAAATAGTCCTAAGTTGAGGTTGGAAATCTTCAGTCACTAGTGGAATGAAAGAAAAAAAAAAACCACTTTGATGATATTTAAAAGGTGGCTCTTTGTGTCTTTTAAATATAGTCCTCTTCTTTTGAGAAAGACCTTTGCAGAAACCAAACAGCACTGCCCCATTCTCCTGGAGGAATGCATGTCAGGGAATTACCTTCAACTGTTTGCAATACTTGTTTCTCCTTTTACTTCAAGATTCAGATCTGAGCCTTGAGAGCTTCCAGTTGGACTACCTTGAGCTATGGTCCCTTCCATAGCTTGGAAAGAACAAGAAGATACTTTTAATTGATATTTACTTAGACTATTTAATGAGTAAACCATAGTTTCCCAAAAATAAAGTCACATTGATTTTACCAGGAGAGGGGAAATGGATCAGAGGAATTGGAAATGATCAATTTTTTTAGAAAACAGAAGAATGGATAAAGAAAATGTGTTACCTTTACACCATGAAGTACTACACAATGGTAAAAATAATGATATCTTGAAATTTGTATGCAGGGCTGGAGAGATGGATCAGTGGTTAAGAGCAGTGACCTCTCTTCCAGAGGTCCTGAGTTCAATTCCCAGCAACCGCATGGTGGCTTACAACCATCTGTATTGAGATCTTGTGCCCTCTTCTGGCCTGCAGGCATATATGCAACAGAACACTGTATACACAATAAATAAATAAATATTAAAAAAAATAAAATCAATCTAAAAAAACTAACATTGTTTGGGCTGGAGAGATGGCTCAGCGGTTAAGAGCACTGACTGCTCTTCCAAAGGTCCTGAGTTCAATTCCCAGCAACCACATGGTGGCTCACAACCATCTGTAATGAGGTCTGGTGCCCTCTTCTGGCCTGCAGGCATACACACAGACAGAATATTGTATACATAATAAATAAATACATATTTAAAAAAAAAAAGAAATTTGTATGCAAATGGATGGATCTAGAAAAGGCCATATTAGTGAGGTAACCCAGACCCCAAAAGACAAATATAGTATGAACTCACTCATAAGTGACTTCTAGATACAAAGCAAAGAAAAACCAACCTACATTCCACAATCCCAGACAACCTAGACAACAAAGAGGACCCTAAGAGAGACAGACATGGATCTACAAAGGAAGGAGACAAAAAGACAAGATCTCCTGAGTAAATTGGGAGTGTGGGGGTCATGGGAGAGAGTTGAAGGGGAGGAGGAGGAAATGAGGGGACTCATACATCAATAAGAGATCCTTTCAAATAAAAATTAGGTACTTTAATAATATCTTAAGACAGCTGACCACCGAATGATAATGAAAGATCCATTGTGTTTTAGACTTTTCCAGAATGCTCCTTATTATCTAGAGGATAATTGGAAAAATGTCTTTTCTGATTGAGAAAAAATGAAGAAAAGAACTAGAATCTCCGAATTGTGTTTTTCTCTCTCTCCTTAGTTCCTTCAAAGAGCTCACTGAATCTTTGTGGCTCTTCTTTTGGTTAATGTGGTAGATAACTCTACAGGAGAAAGAGTCAGAGTGCCCAAAACTCTTGGAATTTGACATAAGATGTCATGCCATGGGAAAAAGCAGTGGTTCGCAAGCTTCCGAATGCTACGACCCATTAATATGGTTTCTCAAGTTCTGTTGATCCTCAACGATAAAATTATTTTGTTGCCACTTCGTAACTGTAACTTTGTTACTGATATAAATTATAATTGTAAGTATCTGATATGTGGGCTATCTGATGAGTGACCCACAGGTTGAGAACCACCGTGAGAGAGGCTCTCAATTTCATCATTTCTGGAAAGGGTTAAGGAAAGCTTACTTTGTGGGAAGTTTTCAGGTCCATATTTATGGGGAGATGAGTATAGACTCCTTCCTTCCAAGGTGACATATTGGAAAGAGTTAAGAGGTGCTTCAGATGGAAATGGCATTTCCTGATAGTGGCTTGTGTGCCTGCCATGAAGTGGGTTGAAACTGTTAGCATTTGCATGCAGAATTGTAAGAAAGCATGGTCCTAATGACGTAATCGTTTTACAAAGTATGTACCGTGAGAGTGTGCTGACGTCTTAAGCTTAACTGTGGCTAGACACGTGCTAGGGGAGGAATTATGTCTGCACAGTGTGCTAAATTGTGTTTACTTTGGTATGATATCTATTTCCGTGGTACACTTTGATCCCCTCTCCCTGGTATAGCATGGCCAACTCATTTTACAGTAGTCACCTAACACTATGGGAGAGCAATTTATCTAAATGCTCGACGTGATAAGAACATGTATTTTCTCCTAATTCCATCTAAAATCCCCTGATATCTGGAAACATCATGTCTACTCAATTGCATTTAAATGAGAACGTTTGTATTTTGACATTATAAATTCGGACGTCTTTATGTAAACCTGTGAGTGTACCTGCTTGCTTGCACCTAAAGGTTTTCTAGGAGCATTTTCTTTTGTCCCGTGCAAACAATTTATATCTGCTTTCCCTTTCTTATTCATGCAGTTTTAATCCTAACCCTTTGCAAAGACACACGTTCTGGACCATTATCATCGGGGGGACTTTCACGTGGACCACCATCTACGGGGTCAACCAGTCCCAAGTGCAGAGATACATCTCCTGTAAAAACAGATTCCATGCAAAACTGTAAGCCCAACTATGGTATATGCGTCATTGATAACTACCATTGCTCTTATGGGAATGCTTCCGTAGTCAACTTTAGTTCAATTTTGAGTCTTTTGTATCATGAAACGCCAAAAAATAAACGATGAACCAAAGGACCAGGTTTGGCTGGCATGTGGTTCTATAGTTGCGCACAGAGTGGTACTAGATCTTTTCAATCAAGCATTTGAAAATATTTCTATGACTTATTAAGTAATAAGATACTCTCATCAAGTCAATGTCTCAAGAACCTATGGGAGTTAAAAAAATAAAAGAGATCTAAACAGAAGAATTTAGTGGGGCTTGCTAGAGTCCCACTAAACAACTTTATATATGGCTTTTATCATGATGAAGTTTAGCATCCACTTAGAAAAGCATATGCAATCTGGAAACAGTGAGATGACACTGGACAGAAATGTAAGTTCCTCCAAACAATGGAAAAGTAATTATTTGAGCGTGGATGTAGTAGCATACGTTGTATTATCAGCCTCCATCATGGGTTATGATGCCACCCTCCAACTTGCTACCTGGACGGCATTGTACAAATTACATAATTTCACTGAGCTTTAGTGAGTACACGAAATGCTATGACCACGTGGGAAGTTGGGGAGAACTCTGTGTAAATGCCAATGTAAATGTCCATTTCTGCTCTAGCTGCTGGGAGGAGAAGAGAGAGCTGATGGGTGAGAGAGGAAATGCCAGGTGTGTGTCTTGTCCTTCATGGGCAGTCTTAGACACTGCTTTGGAAGGACTTTTGTGGGTTGATATAAAGATTTTGACCGTCTTTAGTAGTTTATAATTCAACTACTTTTTAAAGGAGAATGAGCCAGTAACTGCTCTAGTGCCTATTAAAATCCTTATTTTATAGTATAAGAGGCTCAGGGTATTATAATTAGATACTATTATAAAGTCATGGATGCCTGTGGATTTCAAGTAGGCGGACACATTCACTGAGGAACAGCATCCACCCGAAGGGTTTCTAGATACACGGTTGGTTGACACCAAAGAAGACAATTCGACTAGAAATCATTTCTGAGAGTCAAAATGTTATGTGCGCATATTAAGACTAGTCATGACATTGTCTCTTGTTCTTGGATAAGTTTTCTTAGTCTTTGGGATAGGAAGTACAGCTGTCATTTGCTGGCACCCTCTCCCTTAGGTCTCTCTACATCAACCTTGTGGGTCTCTGGGTGATCCTCACCTGCTCCGTGTTCTGTGGACTCGCCCTGTACTCCAGATACCGTGACTGTGACCCCTGGACATCTAAGAAAGTGTCGGAAGTTGACCAGGTTTGGAACCACACCTTTCTCGCACGGGCGCTGGGGACATGGCCAAGCATGCATGGTGTCGGGAAGAAAAGTTCCTGTCCCTGTAGAGACCCAGCAAGTGGGCACAACACAACTAGACACCTTCCACTGCTCTCAAGCGTTCGGCAAAACGTGTAGTGATTTCTGGATCTAAGACTAAACTGTTCAGATACCAGGAGAAAGGTCAAGCCAGAGACAAACTCAGGGTTGGAAGTAAAAAAAAGTAAACTCAGTTAACAGAAACTATACACAAAACACCGTACCATAGAAGCTTGTGGGAATTGTGAGAGTACTCTCTTATAAACAGTCTTGCAGTTTTAATTTACTTTGAAATTTTGCATTTGCCTGTTTTATTTTATGTGAGTGAGTATTTTGCTTATATGCATGTCTGTGTACCACGTGCTTGCCCAGTACCCCCAGGGGTCAGAAAAGGAAGAGAGAGTCCCTGGAACTGGAGCTGCCAGTGGTTGTGAGCTGCCGTGTGGGTGCTAGGAACAGAACCTGGGTCCTCTGGCAGAACAGCCAGTGCTCTTAACCCCTGAGCCATCTCTTCAGCCCCATCTGCCAGTTTTAAATGTAGAGACCGACTAAGAAGGGAACAGTGTTTGCATCCAACGCATGAAGATTCTGTGTCAAGAGTCTCGCCATGCTGAACTTTAGTTCCACAGACCCGTGACCCCAGTTTTATAGATAACAGAGTGAATCTCAGTGAGCTATTGGTTGTTTCTGTTTTGTTTTCGAGACAGAGTCCTCCTATGTAGCTCTAGCTGTTCTGGAACTCACTCTGTAGACCAGGCTGGTCTCAAAATCACAGAGATCCACCTGCCTCCACCCCAAAAGTCCTGGGATTAAAGCAGTATGCCACCAGGCCAGACTCAGTGAGGGTTTTGATTGACACAAGGTCACATTGCTAATAAGCAGAATTATAGTGAGAATTCACTGGGACCTTAAATAGGCCAGACACTCTGGTATAGGCTTTATTTACACTCTATTTTTTCCTTTCCACCGTTAGACTCTGAAGCAAAGTATATTATTACTCTGCTTTAAGAACAAGGTGCAGGGAGGAGATGGGTTAGCAGCTGGCCAGCTGAGACCGTACTTCAGACCCAGGCTCTGCCCTTGGAGCTCCTGGAGACTCCATAACGTGACACGCACTTTCTTGTAAACTTGCTGCACAACTCAAACTTAGCATCTCCTGACTTCAGGAGCCTGAGCTCCTCTAAAACCTACTTCCTAAAAGCTGCTTGATGACCAAGTACCTGGGGCCTCAGAATGACGATGGACAAAATTCACATCGGTGTCCATATAACTCCCCCAGCCCCTTATAACTGCGGCATTAGAAAATGAGGATTATTTTAAATTAGTTTTTTAATTTATTCTTTGAGAATTCAAGCAATGTATTTTGATTTCATTTCTTACATCTCTGGAGTATCTCTCATTCTTTTTGGAAGAATATGAAATCAACTAGGCATTAATCTTGTTTAGTAGCAACTAATACTTGGGTGTAAATTTTGGGATTTTTCAGCTTATGCCTTACTTGGTGCTGGACATTTTGCGAAATTACCCCGGAGTTCCCGGACTTTTTGTGGCCTGTGCTTACAGTGGGACATTGAGGTAACTGTGATTCTGTGAAGGCGTCATTCCTGTAAGGACGTAGGTTTAACCATCATTGTGACTGATGCATGAGAAAACAGCCCACAGGAAGCAAATCTTATTCTAGACCATGGCTTCAGAGGGTTCAACCCATACTCGCCTGGCTCTAGGCACTTTGACAAAGGTGGTGGGAGCACGTGCTGGAAGACCTTTTCCACCAAAGAGGCCAGCACAAGGTAGAGTCTCCAGTGGTATACCGATTGTGACCTGTTTCATCTAAGCAGGCTCTATGCCCTACCTACCTACCCTCCCCAATACACCATCATGGTGCACCCCATCAAGGCAATGTCATCAAGATTAATCTCCCAGGCATTTCCCTGTCTAATCAAGTTGACAATTAAGATTAACCTCAGAGTATCTTTCCTTTTTCATCGGTTACTTCGAGAGGTAAAGATGAATTCTGGGCATGGTCACAAATAGCCTGCAAGCAGCAAACTGGTTGCTCCATGCGCCCCTCTGTGGGTTGGCTACCTGCAGAGCTGTTCTCCTGGCATCAGGCTCCACGCTCGACCAGATCCCTGCTTTCTAACGCAGCATCGCACACCCAGTATGGTCACAGTGATGATGATCACCTGATGGGAGCTTTCATATTTGCTGAATATTAAACATGAGTGGCATCTGTCTTGACTGAAACATGTGTGAGGCTAACCCATGGTAACCTGCAAAACCAGACTCAAAGCTCCTAATTACACGTTGAAAACCGTAAATCTTCTAAACGTTTTTATGCACAAAGAAAGCCTGTCTTAAAGTCGTTATGTGATAAGCTGAGTGACAGGTGCAAATTCATTTTCTAGACACAGAAGACTGACTGGGGATTAGAAACATTCCTGCCTCATCCTTTACCTCTTGCTGTCAAATCTCTCTGTGTGGCCTGACCCATTCATGAAAGATAGTAGCTTCCAGAAAGAGGGTATTATGGTCATTAAAAATAAAGGAACATGGTTCTATTTCAGTTGTTTTATTATTTGGTGTGCATGGGTATTTTGCCTGCATGCAGGTGTGTCTGTGCACTACATGCATACAGTGCCCTCAGAGTCAGAAGAGTGCATCAGGTCCCCTGAGACTTGAGTTACAAGTGGCTGTGACTCCGGTACTGCAGGTCTGCAGGAGTCCAACCCAGGTCCTCTCCAAGAGCAGTTAGCATGCTTCAACCCCGAGCCAACGCTCTAGCCCCATCTGCTTCTATTTTAGAAGTGTCTATTTGCTTTCTTTTTCCTCATTCCTGCTAAAAGTATCATAAAATTAATATATTATAAACCAAAGCCTTTTCCTGTCTTGTAGCACGGTGTCCTCCAGCATCAACGCCTTAGCTGCGGTGACCGTGGAAGATCTCGTCAGACCTCACTTCAAGTCACTCTCAGAGAAGTCTCTGTCTTGGATTTCCCAAGGAATGAGTACGTGCCCGCGTTTCCTTTCCCATGATTCCATTTGGGGGAGGCTTAGCTTTGTTTTGGAGACACCAGGAATTGTCCCCTGAAGACGTCTAAGTACTTCCTAGTAAGAATACATATCCAGGAACACGCCCTTACAATGCTAAGGGGTGATCGTATCTATCCTGAAGATTTGGGCACTAATTCCAACATTTAACATGGCAGTGGTGGGTGCATTTTGTAAGCCTGGCTCTCAGGAGGCTGAGGCAGAAAAACCATGAGTTCATGGGTAGATGAGGCTAGTCTCAAGAAGAAAAAGACTATCTAATTATCAGGCATCACTGAACCACAGAGGACAATGCCTCAGGATTCCCTTTGGTTGTCTCCGACAATAATTATTCTCCCTCTTGCTCAAGCTTGAAGCAGGGTTTTTTTTCTACGCAGCTTGGCCTGACTTTGCACTCATGATCCTCCTGCCTCATTTTCCTGAGTTCTGAGGTCACATGTGTGTAACACCACACCCTGACTTTCATTCCTTTTGAAGGGTTCTATGCTGTCATTACACTGAGGCATATGTAGTCAAGGGCATCACAGACAGCATGGCTGTCTGCTTGACTTTGCATGAATTATGGGCACCAAAACTCATAATGGTGACCATTCATGGCTTACTAGATTGAGAAGAATTAAGTTAAAACACAGGCAATGCTATTTATATTTAGATTAAGCCCTAACTACATTATTACAAGAGTCCTTTGAAGAAAACAGGTGTTTTCTTTCAGCTGGGATTGGATAATTTACATAAATTTCTTCACAAAAGTATGAGTTCTGGGACGAAGAAGGCGGCGGTACCCACAGCAGAAGGAACGCACTAATTTTATGATAAGAAATAGCCCATCTGTCATTTTTCTTGTTTTTTTTTTTTTTTAATTTTGAGCATGGGAAATTATATCAGTCGATTGCTGTCAATTTTTTTTCCAAATGGATTTTTAAAAAAAAAAAAAAACAAACAAGCAAAAAAAGCCAAAATGCTTTAGAGGGTAGTATTTCTTAATTTTAAAAGCAACATTTTCTGAAGGGAAAGGAGGAGGAGCAGATCTGGGGGAGGGGGGAGGAGGGGGAGGGGAAACTGTAGTTGGGATGTGAGGAATGAGAGGGTGATGATGATGGCAACAAGGAAATTTTCAAAGAATATGAAGGTGAAGAGAAAATCCCTAGCAGTTACCAGCCCGTGGTGTGTTGAGAACTTCCGTAAAGCAGTTTGGGGGAAGGAGCGTGGCATATGATATGGATTAACGTGACCTTTCTTTGCTAGTTTACCTGGGAAGGCGTGGGTGTTGCTGGTGGAGATTAGGAGAGGTCTAAAGAACCCAGACCACGGGTCGGTGTGGATTACCACTTCCCAGAACAAAGGAGCTCTGAGAGTCAGAGGCTCCCCCATTCTGGAGTTTGCTCCCTTCTTCCTCCTCCACATTGTCCTGAGCCAGTCCTGCACCTTCCTTTATAGACAAATGTTTGTGGGGGATTAAATGAATGACACAATGGTGCTAGGTTTTAAACCCCCTGTAGTTAATTCCAGGGATTCCTTTCTTACATAACCCCCTGTTGTGACTGGCACAGGTAAGGGCTTTGTTTGTCTTCTTTGCACCCGTTGGTCTGATAGGAAAACACCTCGTTGCCTTGTCTTGCTGGCTTTAATGTTTGTTCTGTTCTCACCTCAATGGCATTATCCACTTTGACTCTAAGGTGTGGTGCTCATTTTATTGCGGACAGTCATCCTCTGGGTTGACACGCGTGCACTGTCTTTTGTGTTGTTCTGTAGGTGTGCTGTATGGAGCACTGTGTATTGGGATGGCTGCCGTGGCATCGCTGATGGGAGCCTTGTTACAGGTAAGAGCTGAGTCCAAAGCCTGGAGTTAGAGGCCATCGTGAGCTACCTGCTGCAGGTGCTAGGAAGTGAATTCAGGTCTTCTGCACTCTTAACCACGGAACCATCTCTCCAGCCCTTTGTTGCCTAGTTGAGGGTACCTGAAGGGATGGACGAGCCAATTGTGGTGGTACACATCTTTAATTTCAGCCCTTGGGAGGTGGAGGCAGGAGGATCCCTGTGAATTCAAGGCCAGCCTGGTCTATATAGTGAGCTCAACAGCCAGGGCTAGAGATGACCGTGTCTCAAAACAAACAAACAAACACACACCCAAAGGAACAGAAGACACTTAAGATAGAGGAACAGAATTTCCCAGGTGTCAGTGACCTTCATCAATGACAAGACTGCCATGAATAAAATTATGATTTATTTTTCTCGAGGAGGCTGAGTGGTTTAATGCCTTCCCTGATGAAATTGCTTGAAACCTTGTGCTCGGGTTTGAGATTTCTAACTGTTGATTTTGTGTTCGTTTTGCAGGCAGCACTCAGCATATTTGGCATGGTTGGTGGGCCGCTTCTGGGCTTGTTTTCTTTGGGCATCTTAGTCCCCTTTGCCAATTCAATTGTAAGTATAGCTAATGGACATAGCAAAAGGTTACTTTTCCGGCTATTTTCTTTCCCTTCGCTGTAAAGACACGGTCACCTTGAGTTCTGCCATAAGTTACTCGTCTTGGGGACTGAACTGACACATTTTGACTTTGACCGAGTGTACCCTTGAGGAGCTGTGCACTGAAGACCCTAAGCAGGTCTTGCATGTAGGAAGTGGAATGGAAACTGTCAGAACCACGCAGTGCAGTTTAAATGCTCACAATGTAAATAGACCAACATCTCTTGCACATTTTACATTTTTGCCGTTCTTAGAATTGAGTATCTAGGCTTTAAGGAAGGAGAGCAACAGGCCTAGATTTAAAGAATGCTTTCAGTCAGAGCACAGCAAAAAGAGGCTATCAGATCTTTACCATCATGACCACACAGTTTGCTCTTCTGGCACTTCAAGCCATAACTTCTCTATGTCATTCTAGTCCTGAGGAGGTGAATATAATTGGGAATATTTTTTGGAAAGAGGTAATATCACTGCTATTTTATCTAAACATGTCTGTGTCTGGAAATATGAAACGTGTTTAGAATAAATAAAATCCAAATGACTTCTCTGAAATGAAAACCAATAGGAAGTCCACTTCCCCTATAGGAGGAAGTTCTGAAAAGACCTAGAAAGTATGTAAGTAATGTCAGACATTTATAACACAGTCATTGGTTAGATAAAGAAGGAATGAGGTTAGTAAGTCTCTAAGACCAGGAATCTGTGGTGACCTTGACAAAAGGCAGAGACTCTGTAAGGGAGGGGAGTCAGATAGGGGACTGGCCAGTTTGGCTTTGACCATTTTGAAACTGACTAACTCATGCTAAATCCATCTCAAAGAGAATGACGTTATCTTTCTCTTGTTTCCCAGGGAGCGTTCGCAGGTCTGTTGGCTGGATTCGCCGTTTCTTTATGGGTAGGAATTGGAGCTCAGCTTTACCCTCCGCTTCCTGAGAGAACCTTACCCTTGTCCCTGGAAGTCCATGGCTGTAACATCACGCACAACGGGTCAGACTGGATATCGACCACAGAAATGCCTTTTTCCACAAGTGCTTTCCAAGTACACAACGTGGAAAGGTATGAGCTTCACATTCTGTCCCTCCTGTTACCTGTGCCAAACAGGGCACTCCAGGTGTTCTGCTTTTATTTTTTGTCTTGTGTATAACACTGCTTTTTTCCCAACCCTGAAATGGGTAGACCCCTGCGGCTTGCTTACTCCTACAATAGAGGGACAGCAAGTGGCTCAGCTGAAGACTCAGGGAGCCATCTTGTGGCTGCCTAGGCAGGGTTTCAAGCTCTCTGCATTGACTTTGCATTTTTTAACTTCTAACAGTTGATGAGCACATCTCCATGATTTTAATACAGTTATCGGGCATCCAGGTATTTATTTTTGTCACTTGCCTTTTGAGAACTGTTCCAATGTTCAAAATATTTTGTCTTTTATTTCTTTTTACTTAGGAGTTGGTGATATATTCTTTATTCAAAATATATTTTGAAAATATTTTTTTCTCAATCAATAGGTTTTATTTTTACTTTTTGCCAAGCTTTTTTTTTTTGTAAGAAATCATGGCTTATTTTTGTCTATATCGTTAGTCCTTTGTGGTCTTGTTGAAGAAATCATTGCCTACTTTGAGGTCATAAAAGTGTTCTTCTCATTTTTTTTAAAGATGGTTTCTTTGTGTAGCCCTGGCTGTCCTGGAACTCACAGCCTTGAACTTAGAGATCCACCTGACTCCAGAGTGCTGAAATTAAAGATATACGTCATCATGCCTGGCTATTTCCCTAATTTTTAAATTAAAAGTTGCTTTAGTCACCTGTGAGGAATAGCATAGGATGTTGATTTGATCACTCATTGGTTATTTATACATTTCAGGTAAGAATTACAAGAAAACAATTATTTTGATGGGGCTATGCACTATCTTTGTGTGTCAGGGATCCCACAGAAACCCGCCTATGCCAGGCTGTAGTGACTTAGGTGACTGTGGCCTCACGCTTTAGGATTCTCCTGAGCCAAAGAATGACCGTACCTTATTCTTGCAATCTTTAAGGTCCTTTTTCATGCGCGTGGTCAAGGTGAAGCCATATTTTAAATTCCTGATTTAATAGAGATCAGACCAGTTAATTAGGGCATTAAATGGCTAAAATTGCATCCTTACTTTCAGGATAACTGATACACACACTCGTTGCTGTTAGGAACACGGTGAACTATTATAGTTAAACTTCTGGTGTCTTTCAGGACTCCGCTGATGGACAATTGGTATTCGCTGTCATATCTGTACTTCAGCACTATTGGAACGCTGGTAACATTGTTGGTGGGGATGCTCGTCAGTTTACCAACCGGTAATTATCTTCATTTTTTTTCTGTTCACTTTTATTTTTTATTTTTTGGTTTTTTTCGAAACAGGGTTTCTCTGTAGCTTTGGTTCCTGTCCTGGAACTAGCTCTTGTAGACCAGGCAGGCCTCGAACTCCCAGAGATCCGCCTGCCTCTGCCTCCTGAGTGCTGGGATTAAAGGCGTGCGCCACCACCGCCCCGGCTTTCTGTTCACTTTTAGAAATACAAGTTTCCCGTGTTTGATTTGTAGCTCTTTACAGCACTTTACTGTGATTCTATTAATGATTTAAATTAACTTTTAAAATCTTACTCATGGAGTATTTGAGAGCCTAAACTTAAGGCAGGAGAACTTAACCCATCGGTATCATAATATTGGTTCTGCCATTTACTAGCTACCTGGATTCAGGCAGGGTACACTAAGCAGTCTACTCTGAGCCTTAGCCTTGTTATACGGAAAATGAGGAGGATGAGGACAGGTCACTGTAAGGTCACACTAATGTGCACGAGAACACTGAACCGCATAGCTGCTTGTTCCATAGGGAGAGCCGTGTGCTCATCTTGACGACATCCTAATACCAGAATGTCTCCATTGTCTATTACAGATTCATTCGTTGTAAACGCCAAAGATGTGCACACACGTAAGGAGCAATAACTATAATGTTCATGTGTGACCATAGTAGAAAGCCTTTGAAAATGTTCGCGAAGAGTCAAGTTCTAATAATCAGTTGCTAATACACAGAGTGTAAGCTTTTTACCTGGATGGAGGTTTTACCCTGAGATTTTATTTTGTTCTCGTTCCGGGCGTGTTCCTGGCCCCCTTCCTGTGTTGTCCTGTCCCACAACTTCTCACTTATGTTTGTGCCTCTAGTTGACTTTTACCTTTCTAATATTTTATTTTTTTAAGTTTCATTTTACATTCCAAGCACAGCTCTCCCTTCTTCTCCCCTCCAGCCCTCCTCATCTCCCCTTCTCTTCTCCAAACCCCATCTACTCCTCCCAAAGGGTAAGGGCTCCCATGGGGAGTCAATAAAGTCTGACCCATTGGGTTGAGGCAGGACCAAACCCCTTCCGCCTGTATCAAGGCTGAGCATGGCATCCCCCCAAAGGGAATGGGTTAGTTTATTGTTAAGTCAGTTAATATTTTTATTTGTATGGAGTGTTTTACCTGTGTATGTGTAATTGCACGGCATGTTTGCTTGTTGCCCACAGGGGCTAGACGAAGGTGCCTTATCTTTCTTTACTTGTGATTCTGAGCCACCATGTGGGTGCCGGACACCAAATCCAGGTCCTCTGCAATACCAGTCAGTGCTCCTAACTGCCAAATCATCTCTCCCACCCCTGTGTTTATTCCTCTAGCAGAGTGGATGCATTTTATACAGCACATTCTTGAGTAGGACAGAGAGGAAACGAGGTTTTGAAAAATTCACATGTCTTAGAAACGACTGTGCTTGGCTGCTAATTTGAATATAAGTCCTATCCTCAAACATCTTAATCTCTCTTCTGAGTGCCAATGCCAGGCGACCTGCTAACCTTTCTAATGGCGGCACGTTTTTCAATGGCCTCTTGCCCTATGACCCTTTAACTCTGAACTCTCGTATCTACCCATCCTGGGCATTTCCTTAAGCTATGCTTTTGCAATTTCTTGCTATTTTCTGTTTCATCCTTCTGGAAACTCCTGACCGTCAAATGTTTGCATCTAAGGAAGTTTTTCTTTCATTTTCGTGTCTTTTCTTTCCTACTTCCCTTCTCTGTCTTTTAGGTCTAATTCCCAAAGAAGCGTTTGGTGTGGTTTGAGAATGGACTGTAGGGGAGGAGGGCAGGTAGATGTCCACGTGAGAGATGCATATTGATACAGACTACCGTGAGCGGGATTGAGGGTTGGTGGAAGTGCTGGCTCCAAACCCCTCCCCCCTCCCACAGTCTATCCACAGCAGCCAGATCAGGGGAAGGCAACACTGCCTGCCTTACCGTTACTCAGCTATCGCACAGGTTGTCCAAACACGTGCTGTTGCCGCGTGGTTTGCACTACCCAAAGCTCTGTTGTATCCGACTGGCACTGTTGAATTTTGGCGTCCAGGTAGCCCTGCTCTCAATCTTACCGCCTCTGGGTTGGCAATGATAATGTCTGCCTTCCCTTTCCAGAAGGATTGCGTTCTTCTCTTAGAAAATCCTAACTTAGTAGCACCTTATTACTTAATCTGTTTGGAGAGGTACGATTAATTCTCACAAATTAGCCAGTTGTTCACATCCGAACTACATCTGTACTGTTTCCTTGTGTTTTTATCCTTAGCTCCTATTACCCCCTCCTGCTTTCTCTCCTGTTAAAAGAAACCGGGCATCAGAGTGCTCCTGCTAACATTTCCTTTTCTTTTTCTTAGCTGCTTTAATTTCGTTAACTGCATGCAGCGGTGTTCAGGAGGGCGGGCATCTAGTTAAAAAACAAGCAAAACCACGTTCACTTCGTTGATTTCACCAGCGAGCCATTCCTTCCCCGCAGCTGTGGTGTGAACCTTGAAAAAAGATTGTGAAACATACACTTCTGATGGTCTTTAAAACGAGCTGTAGAGTTCTAGAGATCTGTAAGAATCCAGGCAAATACCCTTCACGGGCAGTCAGCTCCATTTGACTCTTGGCATTGAGTTTATTTGTTTTGGTCAATAAAACAGGGGTGGGTACTATGGTAATCTTCAAACTTTAGCAGATTTAAAAATCACCTTGAAGAGAGGCATACATGGATCTGCACAAGAAGATGAAAAAGATAAGATCTTCTGAATAAATTGGAAGCATGGGGTCACGGAAGAGGTTTAAAGGGGAGAGGGGAAGAAGGGGGAGTGGAGAAAAATGTATAGCCCAATAAAAACAATAAAAAAAATCACCTTAGAAATCGGGAAAAATCAAGAGTTCAGTGGTCCTGCCGTTCCAGTTCGGTCTGTCCAAGCTGAAGGGCGGGGGTCTCAGTTTTAAGCACATCCTCAAAGATATATTAGATAGTGGTGGTTTGAGGACCGCACGCATGATTCGCAAGTGTATCTTACTCGGTTCATCAAGACAAAAGAAAATAAAAAAAAAAAAAGAAAGTCAGACAGACAGAAAACAAGCAAGGCCAAATCAAAGGATTAGTTTCTAAAACAAGACCTTAGAGAAGACGATTCATACAAAACACCAGTGAGCATGCGGTGCTCGCTTAACTAGGTGCACTGGCAGAGGGGCAAAGGGGCAGAGGAGCAGGGGGACAGAGTTGGAGGGGGAGAGGGGCAGGGGGCAGGAGAGAGGGACGGGGAGAAGGAGCAGGGGTGCAAAGACTGGCAAAGGGGCAGGGGGCAGAGGTGGAGGCAGACAGTTTACCACTTTATGGGCGGGTTGTGTGGGTAGCTTTCCCTACTGTGATCAGGATAGTCAGCTCTTCGCCCAGGTGGCACCAGATGAAGCAGGTGGGTTTGGATTGGGAGACTTCATCTCTCTGCATCTGTTTATGTGGACATTGTAAGATTCATATTCATCAGCTAGACACTTGTAGGAGCTGAGAGCTAGGGACAGGGAGTGGTGGCTGGACCTTCAGGACCTTCAGGACCACTTTCAAGGTCTTCTTTGCATTTGATGTGTGTATGAAGCCGAGTGTTCATAAGCCAAAAGCCTGCATGATGGGGGTCCCATTGCCATATGTGTCTGTGTAACCGTGTAAATAATGGCTTGTTTTTCAGGAGGAAGAAGACAGAATTTGGACCCTCGATTCTTACTAACCAAACAGGACTTTTTATCCAATTTTGATGTTTTTAAGAAAGTAAGTTAGATTTTTTTTTTTTTTGGTTTTTCGAGACAGGGTTTCTCTGTAGCTTTGGTGCCTGTCCTGGAACTAGCTCTTGTAGACCAGGCTGGTCTCGAACTCCCAGAGATCTGCCTACCTCTGCCTCCCGAGTGCTGGGATTAAAGGCGTGCGCCACCACCGCCCGGCGTAAATTAGGTTTTGTTTATCTTCAATTAGGGAAGTGGGGTTTTAATCTCTGGAATAGAACACCAGTTAGTCCCCAGCCTCTTTCCTGAACAGGCACACAGCGCGGGTATGTCTATGCCTCTATCTACGGGTGTAAAGTTAATAGATAGGAACTATTGAGAGAATGCATGGGTATCCCATGGCCAAGGTGTCTGATATACACTATCCAGCTTCTGCTGGTTTATATTGGTTGGCTATCACTCTCCATCAGGAGATAGAAGAAAACCCTAGTAACAATTATCTGTTATTGAGCAAATTGAAGTTTCCTCCTGAAGAACTTTTCCATGTAACTTTCTTTTCAGAAGAATCATGTTTTGAGCTACAAGTCGCATCCGTATATGGAAGATGGTGGAATTGATAACCCCGCCTTCAACCACATTGAACTAAACTCCACGGACCACAGTGGCAAGATCAATGGGACTCGCTTGTGAAGCATTTCAAGGCTAGAGGCTACATTATCATGTCTGTCTGTTTTTTTTTTAAATGTGTTTTAGGATAATTGGATCAGATCATTTCTTCCCCATCATAGGTGTTTTGGAAGACTTATTTTTGTTAAAGCTAAGTCCCAACTTGGTTTATTTTCCACTCTGATTTATTGATGCTACACTAGAGTTGAGTTTCAATATCCACATATTCCAGTAGAGAAGACAGTTGTGAATGTTAGGACTACATACAAGTCCAAAAGGCAAATATAGAGATTCACACGTGATACTTGGTGACCAAAGGCATATTCTTACATTTAGGCCTTATTTGGTGCTTGTATATAAATCCTGCGATGTCCACTAGAATCTCTGAACAGAGAATTCTTGCCTCCTACACATTCGGTTTCTAGGGAGCAGTGAAATGGAGACGAAGAGAGGCTGCCTGTGGTCTTTACCTCTGGATCAGCCCGTGGTGTAACCTTGCTACTGAGTCGACAGAAAGATCCTGCCTAGGGGACCATAGGGACCCAAGAATCGCGATCATCTTTAATACATCCTTGTGCCTATTTTTCCCACTGCAATCTCTGGTTATTGGTCAGTTGTATTGCCTGCCTTAGGCTATACACTGTAGACTATATACTTTCGTCTTGCTTTTGTTGGGCACATTGTTCAAGCTTTACTGTTCCAGCTTCCTGGGCTTATATATGTCTTGAGACAACCAGTATGAATCATGTCCCTCGTTCACCATGTCCCAGCCTATCAATTATGTATGCCCTTTCAGCTGGTACTAACATATATCATGTAAATTTGGTGATTCAAGAATATTGCATATTTAAAAACAGTAAAGTCCCATGGGGTCAGATAATTGCTTTTCGTGCTGTTAAGTTGAGCTAATTCATATATAAAGAGCTAAATTTCATAGGTAAATACTTTTTGTTTCATCTGTCCCAGACTTATCAAATATGTGCTTTGTTCTATCTTCTAAGATTTCAAACAACAGTCCCAACATTCTTAGCCACTTATTTGGCTGTGTTCATAGCTACCACTTGCATTACAGAATTTCATCAATAAATTATTTTTCTATAATACCCACATTAGATATTGTTTAAAAAAGTTAAGTTTTCACATTTTTAAAATAGAAATATTGACATTTTAAAAATAATTTATAATTTTATACATACTTTTTGGTTAGTCATATTTAGACGGCCATGCTTTGTACATTTTAACTGACATTAAAAACTAAAATATTAAAAAAATAGCATTTATCTGAAGCAGAGAGATTTATATACCATTTAAATCAACTATGTATTTGTGTATTATGTATATAGATCTATTTTTGATCACCATGTTTGTAAACAAAAATCAAGCTTTGTGACTCTTCCTTGTAGTATTCCAATGAGCAGGGTCATATAATCATATATGTAGTCTTATATAACTACGATTTGAAGAACAGTTATTTATTAAATGATTCTGAATGACTGTGTATGTGGAATGCTTCAGGTTTGGCAGTGAGAATAAGTTGATTTGAATAACTTTTTCTTTGGTTTGATTGTCCAGAGATTATGCAATGTGTTCTTCATGAGAAATGATATTCTGGATGATTTTTGTCAGCTTCCTGTAAAACAAAGCATATCCTTGTGACACTTGGGGATATCAGGGTTTTACTTTTACCGACACATGGGGGTGCCAGAGAGAATTCTTAAAGTAAAATCATGTTGGTCTGACCCAAGTAGTATTTGTTTAAAACCCTTTTAAAATTTGCGACAAATCTAAATATGGCCGAGACGTCGGCATATTATAATATAAAGCGAATAATCTTTTCTTGGTTATACTGAACCACAAAAACCTTAAAGGAAGGAACAAACCATACAAGTTGTCTGTCACTATCTTTTGCTGCTGACATATGTCTTTGAATTTGTCCTTAATTCCATTTGATGACGACATAGACATTGGGCCGCCTACCTCACAGCCATGGTATGCGCATGAAGGATCAGAGCTTTGACACAATAGGACTTTATTAATTCAAATCATTTGGGGCAAAAGCAATTCACTAGCTTTTTTTTCTAACTAAGAAGAATCTGAACTATCATGATGTAGAGAAATAAACCAACCTTCCGTAAAAATATGCGACCACAGGACTAAGATGCATTTGAGGATCCGTGGGGTTATCCCAACAGGGAGACTGTAAACCTTAAAGAAAGGCGTAGCTCAGTCCTGCTCACTCTACAGAGAAGAAAATTCTAGAGGTGAGAGATGAAGCAGCCCAGATGACGACTTGTTTGCATCGCCCTTCTTTCTTCCTCTTGAGACTAGTAGTTACCAACAGGGGCCACTGTGCTCCTCTGGGGACGTATGGAGAATTTAAGTGGTCACAGTGACATCAGAGTGCCAGTGTCACACAGGGAGTTAAATTCGGGAAAGCTTCTTACGATCCCACAGGGTAGGGCGGCTTTCCTTTCCCCACCAAAGAAAACAGTTGGCGGAAGAGATGATAGTGTGTTAGCTTGAGACACCGTGGACACTCACACTGATGCTCTGTAGACGTCAACAACTGGACGTTTCTCTCTGAAAACACCACTAGCTTGCGGAACACTGTCATGCTGAATAGTGACCACACAGTTTCAGAGAAGTCTGAAGATGTTAAGACATTTTCACAAATAGGGGGCATTTAGTCCAGTCTTAGGCCAGCCACCTCAGCTTCTCCACGTGGTGTCTAATTTGGTCACATGCTGGAATGGCCAGAAGACACACTAGGATGATATGAAATGCATGGCGGTTAAGGTCTCCTAATTTCATTTCATTTATGACAAGCCCAGGGGATGCAGTTTGCTTCAGTAGATGAGGGAGCATCTGAGAAGCGTGTGCAGGACCCTCAGCTTCTTCTTTGCACCACTAAAAACCCAGCCACCTGAGTGCATGACCGTGCAGTTCTTAAAAATGCCCTTAACGCATTAGTTTTGTACCATGCCTGTGAAATTTTGGGTAAGTTGAATATTTCTACATAAAATATGGTTACAAATCCTTTGAATTAACTGATTAAAATTTCCATAAAAATCTTTGTGGTTGTCTATTCTTGGAATAAGTGTCTGACTGAATATAAGGAGTGTTACCCGCCTTTATTATTCCTGCCCTATTTATTCCATAAAGGACGCTCTCAAACTAAATGTTGTGTATAAATCATAGAACTGAAAGCAAATGACCTTGAACAATTTTGTCTTTGAGGACCATTTTATATTTTAATGAACGAACATACTCGAAGGCAGAAATGCTATGGTTTACATGTTGGCTGACTATACCTCAAACAGCCATGACTGAAAGCTTGGCCCACAGGGTGGCATACCTAGGGAATGTCTGAGCCTGCTGGAAGTGGGGTCTGAAGCAGGTCTTCATATCACAGGCAGCGATGCCCTCCGATGTGACTGCTGAATGCCGCTCGTCTCTGCTGCACTCACGGTCTGACCGCTTCTCCCATGTTCCAGTCATGATGAGCCAGCTTCGGCAGAGTCGGAAGCACAGGGCCACTTCAGCGGTGCCATGAACTTTGAGATCTGTGAGCTCAACCAACCTTTGAAAAGACTCAGATCCCCACCCCATCAGCGATCTGCTGGGGCAGGCGATGGGGCCCTTCCTGCAGACCCAAAGCAGAGTTTTTAGGAGAAATTGCCACTGGGTCTCTTCTCTAACCCTTTGCTCCTTAATTGCTCACAGAAACAAGGAGTGACCATCCCCCAGTTTGAGTGAGGGATTAGTCCTCAGACTGAGTGACAAGCACGGGCTTTCTCCATTTGGGGTCCACTGCTTGAAAGCTGTAGACCCCACCACCTGGGGCACATTACCTTTCTGATCTCCATCACTCCACCCTAGCCTCACTCGCCCCTCATCCCTCACACCTGGGAAAGCCCACCCTGTCACGAGGTTGTCGAACTGCATCCCTCACACCTGGGAAAGCTCACCTTGCCACGAGGTTGTCGAACTGCATCCCTCACACCTGGGAAAGCCCACTCTGTCACGAGGTTGTCGAACTGCATCCCTCACACCTGGGAAAGCCCACTCTGTCACGAGGTTGTCGAACTGCTTGGGGGAGCTCTCTGAAATAGGGCATGTGATCAGTCCTTGAATTTTTACAGGTTTCTGTTCAGAAGTCACCCTCCAAGTGAGGTATTCGCTGGTCTCAACTCTTTCTAGCCACTTCCTCTCTTTAGCCTTCATTGGTCACTGTGGTGCCCAGCTTTCTCTTTCTATAGCAAATACCCAGGTTAAATAAGAGGCGTGTTTTGCTGCACAGATTTCAGTCCATGTTTTGGGCCTGTGTCAAGGCAAGATATCATAGCTGGAAGTCCACAGTCAAGCAAGCTGTCCTCATGATGGAGAGGAAGCATGCGTGTGTGCGTGTGTGTATACATGAGTACGTGTGTGCTAGTGTGTATGTGTTGTATGTGCCTATGTGTATATGTGCATATGTGCACATGTGTGTCTATATTGGCCTGTGTGTGTGTGTGTGCTGGTTTCTAACAATACTCTCTTCAAGAATACATTGTCTAGTAGGAGCCACTGTGCTGGGACAGATGGCAGGAACCACACAGGGGACACTACTGCAGGCCTGCCACCTATGCAAAGCCCCCAGATTCAGCAGGCAGGCTTGCTATAAGACTTAGTGGTAAACCGATTCTGCTATTCATGAAAACACCAGGGGTTGTAACATCATCCTATTACCACACATGTAAAATTCTGAGACTCAGTATTAGGTAAACTCCTGATGCCACACAGTTTGTTTCTCTGTGCAGCCCTGGCTGACCTGGATCTCACTTTGTAGATCAGGCTGCTCTCGAACTCAGAGATCCTTCTGCTGCTGTCTCTGAGTGCTGAGATTAAAGGCGTGCACCATTACGCCTGGCTGAAGATTATGTTTTTGAGTGGCAAGAAGAGCTGTCCATCAAATCCCACAAAGAACTTCTAATAACACTCCCTCACATACCATGAGATTACTGGGATATCTAGAAGCCAGGTATAGCATAAATAGCATAATCCCAGCACTCAGCAGGCAGAGACAGGAGAATCAGGAGTTCAAGGCCATCCTTAGCTACACAGTGAGTTCAAGACTACCCTAGGCTACATGAGACCCTGTCTCAGGAACAAACACACAAACAAACAAGACACCTCTAGGTTTCTAAGGTGTTTAGTGTGTGTGTGCAATGCACATACACACACATGTAAATATGAAGGTTTCCATTTTTAGTCAACAGAAATTACTGCAATTTCAAAGACTTAACGTCCCCTCCCCCACTATAGTGATTTGAAAACCTTTATGTTTGAAATCACTCTGTTCCTGAATGACCTAAACACTGTAACGATGACTATAGTGTTGAGACAGGGCACGTCTTTTGCTATTACCAACTACATATCTTATAGAGGGCTAATGTCCAAAATCGACAAAGAACCCAAGACACTAGATATTAAAACCTCAAATAATCCACTTAAAAAATGGAATACAGAAAGAAATAGAAAATTCTCAAAAGAGAAATCTTAAATGGCAGAGAAACACTTAAAGAAAAGTCCAACATTCCAGCTATCAGGGAAATGCAAATCAAGTGACTCTGGGATTCCATCTCAGAATGGTTAGGATCAATAACACAAGTGACAGCTCATGCTGGAGAGGATTTGGAGTGGGGGGACACGCCTCCATTGCTGGCGGGAGTGCAAACTTGAACGACCACCATGGAAATCAATATGGCGATTCATCAGAAAGATGAGAGTTGGTTTATTTCAAGACCCAGCTATACCACTGTTGAGCATATACCCAAAGGATGCTTTATCCTACCACAGGGACCCTTGCTCAATGATGTTCATTGCTGCTCTATTCATAATAGCCAGAAATCGCAAACAAGACAAGCCAACAGAAAAATAAAAGGGAATCAGAGACTCATTTACACATTTGGGAGTTTCCTAAAAGTACTGAAAGAGCTGAGAAACGCTCCATTGTGTAAATGTACCACATTTTCTTTATCCGTTGTTCTGTTGAGGTACATGTAGGTTACTTGATGCAATCCTTATGGGACCCTAGGAACTTGTACTACTGAAAACAAGTGAGCCCAACTCCTGAATTTCCGTGGCATCCTCATTCTGTCTTGCCAGGTTATCTGTCTTTCTGCACGGTTGCTTTCCTGTTTACTGTTCTATCATTCTGTTGCAAATGGTGGCTTCCTCAGCAGTGGCCAAACCCTTGGGACTATCCATGCTTGAAATTTTAACCTTTGAAGCAGTCAGTGATCTAAATAAAAATAGATGAATAAATAAGCAAATGAATTCTTTATAAATACCCAGTCTTAAGTATTTTTGTTACAGAACTGTGGACTGGTACAATTTGAGCACATGAATTTGACATAGCAATATGATTGTAACAAATGTTGCACACCGCAAACACACAGTGCAAACAAATTTAAAAGATTCTGCATCTCTGGAGGAAGAGTAATTAAAACGTATTTCTCTCCGTGTCTGCTCAACTCCCCAGACAGGTGGTTCTTCAAAATTAGTGCAATATAGTCTAGCAGGCAGGGACATAGACACGCTCTCAGTATTGGTGAATACACTTTCTGGCTCCCCGCCATACTATGCTCGCGGTATCTTTTTTTTTTTTTAAATATTTATTTATTTATTGTGTATACAATTTTCTGTGTGTATGCCTGAAGGCCAGAAGAGGGCGCCAGATCTCATTACAGATGGTTGTGAGCCACCATGTGGTTGCTGGGAATCGAACTCAGGTCCTTTGGAAGAGCAGGCAATGCTCTTAACCACTGAGCCATCTCTCCAGCCCCGCTGGCGGTATCTTTTTATGCAATTTGCTCTGTACCCCAAGAAAGATGGGCAAGGAAGAAAAACACAACTGGAGCAATACGCAAGTAGCATGGCAGAAGCAAGAAGGCTTGCATTAAAAATTACACGGTGTGATCCCTTTTATCCTAGAAGGAGAAAATACAACAGGCGTTCAGAGGAGCCAGCTGAAAATATTCCAGGTGCATAAATTTATTTTAAACTTTATTGTATCACATTATACAAGCATTAAACATGGCTTCGTGTTGGTGACTGTTTAAATGTGAAAATTCATCATTCATGTCAGTAGTTTTTGGCTATTTACAAGGAAGGAACTCCTATGTACTTTATATATCTCTGCATTTGTATGTACATATGTAGGAATACATGACTATACATATGTACACACAGAAATACATCTATGGCCATACACATAGCTATAGATATGTCATAGAGAATCATCTCCTCACAAATATCTGAACTTAAAAAAAAAAGAACGAAAAGGTTGTAAACAGGGTCTTGTATGTGTCATTTGGTGACGTAGAATTAGGACATGATGACATTCTAGGAATGTGTCCAGGTGTCCAAATACCCTTTTTTTTAAACCCAGTGTCTGTAAAATTCACATGGGATTGAATGCAAAAAAGATAGCAAACAGGCTGGAAAAACAGGCCCAGTATACAAGTTCCCCCTTGGTTTTTAAAAACTTTGAGAATGTTAACTGCCCATAACGTGCATGCTCGCTTGGTCAAGAATGGTCTATGGATAGATAGCAATTCTGTGCTGGACTGACTGCAGCGTGATTTCACGACAGCGGGACTCCACCTCGGTCCTCCCCTGACTGCCGCCCTGTCTGCGGCTGCATGGCGGTGTCTTGCAGCATGCACTGCGGGTGCATCGCTAGTCATTCACGTGCATGTGCTTTTGCACCGCTGGGAGAAGTGAACGAGATTCAGGACTTTAGCCTGGAACTCAACCGTCACCTGGAAAGAGAAGAGGCATCAGGATGGAACACACCTAGGCCATCTCTACATCACGGCGTGCAATAGTTCGAGTACCCACTGTGTGCTGAAGGCATCCCAAGAATTTGGAACCCCAAAGGGAGTAAGGGAAGGACAGACATTACAGTTGCTTTAGCGCAAGTGAGTCAGAAAGACAATCTGAAGTAATAGGAGTCCTGCTGACCCTTGTGGGAATACCGTGCTTTCAAATAAGGATGAGAAGCAGGCAGAAAGCAGGATGTGGTGGGGAAGGCAGAGACGCTTCCAGGATGTGTCACTCACTTTGCAGCCCCGCCTGGCCTCTAAGGACAATGCCATGCACCTATGCCTTTTCTATGACCACCGGAGCTATCTATCAGGAGCAATTCTCCATGGAGATGTCTGCTTTCCACCCCATCCAAAGCTCTTGGATACACCCAGCCTTTCTTCCCTAAAGAAGGCCCAGGGAGGTGATCAGAACGAACCAGGGGCTCTGGGGGTAGAACGCATGCCCAAATCCCAGAAAGCTAAAACCCAGAACATCTCACCCCCTAAAGTTCTGCTTGCTTCCCCTTCTCCACCTTGCTGCACCACACACAGAAAGTGAAAGGCAGAGATGGAATTCGCAGGCGACAGCACGGTGCTTAGTGGTAACACACATGCTGGAGTCTCTATGGCGTGTTACTGCTTGGTAAATTCTACCTGGGTAGCGCCTCATTTGAGTTCCACATTAGCTTAGTTCAACAGGTAGACGTCCGAAAGGTCAGTAATTTTACCATAGCCACAGCCAAAGAGTAGACATCGGGAATGGCAGAATTAGTGTGTTTCTCATAAGCCTAAAGTCTCTCCTGCGCCTGAGTACAAGGTGAGAGTTCAGTTGTTTATTCCTGCAGGATGTGGGTCTATCTTATCTCCTCCAAGTCCAGCTTCTTATCAAAGCCGTGATAACCCGTGGAACTGTCAACAGGCAGTGAGGGTGCTACACACAACTCTGCTATCAATGATGTGCATCTTTGCAGAGAGCTGTTGCCTCTTAGCCAACAGGAAATTCCTTTCCTCTGCATCTCAGCTTTCCTTTGGAGGCAGATTTTGAAAAAATAAAATTCAAAGGTTCTGCTCAAATAAAGAAGAGGACATTGAAAAACACCAAAGGCCAAAGACTCCTCTGCCTCCCTAACATGAGCCTCATGGACTATGAGGACAGAGGGTCATCTAAACAGTTTATTACAGAGGGAGCACGGCTCAGGGAAGTCAGGGGGCTTGTCAAGGACTTTTTGATAGGATGTGTAGGGGTTTTGCTGAGTTTCCATACAATGTATACAGCTTCAGCATATCTGACCTTTATTATCGACTTATACTGATCAGGTGCCAGGCGCCTCCCGCTAGATAATTGGGAGCGTGGAAATTCCAACTCACGATGAGGTCACTACTGTGCTGTGAACGCCTGCCGACAGCTTTTGAGGATCGCAGATTAACAGTACAAATCGGTCTATCTCTTAGCACATAGCATCAATGGTCATGACCAGAGGAGTTTAGGAGTTAAGTCTCAAAGGGCTGGGAGGTCTGGGAAACCTCTTGGAGGGCGTGGCGTGATACAAAAAGATATCTGGAAAACATGAGTGGGTGATGAAGGGAAGTCCACAGTGGGATAGTGGAAATGTTGACTTCTACCAGAAGGAAGGGGCCTGCAACCCTGGGGATAGAAAGAGAGCAGCCTGGCTGGATCAGAAGGGAGAGAAAGGTTTATCCTACCTCACCAACTAACAAAGACCCTGACTCCAGTCTAGAATCTGGCAGGGAAGAAGGTAGCCTGATCACGTGGCAGGGGGTGGGGTGGGGGTGGGGTGGTGGGTCGGGTTCCACAGATTAGGGAAACAAGCTGGCTTGGGGAGCATCTAAGGGGCTTATTTTAGCCCTTGCTGGGGAATATTATTTTCAGGTGTGTGACTTTTGTTTACGCTGCCTTTGTTTAACTCTGTGAAGCTGTGCTACTGAGCCTGTCCTAATAGAGAGGCAGGAGCAAGGATAGGCAGAGCTAGCAGGCAGAGAGGATAGATAGGAGAAATCTGGGTGGGGAGAGAAGGAGCAATAAGAGAACAAAGGTAGGAGGACATCAGGGGAGAGCCACCCAGCTACACACAGCAAGCCAAGGAGAAAGAAGTAAAGAAAGGTATACAGAAAAAGCCCAGAGGCAAAAGGTACCTGAGATAATTTAAGAAAAGTTGGCAAGAAATAAGCCAAGCTAAGGTCAGGCATTCGTAACTAAAAATAAAATGACTCTGTGTGTGATTTATTTGGGAGTTGGGTGGCAGACCCCCCCCCGAAAGCCAAAAGAAGAAAATGTCACACAGCAAACCTTTGTTAGTGAAAACTCTATGCTTGGTCTCTGGATGTTCGAAGTAGCCGATCCCCACCTGACCTGACTGTGGCTTCCCTTGGGGCACACTGGTCACCTACCTGGTCATGGCCACTCGTTGTGGTGTGCTTTTCCATTGTTCTTCCTCTCCTTCCGCTCTTTCTGGAGGCGCTCCAGCTCGGCCTCATACATCATCTCCTGGATCAGGTACTTCTCTCTCCTCATTCGATCCCTTAGATCTTTCGGGAGGTCTGGGATCAGATAGGAAATGAGGTGCTTTATACAAAACACAAGGTGCTAAAAAAAAACGCAACAGAGAACACAACAGAATCAGAAGGCGTGGTCGGGACGTGTGGGAGTGAGATGAGGCTGGGGAAGGCATGCACCGCAGGGATAAAGGGTCAGGGGAAAACTGAACTTGGTCTGTTGACACCATCTAGAGAGGAGGACCAGAGGGAGAAGATGGGGAGAGATGCTTAACGGATACTAGGAAAACAGAAACCCTAGAAGCGAGTCTTGGCTCGACCGCTTTCATTGCTTAGGAGCCAACTGTCCACCCGAGTGTAGGGCACTCAACTCCTGTGGGCCTCAATCCACTCACCTATAAAATGATGCTATGCAAGACAGAATTAGTTTTAAAATTCTATGTGGATTGCTAAATGCCTTATAAACCTTGCCAGGTCACCCAGGGGCCTAGGGAAATGGTAATTTCAGAGAGAAATGTTTCTCTTTTTGGGAAAAAGCCACACATTCTTTACCTGAAATGTGAATCTCTGGAATTCTAGAGTCACAGTTATTTTTGTCTGTCTATATCCTGGTGACCCGTGAACTACCAGACGACAGTGGGAATAAGAGTCCTTCTAATTCCAAACTACTTCTGGAGGATGGGGATAAAGATTCTTCAGTTCCTTTAAAACAAACTCAGGGACACAGAAGGCACAAAATTCTGCCAGATCAAGAGGTTTTTCTGCCTACTTCTAGTGCCTTAAACAGCTAATGACAATATAGAGGAAGGGTATGGAAAGCTCTAAATGAGAAGCCATTTAGTAATTTAATACCACCCCTGACTTTTTATGCATGATGTGTGTGCAGATGTGTTTGTTAGTATGTATGTATGTAGAGGCCAAGCAGTCAATATTGGGAGTCTTCCTCTACCATATTTTACCGTAGCTTTGGTTGACAAGGTCTCTCTCTGCAACTGGAGCTGACTGTTTATTTTATAGTGGAAGATCAGTGAGGCCCTGGAGCCTTTGCTTCTTCCCATACTGGGATTTTAGGCGTGTGCCACCTCACCTCACTTTTCCATTGGTGCTGGGCACCCAAATGCAGGCTCTTCATGCTTATACATAGCGCTTACCCACTGGGCCATCTCCGTAGTACCCTTTCTTATTTAGTTTGAAAAACATTAAGACCATGTTAGGTTAAGCGTATCTACCTCTTATTTATTTGTAGATAGATAAATCTCTATCACTGGCCCAGAAAGCTCTATGTAGACAAGGATGACCTAGAACTCAGAGATCTTCCTGCCTCTGCTTCCTGAATGTTGGGATTAAAGGCATGAGCCACCACACACAGAAAACATATCTTCTGAGGAACTGAGGGCAGTGAGAGGGCTCACTGAGTAAAGATGCTTGCCACCAAGCCTAACAAACGGAATTCTGTCCCCCAAATCCACATGGTGGAAGGAAGGAAAGAACCGACTACAATAGGTTGCCTCAGAGTTCCATATATTCATGTCGGCATTGACATAGGCGCACATGCACATGCAAATAAACAAATACAGAAAAGATATTTAAAAAGAGTGGCTGGCCAGGTAGTGGTCACGCACGCCTTTAATCCCAGCACTCCCAGCACTCGGGAGGCAGAGGCAGATGGATCTCTGTGAGTTCAAGGTTAGCCCACTCTACAAAAGCTGGTTTCAGGACAGCTAGGGCTATTACACAGAGAAATCCTGTTTCAAAAAAAAAAAAGAGGAGAAGAACTCATATCATCTTTCCTCCGCTGTCTGGAGTGAGGGGCGACGCGAAGAGAGATCTATCTCAAAGTTTTAAGAAACTTCCAGTGCAAACAAAGGCATCCGTGGTGGATGTGTGAATGAATGCGGTCCAGCACACGTGACAAGAGATGGAACTGACATTATCAATGGAGTTATAGGAATACGGAATTTCCTAAAGGCCTGAAAGAAAATAGCTGATAGATTTCCATTGAAACACAATGCAGGCAATTGCCAGGAAGACGGGACTTTGTATGTCTATCCTGACTCTTCAGGAATCAGCCCTTAAGTAAGGCGATGCTGACACACACAGAGGCAGCAGCTGTGGTATCACCTTCAATGTCTTCCAAATGCTCTGTGAGCACCTGCATCGTCTTGGAGGGCTTGTGAAAAGGACATCACAAACAGGATGTCTTGGTACCTCTGGAAGTGGGGGTGGGAAAACCGCATTTCTCCTAAAGGTTATGAATCACAGTCCTAGAATACTAAACGTAGGACCTACGATTGCCGATTGGTTACTGAAAGACTCTGAAACTTTCCTGGGAAAATTCCAACAGTGCAGTGAAGGGCAAAGAGGAAAAGGGGGCCCACAGTATATGACCGTGGTACTTTAGAAAGTCGGTCTCTGTGTGGAAAGTCCCTGCCATGTACATATGCATGACTCCAAGAGATTTCATTATGCCAAGGGAAATAAAGGAACTGTTTGAGAAAACTCACCTCGAACACAATGATAAAAGCCAGCCGGGCTGCCAGGACATGCCAGAACTGCAGGGTGTAGCCATAGGGTGCCAGCGAATGAGGAGGGTCCCGGTAGTCCCGATACCTGTAAACACAGGAGAGGGTTGCATTGCGACTCTGGTTCTTCAGGTCCTCAAATCTCTCCCGTTTTCACTACGCAGTCTTCATACATAGGAACAAATTTTGTAAACAAACAAAACCTTTATGCTAGGCATCCATTGCTTTGTTTATCCAACATTTCTTCTTTTGGTAAAAGAATATCTCTTCTAGTTGGGCAGTGTTTCTACAGGCTTTTAATCCTAGCACTCGGGAGGCAGAGGCAAGCAGGTCTTTGTGAGTTCGAAGCCAGCTTGGTCCACAATACAAATTCCAGGAAAACCAGGGCTACACAGAGAAACCCTGTCCTGAACCTCCTCACCAAAAGAGTATGTCTTCTCTGGGTAATTACCCATGGGGTTGGGTAGGATTTACCTCTCCCTCAACTCAGCTCAGGAGACTCCTGACTCACCACCAGGACGTCCATTAGAACTATTATTAAATGGATTATCACTAAGTCCTAAGTCCACGGAGCTGCTAGGAGCAACCACAAATTATATGGGGAGTCACAGAAGGAAGGAAGGAGGGAGGGAGGAGGAGAACATCTTGGAAAATGCAAATAGAATGAAGTAGAGCAGCGGAGATAATATTCTGCTGACCGTGCCCAACTCTCAGCACTCAGTTATTATTGAAAACAACAACAACCTTACATGGCTTCCCTATGTGCCCAGCTGCCCCAAACAATATATTTCCATTTGTGAATCTCAGCGGCATGGGTTTCTGCTGCGTGCCATTGACAGGCCCTTCCTACTACAGCCTCATTCTCTCCCATCTGAGTTGACATTGAACTGCACGTGTTTGCTGAAGAGCTATGTGGGGTCAGGCATCCTCCCAGGAGCTTTAATCTACAGGAGCACATTTCGTTGTCACCCTCAGCATCACGACTGTCACTGTGGAAAAGGTTCCCACACTCCCAATTTACTCAGGAGATCTTGTCTTTTTCTACTTCCCATGTAGATTAGATCCATGTACGTCTCCCTCAGTGTCCTCATTGTTGTCTAGGTTCTCTGGGATTGTGGTTTGTAGGCTGGGTTTTCTTTGCTTCATGTCTAAAAACCACCTATGAGTGAGTACATGTGGTAATTGTTTTTCTGTGTCTGGGTTACCTCACTCAGTATGATGTTTTCTAGCTCCATCCATTTGCCTGCAAATTTCAAGAAGTCATTATTTTTTCTGCTGTGTGTAAATGTACCACATTTTCCTTATCCATTCTTTGGTCGAGCAGCATTTAGGTTGTTTCCAGGTTCTGGCTACGCCAAACAAAGCTGCTATGAACATAGTTGAGCACATGTCCTTGTGGTATTATTGAGAATTTTTGGGTATATATCCAAAAGTGGTATTACTGGGTCTTGAGGAAAGTTGTTTCCTAATTTTCTGAGAAATCGCCATATTGATATCCAAAGGGGCTGTATCAGTTTGCACTCCCACCAGCAATGGAGGAGTGTTCTCTTTACCCCAAATCCTTTCCAGCATAAGTTGTCATCAGTGTTTTTCATCTTGGCCATTCTTACAGGTATAAGATGGAATCTCAGGATTGTTCTGATTTGTATTTCTCTGATGGCTAAGGATGTTGAGCATTTCCTTAGGTGTCTTTCAGCCATTTTAAATTCCTCTGTTGAGAGTTCTCTGTTTAGGCCTGTACTCCATTGTTTTTATTGGAGTATTTGTTATTTTGATGACCAATTTCTTGAGTTCTTTGTGTATTTTGGAGATCAGCCCTCCAATGTGGGGTTTGTGAAGATCTTTTCCCATTCTGTAGGCTGGGTGAGATTAGTAAAGAACAGTAAAAATGAAAAAAAAAAACGCACCTGATTTTCAATACCCTCAGGGTTGAGAGACACTGCTTTATTTTATGCTATCTATTTTTTATTAAAAAATTAAGCCAGGCGGAAATGATGCATGCCTTTAATTCCAGCACTCAGGAAGGAGAGAGACAGATCTCTTGAGTTTCAGGCCAGCCTAGTCTACAGAGTGAGTTCCAGGAAAGCCAGGCTACACAGAGAAACCTTGCTTGAAAAAAAAAAATAAGGAAATAACAAGATTTATATTGCTGCTGTAACATGTTCCATGAGGTCATTCATTACCTTTATTCTGTTTGAAGCCTGGTTTTCTGGGCAGGGAACATAAATTATATTTACCCTTTGTTTTCCAGAACCCAGTTACTACACTAATCATGCATATACTCAACCAAAACTGACATTTTCTGTCCACACACTGGGTGATTTTTTTCTTTTAGTGAAAATAGACGTTTTTTCATAGAGTATATTTTGATTATGAGAACCACTGCTTTAAACTAACTCAGCCAGAAGAGGGTCAGCCAAACCTTTCCATGATAGAACGAGTTCAGCAGGCAGAAAGCATGCTGAGGTCCACACTCACCTACCGAGGTTCACACTCACATGCTGAGGTCCACACTCACCTACCAAGGTTCACACTCACATGCAGGAGTCCACACTCACCTGCAGGGATTCACACTCACTTGCAGGGGTTCATACTTAGCGGCAGGGATTCACACTCACCTGCTGAGGTTCATACTCACCTGCAGGGGTCACACTCACCTGCTGAGGTCCACATTCACCTGCTGAGGTCCACACTCATCTGAAGGGATTCACACTCACCTGCAGGAATTCACACTCACCTACAGAGTTTCACACTCACTTGCAGAGGCCTACACTCATCTGCAGAGGTTACACTTACCTACAGGTGTTCACACTCAACTGCAGGGGTTCACACTCACCTTCTGAGATTCACACTCACCTTCTAAGGTTCACACTCATCTGCAGGGATTCACACTCACCTACAGGGGTTCACACTCACCTGCAGGGGCTCACACTCACCTACAGTACTTCAGGGGAGTTCCTGAGAACTCACTGCCGTCAGACTCTGGCTCAGACCGGTTCTCAAAGTCAGAAATTCGAAACACAGACAAGCTGGCGTTCACGTAGCCAACCATGCACCTGAATGAGAACACAGGTTGGATCATTACTCTGGTGGTCCTTCTCTTGATCCCTAACTCACTGAGTCCTCCTCTTCAACTTATATCCTCCCTCTATAGCCCTGCTCATGCCAGGAATACATTATAGGCTTCCACGCCTGTGCTTGGATTTCCTTTGGAACCCCTGCTCCTTTGTATGGAAGAGTAAATATTATACTTATCCTTCCGTGGCCAACCGAAATAACACCTATTCCGAGAAGGTGTCCTTCCTCGCAGTCAGCATGACTCACCCCTTCTCACTCAAGTGCCCCTACTCTCTCCCTGGAACTGTAGGGTTGTGGGAGTAGGGTGGACACCTTAAGTGGGATTTTATCGATTTATATTTTAATTTTAGGATCTAGCAGATTTGTGCCCTGTTGAAATCCAGAAACATGGGATTTAGTTGACTTGATGGGAGGAAAATTCCATGTCTGAGATTCTACTGATGGTCCTGGACTAGGTGGGGTCAGAAATTCTAAGGATCACTCTGTCAGCTTCCTGCCTCCTGATCTTTGTTAGAGCACAAACTTAGGGGTTTCACGGCGGCATTTTCATACAATTGTACTTGGTTCTTATTTATCCTATATAAATCTTTAATTAAAAATAATGTATTCATCATTATTACTATTAGTGTGTGTGTGTGTGTAAGGGGGAGAGAATAGGACACATGTATATGCATGTGTGTCATACACTGGTAAGAGAACAACTTTGCAGAGTTCATTTCCTTCTTCCAGATTTTCACAAATTCGGGAGCTAGAACTCAGGTTGCAAGGCGTGTGTCACAAACTCCTCTACCTGCTGAGTTACCTCACTGGCTCCACCTCCTGTAATTCTTAAGTGGGAACAAAATGTCCACTACATAGACTCAAGTAGGGATTAAATGACCCTGTGTAGGCAAAGCATCTATATCAACACTATATTTAGTCAACAGCAAGACAGTTGTAAGCGACGGTTACTCATTTTATGTACGCCTTGCATTTTGTTGGTCAGCACATACTATGGAATGGATAAACCATGGTCTTCAGAGTCTCTTCACTATTATGTCTGATAGGATGATGCTAAACTGCTGAATCTTAAGCCAAAATGGCGACGCAAGCTATTGCCACAGCACACGGCTTCTTCCTACCATGCTCAGGACACACCACTGCTCCTTGGCTTTTAGAAAAATGAACTGAGCTTAAAGAACCATTTGTCCAGACACTTGTGGGTTAAAGAGATGGTCAGAAGGTGTGTGGCATTCCCCAGTCCCCACCTCCTTCTCCTCGGAAGGATGGGCTGGAGGACGAACGAAGAAGCTGCCTAGAACGTGACATGAAGACGTGCCAGCACCTTGGCGATTGTTGGCTGCTGCTGAGTGGGAGCCTGTGGCCGGACACACAGACTTTAGTAGACTCGCCTTAGGAGCTGAGCAGTGGTCTGGGAAGCGAAAGCCAGGCCTGCACTCTTATCTCACAAAGCAGCTCCAAGACTTTACGGAGATTAAAGCTGTTATCCGTCAGTTCTGTTTAAAATGTCCATCGACAAAAATCTAAATTCAAACGAAACAGCTGTCTAATAAAAGATATCCTCTGTCCTCTACCTAAAGAAATGAAGAGAATAGATCTGCGAACCTATTTACTAAACCTATTCATGTCACACCAGGCACAAACCCGTGATGAAAATGCGTCTCCTGTGGGTGGTTTAGTCACATGTACATAGACTAAAAAACGAACGTAGTATATAAGCACATTGTTATCTTCTTTCATTACCATCTCACCCGACAGGAGAAGGGCCATTAATACTGAACTGTTTAGACAGCTCCCTGCTTCTTTTTACAATGGTTAAATCCTATTACTGCCACATCAAAAAGCGGTTGGTTATGAATGTAGGGAAATGAGACTTCACGTACACTTTAGGGTATCTGGTTCAGCCAGTGGTGCCCGTTCACCAGCTCACTGACCCACTGCCACAACTGGAGGGCCACAAAGGGCAAGCGGATCCCATGACTATCACTTGGTTTGCTGGCAAATGCTCTGCCTCCCTACTACCATTTCTAGAGAGAGAGAAGATGAGGTTATCGCGGCGAGCAGGGAGAAATGAGAGGCACCACCAAGACAGTACCAGGCCAAGAAAGGTCTCACATAATTGTGAAGGACATTTTCTTAAAGGGCCAGTAGATGCCTCAGAAAGCATTGCCGAGAAAGGAGACTTAGAAGGAGACTCCAAAGGCATTGTTTGGATCAGGACACGGACTTCTCTCAAGTAACTTTGGAAGACAATCTAAGTCTTTAAATGTGAGAATTCTCCTTTAAAAACATCAGTTACTGATTGCTTTTAATCCCTTAATGGACAAGACAGGAGATGCAGCAGGGGTCATTATCACTGCTGTGGTGGTGGTGGTGGTGGGGGGGGGGGAGAACAGAACCAGAAGCTGGCTTTCAGGTTTGTCGATTTCAGATCAAGCTTGCTGCTGAATGTCTCTGAATTAGCTCTGACATTTGCCTTTGAGGTGTTAGTCTTGTGACACTAACAAGCCTGGGAACAGAAATCAAAGGTCGGAAATGCCAGGGGAAATAAGATAGGGTTTATGTACTTAAAGGCAAACGTGTTTTATAGATAAAGTGTTTCAGGCTAATAAGATGAGTACAGAAGTGATTATAGGATTGGCACAAATATCTTCTCTATTATTCATTGAGATATGATTGTGTCTAACTCTGTGATGAACACATAGTCCTCGATCAAGGCGCTAACTCTTTATGACATCACTGTTTCTGCAGAAGAGCCGCTTTGATTTCATAACTAACCAAGGGCATCTGTTTTTTATGCACACATCACATGGTAGTTCTAAGGCCAAGGGTATTCTGTATCCCATTCAAGATCCTGAATCATAACGCCTGCTCAGAAGTTCCCCAAGTTCCCGTCTAAGAGAGGAGGTGGCCTCGCCCTGGAGGAGGTTGAGGTTTACAGTGAGGGGAGCCAGAGAGCCACGTGAGGCCTTGGAGCTAAGGATGGAGAGGCCTGTGTGGGCGTGGCTCTACCTGTGTGCGGGATCCAGCGATTACGGAGGCATTCAGCCCCTTGACTGACCCTCTGCTCTCCAGAGGGAGGAAAACAATGCGCATTCCGCTCTGCGTTGCTCTGAGACTCAAATGCAGAACGGATGTGAACGCGGCTGCCATGAAGGAAAGCTTCAGGCTAAATCAGGCAGAGAATGCGGGTGGTGGGAAGCCACGCCTGGGCAGTCTAATCCAAGTCTTTAGGTCTCTGCCATAAAGAGCTGGTATGCTCACTTAGAGTTCCTAGATAATCAGAGTTTAATGGCCCCATGACTGTAACAGAAGACCGCATGGGAGTCTCTTCAGATGGCTGGATTGTGAGATTTATCACACACCACCCAATTATCCAGGCCTTAGTGCATTTGTGTGGGATTAACGATGAAACTAGGTTCATTTAGCCCAGGTGAGTTACTCTATTTGCCTACGGTGGCTTAGGGAACAAATTAATTTGCCTCAGACTGTAAACCAGGGAACAGGACTGTAGCTACGAGGCCATGTAAGATGATTTTTTTCTGGGCAAAGGCCTTAGGCAGATATCTAAACGCCACAATTAGAGTTAGATTATTATTGTGGCTTTAGGGACTGTTAATGTAAGCTTTTTTGCATAGAAATAAAACCTAGGTGGCATGTTATAATGATGCGTAGGTTTTATCTGACTATATGTACTCTAGTCTGAACCTCAGATTACAGGAGCGTGTCTTAATTTGACTGGCAAAATATAGACACAGGTATGGGTAAGATTATAGCTAGGAAAAAGTAATCCTCATACCCTACAGATATTCACTGAGTACCTTCTGTGTCCTAGGTTCAGGGTTCCACAGTACCCATGGAAAAATCTGCAGTCTGCACACCACGACAGTGCGAATCTCAGGTAGTCATTACCTTGTTATTAGTTCACAGCCATGGTACAGGAGGACGCATGCTGTTGTCGCTCCTTACACACATTTGGATCTCACCCATGTCTGAATTGGGAGTCGGCAGGAGAGAGAGGGAAACGCAACCGCTGCCCTCCCGTGAGATGCTATCTGAAACTTGTCCGACTTGTTTGAGCCCTGATCCTTTCGTAAATGGGATGTTTTCTTTGGCTGAAAGCGTAATGATACGGTTTCACTTCCCATACCACAGGCCTTGTCTGGGCTTGTGTGTCACGGCCCCAGCATAAAAGCTTCTCTCTCAGTGTCCGGCACCGCACAATGGCCAACCAAGTTTCGTAATCACCTCACGGCACTTACTTTTGCCCGGCTTCTCCTTGGCCCGCACAAGGTCCGTATTTATAAGCATACACCAAGCGAGGGATGAAGTCAGATGTTATTGCTATGACAAATGCATTCGTGATAACAGAGAGGATTCCAATGCCTTCGAGAATTCCATACCAGATTCCTGTTTGAACAGAAATATGCTATTAGTTCCTTCAGTGGTAGTAAGGGTGAAAAACACCACCACCTGTGACAGACAGTCCTTTTTACCTTTCCAGATGCCTCTGGCAACGAGGAGTTAGAATTTGTTGTTTCCAAACAGTTTGGAATGAAAGGAATTTCTGTAGTTCCATACACATACGTCAACGTTCTTACAGCTTACTGGTCAACATTAGACAGAAGCTAAAGAATTCTGGCCAGGAAGTCCTACTCCTATGCCATCTGATAAGATGGCTCATTTCTGTCAGCAGAGAGACCAGGTTTTGCTTTAGGTGAGTCAGGAAAACATCGAGGAACGTGAGGGCGGTAATGGTGGGGCAAACAGAAGGTCTATTTTTGAAAGGGATGAATTGAAAATTTAGGGTCTAACATCTTACAGTAGAAACATCCAAACCAAGAATCTAAGCACAAGTTCATTAAACACTGGAAATTTAAGCCAATCTAAATAAGCAGCTTTATTTCTTGTACAATATTATTTAAGACCGACATATTTTTTTTTCTTTCAAAAATCAGTTGAATCCTGTTACATGCAAACATTAAGGATTCCTAAAGTGCATAGCTTTTATTTATTTATTTTGAGACAGCCCCGGAAGGCCTAGAACTCACTATATAGACCAAGTAGGCTTTGAACTCACCAAAATCCAACTGCCTTTGACCTTCCAATGCTGGCTGGGATCAAAGGTGTGTCACCGCCCCAGGCGGGCTTTTAAATTTTACCTTACAAGACGTTTCATATTTTCAGAAGAGCATATCTTACCTATGTCCTTGGCCCTCGACGCCAAAGGCCTTCTCCACTGTGTGACAAACTTGTAAGCATCAAGTCGGATTTCAATGATGTTGTTCAGTAAGGCCAGAAGTGGTGCGAGAGGAAAAGCTGCCACAAAGATAGTTGTGAATCCGAACTGAAGGACTAGGAAGGGAAAGGGAGATAATGTGTGTTAGCTTCCGTCGCTGTTTCGAAACGACAGTCATCCGAATGCGTCATTGCGTCTTCATATTCTCCTCCAATCATAAGCTGAAGGAACCTCTCTCACAAGAAGACGGCCATAGGACAGAGGTATTTCCTGGTCCCGAGAACAATGGGATCTGAGTGGTAAAAAGCTTATCTCAGATCCCAATACTTTCTAGTCACTCACTAATTAATGGGACTGGGGCTTCTCTGCAGAGAGTTTGATTCTAGGAGTAGGGGAAAACACAAGAGGAGACTGGACTGTCTTCTGACATGAGACAATAAAGAAATACTCGGCGAACGATGGGGGCGCATCAGTGGACAAGTGCGTAGGTACTGCCAGCAGCCGGAGCTGGGATAACAGGGTCAACAAAATCACAGCAGCACTGGATCCTGACCCAAAGACTGTCAAAGTCGTACCAACAAAAACATATCAACATTCTAATAAATACAAACCGGAAACACACAAGCAACACTGTGTGGCTCTTCTTCATGGCAGAATTTAACTCATAAACATAGAAGGAATGGCGAAAAGGGAAAGCCACCCTAATTCAATTTTATGTTAAAGTTACAGCCATGGAAGAATACTAAAATTAGTGGGTGGAATATTGAAAATAGGGTATATGTATATTTCCAAATATATAATACTTCAGATATGCTAACATGGCATACTCCGATACAATGGTCTTTTCACATTCTTCCTGCCCATGGTCCTCTTCAGTAGAAGCTAGATAATCTCTGCGTGTTCAGACTCCAGACCCATTAGACTCCAAGTTCCATCAATGACTCTTCATAACTGTACCCCACTTCTCCTTCTTTCCCACAGTCCCTACCTGAGTTCAGACTATGGTGCTGTCTCTCCTACCTTTCACCCCCTTTTCCTCTCTGCACTGTTATCAGTCTCATGAAATCTTGGTTCCAGGCTGCTGTTCATCATCTCCCTACAAGAAATGCTCCAGAAGGTTCTCGCCACCTACAGACCAACTCCCCCTTTTCTCCATGCCATTCCGAGATCTTAGTGATTCTTCCATGCGGATATCTAAGATTCAAGTTCAACCATCCATCATGCCCCAGAGTTTGTAAAAAAAAATCCTTTGCTCTGGCCACACTGGGCTTTGGGTATTGGGAGTCACACATACACTTAATGTCTCTCTTCATAAACTGATGAGACTCGATTCTTTTAAGGTTGAAGCTCAAATACGCCCTCTCCTGGAGACTTCCAATAGCACAGCCTCGTCCCGTAGCTTCCACGGTAGCTGAGAATGAATTTTATTTGCCTTTGTCGCTTTCTCTCTTTTCCTTTATTATACGGGGCGTTGTGAAAGTGGGAATGGGGACACCTCACTGTGTGTCTCTTTCTTACATACACACTGCAGTGGTTTGTGTATGGAAGGGATTTGTTGGTCCTAAATATGCTGGTTCACTGACTGACATACAAAGACAAGGACGAGAGATCTGGAAGATGGAGAAAGCCAGCCCGTTAGGTAAAAGTAAAGATTATAATGACGACTTGCAGAAACATGGATATATCAGAACACTTCTTTACTCTGAGAAGTGTATAAAAATGTACATGACATCATTAGCAATGGTAACGTAGTGAACATTTTTGCCTTCCTGTTAGGAGCAAGGATGCCCGTGCCAGCATTATATGCATGGTTGTAGGGCAGTGAAGCAAGGTTAGCCCAAATGTTTGTGGTCAGGAAGGAAAATATACTATTATCATTATTTGTTTGGTTTGGTTATTATTATTTTTTTATTTTTTGGTTTTTCGAAATGGCTGTAGCCTTGTAACTAGCTGTCCTGGAACTAGCTCTTGTAGACCACGTTGACCTTGAACTCACAGAGATCCGCCTGCCTCTGCCTTCCAAGTGCTGGGATTAAAGGCATGTGCCATCACTGCCTTACTGATTATCGTTATTTGTAGATGATGTAGAAGAACATATAGAAAAGTCTAAAAGAAATCTATGAATTATAGTTGACGTTAGTTTCCAGAAGGTTTACTTCATGTGAGGTCAGCATACTTTATATAGTTGCAACAAAATAAAACACAAAAGCAGGGCCACGGAGGCAGTTCAGTGCTAGCATTTGTGCTTAACATTCACAGGCTCTGGGCTGAATCCTCAGAATAAAAACAACAGACGAAACCCTATTCCCCAAACCAACAAATCCTACACAAACAGAGGAACTGTGAAAAGAACATTAGTTGCGATTGCAGTGAAATGTATCAAGTTCTTAGTAATAAGGCTAACCTCTGCAATACAAACCTTTCACACTAAAACACTGAGGAAAATGTACAAAGACAAATGGGGGGGGGGTATATCCTATTCATGGACTGGAAAAAATGTAACTATTGCTCAAACTGTCGTAGGGTTTAACTAAATTCCAGGGAAGACCTCAGTAAAAGCTGTTGTTTTTAACACAGAAATTGGAATGTAAATGTAAAATTAGTTGGAACTAGTTCTGAATATGAACAAGTTGAAACTTGCTTATCTGAAGATAGTATTAAGGGCAAGAAGACAAGCCCTCAACCATGAAAAGACACTTGACATGCAGCCATGTTATCTGACATTTGATGGTCTAACATATATCCACACATCTGTGACTGAACATGTGGTCTCCAGCCTGTGGTACTATTGTGGAGAATTGTGGAGCCTTTAGGCCAGTGGTTCTCAACCTTCCTAATGCTGTGACCCTTTAATACAGTTCCTCACATTGTGACGACCCCCAACTATAAAATTATTTCATTGCTACTTCATAGCTGTAATCTTGCTACTGTTACTAATCGTACTGTGACTATCTGATATGCAGGACATCTGATATAGGACATCTGATATAGGCATAACCCACAGGTTGAGAACCGCTATAGGCTGCAGAGTGTAACCGGAGGGTATGGTTAATATTTAGAGTGTGGCTCTCTTTCCAGCCCATTATGTTTCCTGTCTGGATGAGATATGAGCTGAGGTAACCATCTGCATCCATGTCAGTTGCCTGCCATAGCATGTTCCTGGTGGGATGGACCATGTCCCTCATACCGGGAACTGAAACAAACCTCTCCTTCACCGACTTGTTCCTTGATAGACATTTTTCCACAGTAATGGAGAAAAAACAATGAATACAGGACTCGTATCTATAATATGTAAATAGCTCTATATGTCCCCCCCCAATCATGGGTCTTGATGGAAATTTAAAGAGACTATCCAAATGATCATAAGAATACGGAAGATCTTTACTGACATTAGTTACCATAACTTCAGATTAAAACCACAGTAAGATGCTACTATATACCAACTAGAATATTTAAATAAAAGCTCAACAATTTAGCGTGTACATGGGTATTCTCTCCACCTGCCCTAATCACAGGATATATTTGTGTGTAAGGGTGTGTGTATGTGATATTTCTAGAAAACGTCACTTATAAAAAATTATTGGGTGAGTTCGGAGTGTGGACAAGGGTTTGCCAAACTCTTGCCTGCACAAATGTGGCTGTTTTCGTGTTGAAATCTCTGAAAATTCAACTGTAGATTTGAGATTTGTATACTTTTTATTACTTTATATTATAATCCAGCAATACATAGTATTTAATAACATAATAAATCCAGGAAACAGGAAACATCAAAGCTAAAACAAAAGGAGGCAGGCAGGATTCCTGTGTCTGTCTGTGATGCCCCTCGCATTGTTCCAAGCTGCAGTGTTACCACGGGGGCTGTAGCATGCTAGCCACATAAATGCTGCTTTTTCAGGACCATTATTGTTCATTTCCTTCTTTATGGGGGAAGAGTCCACTAAGAGACTCAAAATTGGTGATTTCTCTTAATGAATTGCTTTTATTAAGTTTTATTATTAAGGCCTGAATTGATTTCTTTCCCAAGTTATATCATCCTGCTGTTCTATAATTGAAACTCTAAAAACATCAATAGATACTTAGGACAGAAGCGATCTAAGAAACGTTAAGCATCAATTCTACTGCTCCTCTAATTTTCAAATTTTCCCAGCTAGGATTGCTTCCTTCAGAACTGATTCATCTTGCCTGGCTCTAGATTGTTGAGCTTAAACATTAGACTTTTAAAAGAAGCCAGAGGGATGGGGAGAGGGAGAAAGAGAGAGAGAGAGAGAGAGAGAGAGAGAGAGAGAGAGAGAGAGAGA
>JABTXL010005037.1:4325229-4341179 GCA_025134845.1 Neodon shergylaensis
GAGAGAGAGAGAGAGAGAGAGAGAGAGAGAGAGAGAGAGAGAGAGAGACTGAGCCCAGAATTTGAAACATGCCAAGAAATCTCTCTGCTTACTCACAGGCTACAACTTGAGCCCCTTCTCATGGGTCAAGGAGAAGACACCGCACTGTGAAGGGTTGGAAATTACTGTCTGCTGAACATCGCTCATGTGTGGTGCTAGGGAATCTCACCCGGGGCCTTGTACACACTAGAGAAGCACTCTACCACGGAGCTAGAACTCCAAACCTGGCTTTCAATATCTTGAAGTTTTGTTTTCTCTTACATTGTGTTGCTTGGAATGCCCTTACACCAGAACCCCTTACATGAATGGCCAGATGATAACGGATGCACTTTTAATTGAGTAGCCGGACAGCAAAGGCTTGCATTCATAATCATAATCATAATCGATAGGAAAGACAGATTTCCATACTCATTTCCAGGTATTCATCGAAGAGTCCATAGGCGTTCATTGGCTGAAGGTTGTAATCCTTTTCCCACTGTGGGAAATTTATTTTCCTTTCAGTCCCGTGTTCCTGTCGGACTTTTCTTCTGGTCCACCAATTCTGAATTAACCTGGGTGACAAGATCAGTTTCTTATCAAATACACACAATTGTTCCTAAGACTTAAGTAATGGGAAAGGAGAGTTAGCCTTAGCTAAATACCAGTTCCCCTCAGGCAGGAAGCTATGTCCAGAATGAGAAAGAATTCTGAACACCAAAAGCATTTCTATTGGTAAGCAGACAGAATGGGTGAGCAACTCATTTAATCATCCACGAAACGGTCTCGTGTTTTGAAACAGCTGGAGAGAGGGCTGAGAGCAGCTTGAGCTGACTCAGAACCAAGGTGACACTTGGGTGTTCTAAGGTTCAAAGGTTAGAAGGTCTGGCTCACACGGCTTAAGTCTGTACCTATCCCCATTAGTGGTTCCTGTTAAAGTGTTATTATGATCAGCATATTCTGACTGCAGAGACCCAGAAAATCTAAAACCATAATCCTCCTCCTCCCAGGCATTCAGGTTCCTAGAATCCCTTAAGAAGGCTTGGCTGCTTTAGACTGAAGCTCAATGTAGTCTCTGACTCCAGGAGGATGCATTGTTGGGAGCAGTGAGACCCCAGATCCTGAATTTCTTGTAAACAACTTGTTTTCCCCTGATCTGAGTGCCTACAGCTGCTCTGAGCACGAGACCTTCAGGAGTTCCTGGTGGCAGGAGAGTGGTTTCTGGTGGGTTTGGCTGGGGTGTGGCTATCTCTATATAATCTGCCCCTGAACACAATAAAGGGGGCATTCTTGGGGAATTCAAGGATGACCTGTGTCACTGTCTCTCTGTCTGTCTGTCTGTCTGTCTGTCTGTCTGTCTGTCTGTCTGTCTGTGTATTTTAACCTCGAGCCCCTTGCCTGAAGCTCGTGAACTGGGTGCTAACACACAGAACGCAGACACAGGGGTTTTAGCCAAAGGGTTCCTTAGCAGAAGCAGGATCAGCTGGGCTGCTAGGGAAGCCAAAGAGGTGCACGAGCGAGAAGGTGTCTTCCACACACTCAGCTGACAAGAATGAATTTGTCACGGGGGAATGGCAGCTGGGGTGTGTTATTTAGGGCACTGCTGAAGGAGCAGTGGTTTCTGATTGCTTCTGGGGTCATGGCAAAGCCACTCCTAAAAGTCCCGAGTCTGAAATGGTCACACACCTCTGTTCACTTGAGGGGAAGAGGGTGTGTGGGAAATAGTATGAGGAACAAACAGTCTCTGGGATACTTGAATCTACCTGTCTTACAGGCTTAAGTTGCTCTCTTGTGTTCCCTAAAAGCCAGTATTCTCCTGAGGAGATGCTGTCACTCTCTCCTGAGTACAGGTTCAATAGAGTGCTGGCCAAAGTGAATATAGGTGCAGTAGAGACCAAAAGGCTGTGTGGTCAGGAGGGTCTTCTGTTTTATAAAAAATTTAGGGGGGAGATGTTGGGAGCGGTAAGACCCCAGATCCTGAATTTCTTGTAATCCCCTGATCTGAGTGCCTATAGCTGCTCTGAGCACGAGACCTTCATGAGTTCCTGATGGCAGAAGAGTGGTTTCTGGTGGGTTTGGCTGGGGTGTGTATATCTCTATATAATCTGCCCCTGAACACAATAAAGGGGGCATTCTTGGGGAATTCAAGGATGACCCGTGTCGCTGTCTCTCTGTCTGTGTGTGTCTGTGTATTTTAACCTCCAGCCCCCTTGCCCGAAGCTCGCGAACTGGGTGCCAGTGCACAGAGCGCAGACACAGGGGCGTGGTGTGTGGCAATGCATCTCACTCTGACACGTGAGGCTGAGCTGTTAGCCCTCAGTGGCATGCAGGAGTCCACTGTGTAATATGAAAAGAGATGGGTTTTAAACATAAAGCAAAGAAAACCAGCCCACAAATCACAATCCCAGAGAACCTAGACAACAATGAGGACACTAAGAGATCTAATCTACATGGGAAGTAGAAAAAGACAAGCTCTCCTGAGTAAATTGGGAGCATGGGGACCTTGGGAGAGGGTTGAAGGGGAGGGGAGGGGTAGGGAGGAGAGCAGAGAAAAATGTAGAGCATAATAATAATAAACACGTCCTCCACGTCTCCAAAGAGACCCACGAGAGAGAGAGAGAGAGAAGGAGGAAGGGAGGGAGGGAGGAAGGGAGGGAGGGAGGGAGGGAGGGAGGGAGGGAGGAAGGCAATGGCACAGAGGAGGCTGGTCTATGGGCTGGAGCGTTCCAGGAAGAAGTGACAAGTTTTTAGTATCTCCCGGCATAGAAATGATAAAAGTATGTCGAGTGAGGAAAAAGGAGGGGTGGCTCTCAGACCCCCTCTGCTCACCTCAGCTCCGCTGTATATCCCGAGTCACCCTCTGACATTTTGATGAAATTCTACTTACCATTCCATAAAGTCAAAGGTCATACTTCCGCTTTGTGTTTATTTTTTTTAAAGTCTTAGATAAAACATCAGACACTTGGAGTGAGACTTTAAAACTAGAGAATTGTTGGCCTTGCCTCTGAGAGGGCCCTATGAGGTTTTCCTCATTCAGTGAGTCCCAGGCACCTGCTCTAGTGGTCCCTCCAGAGTCACTGAGCTGACACGGAAACCAACTGGGATGGAATTCCGTCAGACACAGAAAGGTTCTGTGTTCTTAAAAGCCAAGCTAAGCAGGAGTGTCACAGAAAAGTTCAAGGTCATCTTCGAGGAGATGACACAGACTTCTGCTCACTGTCGTCGACTAGAAAATCTTACCACTGGGTGACATTATTTTTACTGATGAAAATGTGTTCTTTTGCATCTCTGACATTTTCTCCTTTTCCAAGTTCTGTAGTCTGAATTTACAGTACTTTTCTTTCTTTGTTTTAAAGTAACATTCTGATTTATCACGGGACTAGGGAAACAAATATCTTGGGAATAGATAAAAATAGCCAAGGACCTGCAATCCTGGAACCCAAAGAGTCTAAGACATCATGAAAGCATGCTACACTCACACAGCCAGAGTACACGCATGCACAGAGGCCTCGTCAAGAATGGCAAGTCAGTGAGGGTGACTACTGATAGGAGGCCATGTTCCTCTCCCTGACTGAGAGTTTTTGGGTAGCACGGTAGGCAAAGAAGAAGAGGAGAAGGAGGGGAAGGAGGAGGAGAAGGAAGAAGACAGAAGAAGTCAGAAGAAGACAGAAAAAGAAGAAGATGGAAGAAGAGAAAGAAGAGGAAGAAGAGGAAGGAAGAAAAGAAGGAGGAAGAAAAAGGAAAAAGAAAGAGGAAGATACATGAATTTGTTTGGATGGGCAGAGAGGTGGGGATGTATCTGGGAGGATTTGGGGGATGAGGGCGAAATGATTAAAATGCATCATATGAAGTTCTCAAAAAATTGATAAAATTAAAAAAGAATATTTAATTTGTATAAGTTGGATTAAACCTAGAAGAGCCACTGTTCATTATTTTTAATTAAAAATTTATTGTTGTTTGTGTATGTGTGTGATGTGTGTAGAATGTGTACCATGGCACACACAAAGGTCAGAGGGTAATTTTGGTTCAGCTGGTTCCTTTCATCTTCACGTGGGTTCCAAGAGCATCTGATTCGTGTTGTCAGGCTTGGGTGGCTAAAGCCTGTACCTGCTGAGCTATTGCACTGGCCCCCAGTGTTTACTGTTCTTATGACTGCATTTGAACGTGCCCTGTGACATACAGGGTTAACTGCTGAGTGCACCATGCTTCCACTCAACTCTGAGCCACGCTGCCTCTCCATGAGGTCACGAAGGTACTCACGGGTAGCCAAGTTCCATGAAGTTATTCCAGGTCTGCTTTAGCACCATTATAATGCCCATTTGCATGCAGAGATCAATAAGGCATCCGCTGGGGTGGCACTGTGAGGCAAGCAAGCAGAGATACAGATCAACAGAGAGAGAGAGAGGGAGGAGTGGCAGGCTTCCGCTCTGCACTGAGTCGTTTAATGGGGCGTTTAGTGGGGGTCTGCAGGAAACAAGGAACCAAGAGAGAGTACTGACCTCTTCTAGCCTCCACCTGTTTATCAGTCTCAAGTAGGCACCTGGGTGTCCTGTAAATCTTCAACACAGAAGCAATTCGTTAGCATTCTGTAGGTTTAGGCTTTGGGTGAACACTACCTTCAAGTTAGCATATCCTCTAAAGTAAATGACAGGAGAGCCTTTAAGAATCAAGAGTCTGGAGATGGCTCAGAGGTTAAGAGCACTGGCTGCTCTTCCAGAGGTCCTGAGTTCAATTCCCAGCAACCACATGGTGGCTCACAACCATCTGTGATGAAATCTGGTGCCCTCTTCTGGTGTGCAGGCATACATGCAGGCAGAATGCTATATACATAATAAATAAATCAATTAAAAAAAAAGAATCAAGAGTCATGTTTGCAGGGCTGAGGGAACCCTCCAGAGCTGTTGTTACTTGAACTTCTGGAATTCTCCCAGGAATGTTTCTCCTCTGGCTTCTCTGCCTAGCTGCTGAGGGGGAGGGGCCATTCCTGCTGCTTCCTGTGGTTTTGAACACTTCCCGCTCAACGCAGAGTGCCCAGGCTTGTTTAAGCAGCAGCTACATTCTGTTCCTGCATTTGCCCACATCTGATCTTTTGGATAGCAGTAGTATTGGTTTTGTTATCGTCACAGTCCTTGGCTAGAGTTTCAGGCTGCTGAGATAACTAAGCAACAAAGGAGAGGCCACTGCATCCATCCCACCAAAGCGGAACTCCTGGCCTTGTCCTGCTTCCTGTCTCCTCAGATAGGATGGGCCAGAATCAGCATCAACACCACAGAACAGGGAATCCCTCACAAGTTTTCATCCCTGCTGGGTTTCGAGTTACCTAGAAGTCCCTCTGCGAAGCCAGGGACATCGGCCACACTCCAGTTTGCATTTCCTAATGTCACCTACTACCTTGGTGTGACATCCACAGGCTGGATTCAGGTGAGATGACGTCACATACTTATCAACTGTTCGCCTACATACACTATCTTTCTGCTGTTTATCGGTACAATAAAGGAGGCCCAGGCACTTTCGAGCACAGGCTGTTTCCCAGGAAGCGAGGTGGTTTTGCCGTTTGGGAAGGGACAGGAGGTGGCCGATCTTCTCTTTCTACACTCTGATCACCCTGGCCAGCCATTCCCACCAGGGCTAGGGGCTCACAGAGAGGCGCTCCTTACCTTCCGAGGAAGAATGCGATGTAAAATGTGGAACTGTTCAGATTGACAAACTGAAAAAGAAACATTTTCAGGGTGAAGCTGTTCTCCCACTCGGATTCTGTGCGAGGCTGTTCTGTGGGCAGAAGGGAGCAGGGTTTGAGAGGCTGAGCATGAACCCTGCTCTACCTCCGGCTCTCCCGTCCCGTTCCCCCCTCCCCTAGTCTCAGAGGGTCTTCAGGAGGCACAGGGGGCTCCAGTTTGCTGACAGTTGACCGACTGTGCAGCAGACCATGCAGAGGGTAGAACTCCTGCTTACAGACCAGCCCAAACAACGGTGTGGTCTCAAGTGGCTGCAGGCACCTCTAAAGGAATTGAGCATCCAGATTGTTCTGACAGGTGAGTAGGGCATGCATAGCGTCAGACCCCCACTAAGCTCCCAATGATTCTTTGTCTCAGCACCTAGATCTCACGTCACATGAAGGAACTGCCAATCGCAGGATACCGGGCATGTTTGTCTCCTAGGCTCCTACCCTCATTTACTATTTCTTTCACTCTCATAAAAACCAAAGGATGGCTTCATCTTCAGAGTTTCCCTATATATCACTATCTGTGGCACCCATCTGTGACAACCTTAGCCAGGGGCCAACTTGACACTCATCATACTTTGACTTCCATGATGCAAATATCTTTTGGACACTATGGCATGAGCCAAGAGATGAAGCAAGTTGCCCCTGAGGCCAAGCCTCCAAACTGACATCTCATGCCTGATCTACTTATCTTTCCCGAGGAGCTGATGTCTAAGCTCAAGCAAAGTCAAAGAACATGTACTTAAGGCAATAATGTTTTCTCTATTTCTACATCCCCCAAACTTCTAATTGCGCTCTTAACATTTCACCCCTCAATTGCTTTTCTATGACTTAAGCTCGAGATGCTTCCTGGGAGCGAAAGTGAGAAGGGAAGAGGGGAGAGAAAGGACCTCAGATTTAAGATGATTGAAACGTCAGTGTTAGGACAAGGCTGTGCCACTGGGAAAGGAAGAAACACTGAACACTTCTCAATGGGTTTAGTTTCACTTCTGCAAACTGAGATTCTAGTTATAGGTGGAGGTTTTCTTGGTTGTCTGGGGACTGGGTTCTCTTTTATTTCAAGTCATGATATGTTAGCCATCTTCGATTCAGTTGCTCCTGGACACAGCCTGCCAACGGGCAATTCCCTTTACCATGGCTAAGCACTTTTCTTCTTGGTAAAGGCATAGTGGTGATGGAAGATGTCAATGACATGGCCATCTTTGGATAGGACATAACAACTCAATAAATAGATTCAGTGGTGTAATGACGATTCTACAAAAACTACTTTGGAATGTCTCTCCTTTGGACAAGCTATACACAGGAATATATCAAAGCGAGCTACCCGTGAGAGCATGTGATTTTCTTATTGGCTGTAAAACAGCCAACATCTCACGAATAAAATTGAAGCAATTTTTATAGCTTGAAAAATGTAGTAATGCACAGCTTATAGCTGGCTATCAGATTGTTCTAGTATGTTCTGAGGCCAGAGAAGTGTCCTTAGAGATTATTTGTCTACAAAACTGTCTTTCCACAGAAGTCCATCACCGTTGTTCTGACTACATTCTTGATGTAAACGGTTACTAGTCTCTGAAATGACCGATTTTGGAAACCTGACGCCTTTGCCTTTTTTTTTTAACGTTGTCCTAGCATGTGTCAAACTCTTGAGCTAATATCGCTCTTCTGCTCCAGCCTCCTGAACTGTTGGAGTTCATGAGTACGCCACTGTGCCTTGTGGAACCCACCTGTAATTCTAAAATGGAGGTAACAGGTAGCGAACATTTTTAAAATGATCCTGCATCCTTCCTACATTGGTACTTTTGCGATGCTATTTTCTGTGTGTACATCAGGGAAAATGTCTACTTGCTTATGGCACATAAGGGATAAACCAGGTTTGAAAAGTATAGATTGAAAAGACCTTATTGCTAGACACATTTAGATTGTTCTGCTGAAGGGAAAGAATGTGTGTGTGCTGCATGCAATTCTCAGTAAACAGGGTATCTTTTTAAAACACAATATTTTTATTAACTCAGAATTTAATATATACATTTAATGTATTTTGATCATATTCATCCCCACTAAGCCTCCCAGGTCTACCCTCCACCCTGTCCCAATTTCATGTTCTCTTTTGTTAAAAATAACCCACGGAATCCAACTTGTGTTGCCCGTAAACTCATGGGTGTGGTGCCCCAACTGGTTAGCGGTTGGCCAACCAGGAGCCACAATGGGGCTGTTCATTTCCAGAGTCTGGGAAAGGAAGCTGTACTCTCGATCCCAGAGTGCCTTCCATAACGGGCTTGTACTCACCTAGATTGGTCAGGAGAAGCGCGACTTTTTCATAGAGCTGTAAGAGAAATTCCACACCTTTAACAAGTGAGTGCTAGGTGTTCTGAAGCCCTATAATTATAAAGAAGATCGGCAATCAAGTCAGAAGCGAAACCTTTTCTTTCTTTACAATTCAAACAGTGGAAGCATTGTGAGCAAGTGCACACTTTTGGGGATAACTGGAAATGTGTAAGGTCTTTCTTCCTGATTTTAAATATCACGCTTCTTGTTTTGGGGTGGATACTTCTGTGGCAATGAGACTAGCTGCCACTGATTACCAGTTTCCTAAGCGAGGCTGGACATTCATCACATTCCTGAGTGTGGACAGCTGAAGGCAAAAGTCCTGCTTTGGTTTCTAAGGCAGGGTCTGTCATCGTACCATTGTGGAATGCTGTGGATTCTACATTACGACACTCTTAAAGGCCAGAGCGAACAAGCATTGTGGGAGACTCCCAGAGCGTGTGGTTCTGACTCTTCCTAAGTGCACGGGACACACCCTTGACTCACCGAGCTATCTGACTGACAGAGGGCCCTCAGAGGGAATGGAGGGTGTGTGTGTGTGTGTGTGTGTGTACATGTGTGTATACATACAGGTGTAGAAGGTAGTTAAAGAAAATATAGTTATCAGAGATTTTCCAGAGGAGACGTAAATTGAGAGAATGAAAACTGCCTTCTCTAAAAAGAAAGATGATAAATGAAAATGATAATTACATTAATGGGCTGAACAATATGAAAATAAGATCACACAGATCAAAGTACTTATCAATTCCGCAGGCTGAACGCCAGCATTCTCTTTGGGAAGGTGTCAGGTCTGACCATGTTGCTTCACCTCTCCTTCAGATCACACTGACATTCAAGTCCTTCCTAATTTCTGATTTCTCTTCCCCAAGATTTACTGTGGAGCCTTAGACTGTATGATTCTAAACATTCAGCAATGGCTACTTGCTCTATTAAGGCAAATGATTTTCCTATACAACAAAGAACTGGGCTGAGCTCCTGGGGTCCAGCTGAAGTGAGGGAGGAGGGATAATAGGAGCAAGATGGTGGGAGTTGTCAAGATCATGATGGAGAAACCCACAGAGTCAGCTGACCCAAGTTAGTGGGAGCTCATGGACTCTGGACTGAGAGCTGGGGAGTGTGCATGGGCTGAACCAGGCCCTCTGCATGTGGGAGACAGTTGTGTGGCTTGGTCTTTTTCTTAGGCCCCTGACAGTGGGGTTAGCGTTTATCCCTGGTGCATGAACTGGCTTTTTGGAGCCCATTCCCTATGGTGGGATACCTTGCTCTCAGCCTTGATACAGGAGACAGGGGCTCGGTCCTGCCTCAACTTGATGTGCCAGACTTTGTTGATTCCCCATGGGAGGCCTTACTCTCTCTGAAGAGTGGACAGGAGCAGGGAGAGAGGGGGAGGAGAAACTGTGGTTGGCATGTAAAATGAATAAAAAATTAGAAAAAAACAAAGATGTAATTACTAAAGCCGTAAGATGAACTTTTGCACACAGAAACCCCAGCTCATGGAGTCCACTGTTAAAAAGAGATTGGTATAATTGGACATAACAGACAGGCAGGAGACCTTGGCTATGTATAATAGATATGTATCATGTATGTATAGAGCGAGCTCATTGTAAGTCAGGGGCCCTTAGGTGAGGGTTTGTGTAAAACAGCTGATTCCTTATCAGGCCACTGAGATATTAAAAAGATTGGATGGTTTATTCTGATAAGGTCAGCAGAAAAAAATTAGTTTCCAAACTTAATGAAACAAATTATTCCCCCCTCTTTAATTTAATCCTTCATTGTTATATAGAGGAATTTCTTAGCTTTTTATTACTTGTAATCTAAAGCCCATTTTATTTAATATGGTCACAGCTACTCCTGCTTCCTTTTAGGTCCCATTTGTATGAAATATCTAATACCATCTCTTCACTTCCACCCTACGGGGAAAGCAAATTTCTTTAAAAAACATATAGTTGGAGTCTCATTATAGTATCTATTTGGTCACTCTGTCTTTTAATGGGAGATCTTAATTCATTAACATGTAAGATAATTATCTCAGGTTAGGTCTTGCTTTAGCCATTTTATGACTTGTTTTACAATGTTATCAGACACTGTAAATTATGGGTGATAATATTTGCAATTGATACAACATAGTCATGTTTTAAGGTATAATTTTCAAATATGATCACTATAAACACTTCTAATTTGATCATATCAGCCTGATCGATACTTGTGAATTTGTTCTAACATAAGTAATATTTTCTAATTTATTATATATTATATTATATAATTTATTATATATTATGCCAACATTATGCTTCCCACTTTTTAATAGCATGGCGAAATATCTTATTCAAATCCATATGGCTGAATAAAAAGAGTTATTATAGCCTCCATCTTCCTCTCTTGTTGGTCTACTTAGTGTGCAAGCATGACTTTGACATGCCAGTGGGTCATTAGTGGAGCAGAACACAGCTGAAACAGGGGAGAAAGAGATGGACGCCAGCCCCCTTCGCCCCTCTTGGGAGCTAATTGTCAAGACACTGAATAAAACACAAATCAATAAACGCTTCTTAATCAGTCATCCAGAGGCAGCAGAGTGCTTGGGCTCAGATAACTTGGTAAATACAGATTCTATTTTTTAAGCACATACACAAAAGTAACTACACATCACAGGATCTTAGAAACAAGCATCATGTATAAATGTGCTTCTTCCGTGAAGATCAGACGAACTCAGCAAAAAGTCAGAAACAGGATGTGTTATTCAAAATAACTGTACAAAGTTTCAAATAAATATAAAAACTGATCTCTTCCTCAAGGTTTTTATAGTCAGTTAATAAAAAGGGTTAATAATTAACATCTAAATCTTGTAGGCTTTTTTTTCTTATTTTGAAAGGCCATTCTGGTCAAAAATTTAAGTAGCCCAAACCAATTAAGAGAGCTGTTAAAAAATTACTGTATTCCTGGATAACAAAAATATCTTAAATTGAGTATTTTCAAAAGTCAATAGAGAATTTAGTTTTTCAACGCTCTCGGCTCAGTCATTAGCTGGCCATCCATTACGCTGCGATTGTTTCCCAAGGACTTAAATTATTATGTTTTTATATTCTGATGAAAACTCTTCCAAACTACATTACACACTTGGCTACTCTCATAATGGAACTCACAAAGCTTCAGGGCAAACGGCAGGAGTATAAAATGATGCAGGGATGGGAAACAGAGCCGAGGGGGGTAGGGCAATTGGCCACTGAACAAGAGAGCCTTGGATGTGCCTTCTTGCCGAGTTCTTGTGCCCTGTTTCTTTTTTCTTTCTTCCCCTTGCTAAGGTGTGTCACTACCGGTCTCACCAGTAGTTTTTACTCAGTAATCTTATGTTATCTTAGTTTTAGACTGTTTGGAAAATAAGAATACCAAGAGTGTTCCCAGTGCACCTAAAATGAAAACATATCCGGAAGTGATTCCTCTGACCAACACACTTTAAGTGTGTGGGTTTCATTAGGATGAAACTTTGTTAGAAAATGTATCAATAGATTCATGGCTCCTATCTCACCAGGCAGCAGGTGTTTTGTAATGTCAGCAGCTGGATATTTTGCCCACTCCATATACCCTCTTTTCCATTTCGGTTTACTTCATCTTTTCTTGGCTGTCTTTTGAAGTAAAGATGACTAGACCCTGCTTTCGAGTTGCAGGAAGTATTATTTCTCTGACAAGGATCCCTGCTCCACACATGGGGACAAACACAATGGACATGAAGATCCAATGCACACAGTCCTTTATTTCTTAGGGAGATACATAAATCAAATTGTGATTATTTATTATAATTAGTGCTGGGGATAGACCCCAGGGCCTTGTGGAAGTTCAATGTCCACTCCACTAATGTGTTACATCCCTAGCTTGACATCATATTATTATTATTTTGAGATGGGGTACTGTGTAGCTGACCTCAAACTCACTCAAACATAGTTGAGCCTGGTCTTAAACTCCCAATCCTGCCCCTGGCTTCCAAGTGTTGGGATTACAGATGTTATTACCACACCCAGTGTGTGACATCCCAGGGACTGTGTCAGCAAGCACTCTGCTGGCTAAGTTACACCTCCAACTAAATTAAAATTTTCATAACCACTGTAAGGAAAAGGCATTGGTTAAGAATACAGTAGCAAACATTCTTTCACTGCACCCCATGAAGACCCAGACACTTTCAAAGCTCTACTGTATAGTTACAATGAATCGCACCCTTCACAACATGTTTCCTGCAATTAGCACAGGGACCCAGCTAGAGAACACAGAGCACCGAGGATGGCCAAGTATCCATTCTCCATCTCCATAGGATGAAATGGCCACGAAATCATCGCACCAAACTATCAGCACTAATTTTCAACCATTTCTGATTCTGAAACATCAGTTTCTCTACTAGGCACTCCCTGCGATCTAAAAATCACTGGCAAGGAGTAATCCGCACTTTGTCAGCTCAGCAATTACTGGTTCACTTGGTAATCATAGCTGAGGTTGTTTATTATTGGGTAGTCGCATTCTCTTGGGGATTCCACAGTGGTTATTGGTTGTGGAACTCAGATATTTTTCAGAGCTCTCCCTTACTAGGTGTAATTTTTTTTCACTTTTAAAAATAGGTTTTTAACTGAAACAGAATTGTATCACTTTCTCCCCTCCTATTCCTCTATCCAGGCTCTCCCCAATACCCTTTTTGGAATTCCTCCCATGAACCCCCATTCTCAAGTGATAGGCTCTTTTCCTGTATTATTGTTACACACACACACACACACACACACACACACACACACACACGTGTGTATGTATGGACAAATACATATAGAGCCAACGTGCTGACTCTGTCTTTGATCATGGCAACCTAAAATGTATACCTGTGTGGTAGCGGGATGGTGTTGTGCGGCCTTTGGAAACTCCTGGTCCACTTGTGACTATGTTAGCACTTCAGCATGAGTCATAATAACAATGCAGTTAGAATGAGCATGAATGAAACAATAATGAGTTGGACATCTAATTCATGCCCGATGCCGTGCTCAATACATACATTATCTCAATTATTTCCTACTCTAAACCCTGAGGGTCAGTGTTCTTATGCACATTTGACCTCAAAGCCTAACCTTGTCAGCTGTTATTTTTTTGTTGTTGTATGAATGACAATAATTTACTGAATTCCTGCTATGTGCCATGTGCTTCCTCAGACACTAGTGCCTAATAACAGTAAAAATAAGCCAAAGAGAGAAAGGGCTCTGCTCTTGTGGACCTACACCGGGAGGAGAAGATATTACATGAAACCAGGAGTATAACAGAGGGTGATACATTGTATAGAGAAAAATAAAGCAAGCATGGAGGTAGGAAGCCATCGGATGGATGTCAGGGGCAAGTTACAACCTGAAACATAGTGACGGGAAGGCTTTATTAAAGAAGTAATATTTAAACAAAGGCCAGAGGAAGGTGAGAACATAAGCTATGCAGACCCTCAGGAAGGGAGGGACAGAATATTCTGGGAAGAGCTATCAGGAAGGAGGGAGGCAAGAACACTTGAATTTTTCCTCTGAGTGAGAGGAAAGCCATTGAACTTATAAACCTTTAGAGGAGTCACGTGACTGACCTGCATGCAACGGTCCATGTGGTTTCTGCATTGAACCAAGACTGAGGTGAGCCAGTATAGGGGCTAGGAGACCAGTCAGAAAGCCACCGAGATAACCCGGAGCAGAGATGCTGGGGACTTGGCCCAGGGATGTGTGAAAGGTAGCCCAGTTCTACCTTTGAACTTTGACCCTCCAGCCTTGCCTTGTTCGTGTGTGAGATTCCAAATGTGTGACACCACATCTGGTGTAGGTACATTTTGGTGGGGAGAGAAACAGATCCATGAAGGATATGCTAGCTCTAATTTAGTCTGAACAGCTGTAAGAGAGAGGCTTTGGGACCAGCTGATCCTCAAGGGAAAATGGGGAGCTGTATTTGAAAGAAGAACGGAGAAAGTGGGGCTTTCCAAGTTGGTTCGACACTAAAGGCACGTCCAAGTCTAATTACCTTAGACACATCCTCGGTACCCACATGGAAGAAGGAAACAACCAACGTGGTCCACAAGCATTCTGTATTCTGCATGTGCCTGCATAGGCATCCACACACACATGCACATATGCATGCACGCACGCACACAAACAAATATAACAAAAGAAATTTTAAGAAGGGAGTGTTGGAGACTGCCCAGGAGGCCATTTCCCATGCAAGTTTGATGTTCAGAGGAGAGGTCTGGCCTAAAATACACGATTGCAGGAAGTCCGAGAGCAGCATGAGCAGTGTGTATGCATGCATCCTCCCGACATTTTCCGCAGGGGGTAATCTCAAAGGACGTGTCAGATCCTGGAGGCTCTATGATGTTCCGAATGAAGGACAGAAGCCAACACTGCTGAGCTAGATTCTAGCCTCTGAGCCGGACTGTCTAAACACACTCTTAGGTTTCACCAAAGGGAAAGTCAGTGCTGTCCGACAGAATCAACAAGGGACCTGAGGTTCCGGGAGGTGGGTGCCTGGTGCAGATGGTCCTGGAGCCTGGGTTTGAATTGAGTCTTTTAAAGACCCAGATCTACATGTCTAGCCACCAGTGCCTCATCACAGACCTTGTGCCTTGAGGTCAGTCTTTTCAGTAACAGACGAAACCATCACAGCAGCACACCAGCCCACCCCCCCCCCCCTTTTGGCTCGTTGTCTCGCCTCTCACTTACCACGTTTAGCAGCATAATGATGCAAAAGTTGATGCACACTGCAGTCCCTGTGGTTGCAACCTGAGAGTTATTCCTGATTAGTGCCCACTTAAAGGCGGCGAAAGTGCTGACAGTCACCACCCGGTAAATGACGATCCCGAACACGGCTGCGATCACCACACAGATCTAGAAGGAAGATGGAGGAAAGCCAGTGAGACCGCCATGTCAGGTTTCAGGAAGCAGATTTGTGTTCTGATGAAGAGAGAAAACCAAGTGATGGTGATTCTGCTTCCAGAGTGCCCCCATGAGAATGTACGCTTTTCCCATGCAAGTTTGGTGTTCGCAGGAGAATACTTTCTCTGGATTTTCCAACAGAGTAGAACAACCACACAGCTTGAACACTGAAGATCTGCTCAAGGCTTTGAAAGCATAATAATCGAGTGTTCAGACTAACACATAATTATTATAGAAATTTATTATGCTTCTGATTGCAGTAGTTTGTTTCCTGTTCTTATTATCATAAGATGTAAGCAAAGTCTCAACCCACAGGGCACATTCTTTCTACTCTCTGGGGATCCTGGATATTTGCTTCTTTCTAAAAAAAAAACAAAACAAAACTTATCTTCTTTCTTTCTTGTTTGATGTGTGTGTGTGTTTGTGTGTGTGTACGTGTGTAGGAACATGAATGTCATGGTGCAGTATGGAGGTCAGAGGACAACTTAGGGGCTAGTTTTCTCCTTCCACCAAGTGGATTCCAGGTATCAAAGTCAGGAAGTTGAGCTTGATGGCAGGCACCTTTATTTGCCGAGCCATCATAACAACCCACGGATATTTGCTCATGGCTTCAACTGAGTTAAGCATTTTCAATCTTCAAGACTATTTCCTTTGTCTACAACACCCGTCCACCCATCTCCTGCCCAATGTGAACGCACTCCTATACACAGGGAACTCCCCCCAACCCCACCCTTTTCACGCCTGAGCACCGGAGTGTTGTTGCTAGAGCATGGCACATGCGCTAAATGGGTGCATCCTCTTTTGGGGTACTCCGATGATTTCTAACGATTTGTCAAATCATGGTTAATTTCTCCCACTAGAAAGCAAGACCCAGAAGGCAGGGACAGTACCTGTATACTCCCTTTATGTGTCCCTGAGTAAACTAAGGATGTGACAGACACATAGTATCTTACTATTGGATACAAGCA
>JABTXL010005037.1:4348378-4408791 GCA_025134845.1 Neodon shergylaensis
GGAGGGAGGGAGGGAGGGAGGGAGGGAGAGAGAGAGAGAGGAATAAAGTGCAGACTCAGGGTTGCTGCATCAGTTCACTGCTTAGAGTCAGCAGGACACTGTTTAGGAAAGAGAACAGAAACAATGATCTTAATGTGTCAGGGAGGCAGGGTATTAGCTCGGAAGGACCACATTAGGAGGACTTGAGCACAAACAGTGTCTTCCAGATAGGATAGGGCCAACACACTCATGAACTCACAAGTGGTTGTCTATACAAGATCTGCACAAGGATGAGCAGGTCAGCTTTCTAGCATGGAGGTGAAGGGTCTTAACAGCCCCACTTCTCACTGAGGAGCTATTGGTGGTTGATGGCTCCTGGGAAAGGGGGTCAGTTTTCTTTAAGGATGTGGCCTCTGGTAGACTAACCATGGTATCAAGTGGATGACGCCACACCCACGAGTACATTTGCGGGCAGCACAAATTGTACTTCATGGACAGAGAGTTCTCAGAAGGAGAAATAAAAACGGCTGAGAAATATCACCAGAGGCTTCATCATTCTTAACAAGCTGGAAAACGCCTGTGTGCACATATCCACGCACAGTGGGGTTCTTATAGTTGTTGTATGCCTCTTCTTTTTTTGACTATATAATACTAATTTACCTAATTAATTGTTATGTGTTTTTAATTAACTATGGGACAATATTGTTTTGTTGGACATGTAGATAAGATCACAGAAGATGAAATTAGACAGTCTCCAGAAACAAAAGGCCATTTTGATAACATGATGAGGTAGATCTCCTTTGCTAATCCCTTACAAAATTGTACGAAGTCTTTCATTCTGCACAAAGGATCCACCATCTTCTCGTTTTGACTGGAGGGCTTGTGGTGCCCCAGTGGGCACCTCATTGTTTGTTTGCTGGGAGTAATTTTTAAGACAACATTGAAAGTTAAAAAAAATTAAGGGGGAAAAGAAAAGGACTCAGTAATGAAGACCAGAGGGAAATAATCTACTTCCCGACAGGTCTCTGCCAGCATCTATTTCCCTAACGATTCTTCTTTTGTCTCTGGAGAGAGAAGCTAATTTAGCCCACGATTATCCTGTCCCTCGACTCCTTGTAACAAAAGGAGCACAGAGGAAAGAACCACGTTATACCTTTAGTCCAGAGTCCCGGGTTCACAGGGTAACCTGAAGATCTTCATGGAGCCCTACTGCCATACACATGGGAACATGAGCAAAACTAACATGCAAGCCCTGGGCGGGGACTGTGCTACCCACTGGCTCCAGATGGAGTTTTACAGTTCAGCCGGTAAACATCAAAGCAAACGCAGTGACCAGCACATTCACCTGAAGGTCCCGCAGATCTCTCTGCCCTCATCAGCGTGTGTCTTAGCAGTGATTCAGAAAACAGTGTGTGTGTGTGTGTTTTCTTCAGGGCTGTAACGTGTCAATCCTGAGATATGATCCTGACAGGATTAGCTTTATTTGGAAGCCGATGTGCCTCTACAAAATGTCACCATCCCAAAGGGGCAAAAGTGGGGGGAGGCTCAGGATGAACATTATGGTTTGTTATCTGCAGGCTGGGAGCTCCTGGAAGCCAAAGCAGCTGCTTACAAATGGCACCCATGCCTAGCCCAAAGCTGAGGAGCTACGGCTGTCGGCTGTGCTTTGTGCTGGCATCTACTTCAGCTTCCTCGGCTGTAACATGTGCACAGTGATAGTGGCTTTCTTGAAGGTTGTGGTGGGGATTAAATGAGATAAGATATGTACAATGACTATGACAGTGGGTAGCAATAACCATTTACTACTAGTATAACTTATTATTTTTGGCTGTCCTAGATCACTGCAAAAGACATGCCTTTATGCAAAGGAATACCTCAGATGGTAGATCCTTGCTCAAACCAGCACACTTCTGGGAATAACATAGGACTTAAGCAATAAGTTGTCAATCAAGATGAAGCAATTTTGAGCATGAATTACCCAAGGTTTTCTTTGCCTAGAGTCACCCTAAAATGTTCCTCTGTGCCCAAAATGTCTGGTTGAAAATCTATCAGACTCATATTGCATACATTCCAAAGCCCAGAGCTGTCAAGTCTCCAGTCCCACTTGTAACCTTAGAATCTTCTTAACTCCGTGTTCCATCACCAAGTAGTCAAGCCAGGCAAAGGGACCATCAATAAAACCGATTTGTCCTTCACAGGACAGGATAACAGTAGCATTATTAGGGAAGAGGTGACAAAGTCTACCTTCCAGACAAAGGGCATTGTACCATAATCTCACTTCGGTATAACCTCATGGGTTCAGTTGTAGGAGGATAAAACTTATCTCACTCAAAAGATATAGCAATGGCGACCTGAAATTGGAGAAATATTGAAGTGGATATGAGAGGTTTTTATTGAATTCTTCATGACTGACACCGGGAGACTACTCATTGTACACAAACATAACCAACTTCAAAGTAGACTAGTGCTCAAGGAAGGGCTAGCGTATGGGGATGCTGGGTGAGGATGCTTATGTCAGCTCTATCCCTGGTTATGAGCAAACTCTTCTAATGTCCACCCGTATGCCCAGCGGCTATTCCCATTTTATGTGTGGCTAGGACCAGAAAAAGTTAGGTACTGCTGACTTAAGCAATAAGTTCATTTCCCAGAGTCACTTCATTTGTAACAATGGCAAAGCTGAAGCACTCGTTGCTTATTATAATGTCTGATTATGACACTTATATGTTCTAGGGAGGCAAGGTATGTATTATTTTTGATCTTGATCTCAGTCATGTAGCCAAAACTCTGTGCAAACATTGGCTTAGTTCTTTTTCTTCCCCCCCTCCTCATCCTCTCCGTATTTGCAAGGGATTCAGATGCATTGAGGATTTAAGGATAGCAAAAATCATGAGAGATTATTACATAGTCCACCAGGAATGGCAGAACTCCTATAGGAACCAGACTATTCATAGATAGGCTACAAATGCCAACAGCTTTGATAGCTATCAGCCACAGGAGGATTATGAGAGAAAGAGATAGTGGATGACTCCAAGGAAATTGATGAAGCTGTCCAAGATCTTAAAGGAAACTATCAGATATATTTCCCCTGTATATTATCACTTTCAAAGTAAACCAAATAAATTAGCGAGTGACTTGTTTGTTGCCAACAGAAATCCAACTGAATTCACTCAAGCTTCTGCCAATGACATCCAGAGGGAGGCTCTAAAGAAGGAAGCCACCACAGGGCAGATGAGGCAACTCAAGCTTACGCTCTTCTCCACTTACCCCAGACGGCCATGAACACAGCAAAGAACACAGTAGCTCCGTTGTCAAAAAGGTGTGTCACCTGGAAATGACAGAATCCATTCAGCTGGTTTCTCAGGAACAACACTCTGCTATTTTTAGCGGGGGCATGAAAGTAGTTATGGTGATACAGTGAGCTTTGTAAGGGCTCTTTGGTGAATATTCCCCCTGACAATGAGTAAGAAGGGGGTGGGTGTCTTCTGACTGTGACATTCAGACACGGAGAAAAGAGTGTGTTCCCTTTACATCAGGCTCATGCATCTCCAACAGTGCTTCTTAGAATTCCACTTTGCATGCCTTAAAAACTCTTACACATCTATATAGATATGGATATAACTATATTTAGGACCAGGGAGGTGCTTTTGTTATTGATTTATAGGCTCTTAACTCCCCAAACGTTGTTTCTAATGTCTCATTTATTCATTTCGAAAACATAGCTATTTTGCTCCTATAGTTGCGAGCTAACATTCTGTGTGTTACTTTGTATTTCAGCATTATAGATGCAAGAGCAAGAACTGTTACCGAATTCACTCTCACATTCATAAGAGCTGGAGGCAATCACTGCATTTGCTCAACCAAGACAGTTAGCACTACCTTTTCACCAGAGTGTCATCTAAACTTCCATTCTTACTGCCAAACAGCCACACTCGTTTCCACTTCCAGTCTAAATCCCACCAAAATCCTTGGCAAACTGATGACCGATGGTTACAGAAAGCATAGCTTTTGAGGTACGTTTCCCTAGTAAAGGATACTTTACTGTCCCTGGAGAATATGCCCATAAGCAGGTGTTTTGCTGTATCACAGTGTCAACGATTTTGTATTATTCCAAAAGTTTATGCTCTCTCTTTCTTTGAATGTAGGAGAGATGGGCAGCGTTCAAATGCTAAATGTGGCACAAGTATCTAAGTCCTATTCCTTTCATCTGTTGGATGGAACGCTGGCCACCCAGTACCACATAATCCTAACAGTTCTAGGAGTAGATAGATGGTGGCTCCAGGCTCTGTATCTGAATATCTGGTGAACGTACTAGCTGGTAACATGAGGTTCTCGGTTGAATTGTGGCTGTCATTCTGGGCTGCCCAGGTCATTGCCACACACACAACAGATGTCTCTCGTGCTGTTTCCAAGGAGTACACGGATCAGTGGGACCCAGCAGAGTGATTTCTTGGGACAGGATATATCAACATTTGAAGAGACAGCTTTCTGCTACAGTTTTCAGCGTGAGTCAGAATACGCAAGAAAAGAAGGACTTCGGGTTCCTAGCAAAATGCTAGTCTAGCTCATCTGATGGTCCCCTTGGCCAAGTCTCACCAAAGCAAAGCAAGAGAACAGGCTCCAAATATGAACAAAGACCTCAAGATATTCCAAGGGACACTGGTGGCGGTCCCAAACCGATCTGTGTGGGGCATGTGTATGTGTGGGCATGCGTGAGTGTGCATTTACATGTGTGCATGTATGTGTGAGAGCCTAAGATCAATCCCAGGTGTCTTCCTTGATTGTTCTCCACATTATATATTGAGGTGGGTCTCTCAGTCAAGCCCAGAGTTTCTGACTCAGCTAACGTAGCTCGTTTAGGGGATTCCCAGTCTCTGTCTCTGACATGCTGAGATTACAGGCAGGGTGTCACATCCACCTGGGCTTTCCGTGGGCGCTAGGGAGCTGAGGTCCTCGCACTGGAATGGCAAGGGCTTTACCTCCTCACTTATCTCCCCGGCCCAGCAGAAACTTTCTGCAGGAGCACAGACTCTACAACAACAGAACAAAACCTGCAACGATTTTTCAGTGATGGGGAGGAAGCCCAGAGCCTCCTACGGGCCAGGCAAACACACTACCACTGATTTATCCCCAGTGCAAAGGCCAAGAATTTAAAATAAGCACAAACAGGATACTTAGGGAGAAAGGGAGAAGACAGAAGCCTGGAGGCACAGCATCTTCCCATTACAGGACGTGAACCTGTCTGCAGAATGACAGTGTGCACAAGTGTATTGGAGAGACACCAGGGGTCTGGAGGGTGCCAGTTCTAGTTGGGAGTTACTTTGTATTTTGTTGTTAATTGGTTTATTTATTTATTTATTTTGCAGAAAACAGTAAGTTTGTCAGCATCTCCCTGCTTAGGTCACTTGGAGGTAGGTTTCAGACTCTTGTGCTTGCCGAGGACAAGGGTACCGTATGATCTGATGAGTGAGCAGAGCAGCTGCTGCCTGGGTTGGATCTACTCTCTAGATACAAGACCCACAAACTCACTCCTGACGTTTCTAACAAACGCCTCCAAAGGAAGCCTGCCGAACTCGGATTCTGTCACTTTTGACTATAGTCTGAAGTTTTAGGGAAGACCGAATGCAAAATTCAGTCTAAACATCATACAGCTCAGTAGGACCTGGTGGTAAAGAAGAAGTATTGTGCGTCCTGGTAAACTGAGGCCCATGGTTATCAGGTTTACTGTCTTATGGGTAAGGATGAACAGGTTTTAGCTTTCTGAGTACAATGGTAATAATAGCATCTGTCTTGAAATCGACATGCAGGTTGGGAATAACGTGAACTACCCAGCAATTATGGAAATAACCTAACATTGCAATCAGGATTATTTTGGATTTCTGATAGAAGTACTGCCAACAGAAGCTCCTACAGAATCTGAGTCCTCCGAACTATTCTCGATGGTTACTGGGAGGAATTATGAAGGATTTCCTAGAAAGGGAGTTTCACCCAAGTAACTCTTCACATTAGAAGCCCTTTCATAAGCGACAAACACACGGGACACCAAACAAAGACCAAACCGTAAAAATCTGATGGTTTCCAAAAGCAGGCTTTGGAAACATAAATTATCTCACAACTTTTCAACAAAATCACATTGCTGACAGAGTTCTCGATTTCTGAACTATACGTTCCCCAGGTTGCTCTGCTTCATCCGTCCTTACAGCCTCAATCTATGTGTCCTTTAAAGATAGGGAGAGGCGCCGCATCTTCTTTGGTCTCTTGTGACCTAGGCTCAGAGCCCAGATCTTTTTAGACTCCCAGCTGACTGCTGCAGCTTGGGCTCTGCCCACAGGACTCACCACCTGCAGGGCTGTAGCCATTATGGATGCGTGGGCTGTGGGCTGCCTATTAAGTTCTCTTGTCCTTAGTGAACAAAACAGGGCAAAGCTAACGAGTCATTAGACAGATCCAGGCTGTGGTCATCACAGATGTGTGATAAAATCTGCCAACCCCTTTTATAGCCGGAATCCAGGCAAACATATAGGCAGTGGATCTTAGGAAAGCCTACCTTGACCTGAACTCTAGCTTTTGTTGGAAATTATGGTACTGCCCTGAAGTTAAAAAAAATCCCCTGGGAATTTGATAAATGTATCTACTATTTTGTTAAAGTACGACATACCATGAGAAAGGGGCATGAAGTCGCACACGACAGAAATCAGTGTCATGTCCTGAGTGTTATTTTCAAAGCAACTCTTCACTTGGCAGGCTGTGTCATGGAATGGGGCAGAAAGGACTGGCACTTAACTGTGGTTAAGAATGACAAGCTTAGTCCCAGGAAGGCAACACCTGTGCAAGGTCAATGAGAGGTGGCTGAGTTGGATTTGATTAATGGCAATAATGATAAAGAAAGTTAAGTGGCCACACTATTATTTACTGGGAATTTTACTGTTTTTTTTTTGTTTGTTTGTTTGGTCTTTTTTTTAAGGCAAACTACAGTAGAGTCCAATGTAGGTTGCTTTCATTTTTGTTTTTCTCTTGTAATTGTTATGTGCATTGATGTTTTGCCTGACTGTATGTCTGTGTGAGGATGCTGGATCCCCAGGAACTGCAGTTACAGACCCTTGTGAGCTGCCATGTGGGTGCTGGGGATTGAACCCAAGCCCTCTAGAAGAGCAGCAAATGCTCTTAACCACTGAGCCATCTTTCCAGCCAAGATCTTACTGTTTGGCATGTCCATTTTACAGATGAAAAGAGTCTCAGGAGCATAGAGCTTAAACAACTGCTCTTGGCAAACAAGTGGAAGAGGGGAGAGTCAAACTCAGAAGCTGCATGGAGCAGAGGTCTCCAAGAATTACGCGTGGGTGTCTAGATTCCTGGTTGGCCATTTCCTCTGCTATGGATCTCTTCAGGAGGTGAGTGTTCAGTTTGACAGGACCTGGAATCCTGTAGAAGAAGGCTTCTGGCCAAGCCTGTGAGGGATTATCTTGATTAGATAATTGATGTGGAGAACTGCATCCTGAACGTGGGCAGCCCCGTTCCCTGGGCTTGGGTCTTGTACTGTATAAGCAAGAGGAGGCTGGCTGCACACAGATTCATCCTCGCACGCTTCCTGATTGCAGTTGCAATGTGCTTCCTGCTCCTGCCACTGTATCTTCTTGGCCATGTTGGAATCATGGGCCCAAATCATCTCTTCTCCTGTTAAGTGCTTTTTGTCAGAGAATTTCGTCACAGCAGCAGGGAAAGAAACTGAGACAGTGTTTAAATCGTGAGTAATCTTTTAATATGTAAAAGATTGAGTCCATTGCTTCCCGGCCTTTTGACTAAGATCATGCGTAAAAATAAAATCCGCTGGATCACAAGAGCAAACAACACAGAACACATTGGTGCTCACCAGAATTTACGCCACGAGAGCCCTGGGCCCTACATGTAACCAGCCACAAATACAAACCACCCAAAGAACATCAAAAGCACAGACTGAACTTCCCCTGACTCCAACCGCTGTGCTCTCTGCATCAGGTCACAGTGCAGCATCTCGGGCTGGTGCCTGGAGACGCATCTTTTAGACACACTGCATTCAAAAGGTTATTTGCATCAGAATGCTGAGTGCTGACATTCCCATCATACAGCACAATGTGGAGTTCAATTGTGGGAAATAACAGAGGCGTATGGCCACCCAGTGTTCCTCAGGAAAGCCTATGTTAAATTCTATCCCATCTATGATGCCGCCTGTTGAGACTTACTTTGGCATAGACACAGCTGTCTGACAGCCTCATGAAGGGACAATATTTGTCACATACAGGACACATGATGATGTCTGTCGCTTGGCAGACTTCTTTACTGAAAAAGAGAACAGAGGAGGATGGCCTCTTGATGACGCAGAATGCGTTTCCGCTCTTCCTCTGAAACATTGCTAGAGTGTCCAACTCATAAATAAGACCCACTACACTAATTTCATGCCCCCAGAAGCTTCTTAGTCTTTTCTGATATTAATATAAACAGCCCCTGCATGTATTAATATTGTGATAAAAAGGTTATTATCACGTTGCTTATAAATAAGCTTTATTTACATATTAATAAATTAAACTTGGGGAAATACATTTGTTTATACCCTAAATTGTAGCAAATGAGTCCTTCACACATTTTACCATGGGAAGCAATTTCATATTGAATTATGAAAACAGAAAGATCCTCCAGAAGCTTGCCTTTGTTTCTATGTGCATGAAAAAATCAATCAATTGGAGGAATAACTAAAGATTTTAATCCTTGGAGAAAACCGAGTATTATTAAAAATGTCACACAAAGTAAAATATTTCTGTAGGCAGGAGGAAAAAAAAATCACTCATTCTTAAAAGGAAGATTATTGTTTAAGATCACTGCAGTCCAGTTCTGCAATAAGATGTCTATGAATATCTGAAGTCATATTCTGCTGAGGAAACCAAGGGACTGATTGCCATCTAGGAACTGATCACTCAATGGGCATTAAAAATTTGGCGAAGGGTCTTCATTGTTTCGGAACAGAGAGATTCCTTGTAGAAATAGAGAATTCATGAAAATAGGATTGGGAGCTTTTATTCTGCACCAGCAGGTCCCAGCCTTAAAGACAGGGAAAAACTCAGAAAGGGAATGACTTGTAGCTGCTGGATGGGAGTGAGGTGTCCATGGATGTATGACTGCTCATATGTCTGTCTGGTGTTGTAACTTCCATGGTAGCAAAACACCAAAGCTGTGAGGACAAGGGACATAGGGGACCTAGAGAAGCTTTTCACGTTCCCACCAGAGACTGAGAAAGAAGTGAAAAACTATGCCACCTCAAAGTGCAAACTGCCAAAGCAAGCTCCCCCATGGGTTTCCCGTACCTGACTTGGCAGTGATCCAGAGTGGTGACTCCATACAGGAAGACAAACAACCCGATGAAGGCTGCGGGGAAGAGCATGCCTGTGTACCAGCCAAGCCAGGCAAAGTACAGCCCGATCTTCTCTCCAAAATACCGCCTGTTTGGGACACAAAAACCTTGAAACCACAGTGATGTGTGAAGTTCAGGGTTATAACACTTGGCTCAAGTATGTCACTTAGCAGTGATTTTCCTGGGAAAACAGACAAGGGAAATGAAGGGAAGAAACAGCTATCTGGTCGACCCAAAGCTCTGAGATGACCATACTCCCACATTACTTTATACCAAGGGAGTAGAATGACCCCGCCCCTAAAAGGACGTTGCTATATACCAGCTTACTCTGAGAATACAGAATGGACTGGGAGGAGTCAAAGTGGGAAAGGGAGCCAGGAAAGGCACTTCTGTCCTTGCCACCAAGCAGACAATGAGCAAGGGCAGCGTAAATGACAGGAGAAGCCTGAGGATGTGAGAATGCGGCCAGAGTCAAGAGATAAAGCGAAAGCAGCATCTATGGGATGAGAAAAATTCAAGACAGATGTTCTCCAGATGCTCCATGATTCATTCTACTCAAGTGGTGGTAGACCAAGTCAAGGCCACCAGCCACCAGCTCCGCCTCACTTATGTGGACGCCCTGACCCTACATTCAGTCTTTCCATTCATCTGAACTGTAACCAATCTTACAAATTCCCTCACACATTTTATCTAATTACTCACAGCCTGGTAATTTTTTTCTACTTGTTTCCAATACTCAGGGCCTTCTTCCCTCGCAGGAATCTGAGCTTCTCAACTCCAGAGACCGTGGACTGGCTATAAAGCTCCAATCATAACGCCGCTCTCATGGAGCTGGTTTACTCTAGCAATGCTCCCTAATTTCTCATCAGTGTAATTGGGCAATTAAAGGGGCAGAGACTGGAACGAAAACTGACTTTTATTTCCTCCTCTGCTCCCTTGTCTACCACCACTGCATCTGGCCAAAGGAAAATGATCCCATCTCTAGAAGTACTTTTCCCTCACGTGGGTCATCTGTGTCATTTGGGACCCACAGAGAAGGGGGTGTAATTTATCAATTGCTTGGTCTACGCTGAACAGACAGCAGTGACTATGGTAGGAAGATCAACTACTTGGGGAGATGGAATATAAAGTGAGTTATCTTTTCATTATTCCTTTCTGAGTTCATATATTTTTTATTATATGGTTATTGTTTTTTATAGGGCCCCAATGTAAATGAACCTATCTAGCTAGTCTAAAGGATTAGATATGGTTCAATCTTTAATGAGGAATTCATGATTGTGGATTGCTATCACTCGACCTTAAAAAAATAAGTCTTTAAATAAATAATGAGCTGGTATTTCACAACACTGCCATGATGGTTTGGACAGGTCTAGACAATAGAAAGCAACAACAAAAATATAAATACACAGTTCTCATAAGCTTAAAGCTGATTCATTTGTACCTACAAATCAAAACAATCTTTAAATATTATTAGCGTAAGATTAGAATAAATTAATTTCAAAACACCTTGGAATAAGAGTTTCTCGTCTGTCATATTTGCACCAATCACTGAATAATTGTTGCCCCAAATGCTTGGCATCAGCAGTGTTTCAACGTTCAAACCTGTAGTTTTTGAATTTTGAAATATTTGCACATAGTGAGGCATCTTTAGGAAAGGATCTATGTCTAAACACAATTTATTTTTTCTATTTGTAGTCATGTATGTTTACACCGCCTCTGTATTGCTTGGCTTATCACTGGGGATTGGACAAGGAATGTTCCCCTTGTCATGTCATATCAGTGATCAGGAAGTTTAGGATTAGAGAAACAATTTTGGATTTTTGGATCAGAGACAGTCAACTGTGGGAAGTAATATTCTAGATCATCACTAATATATTTAATCAGTATTCCCTCTCTACAGAATGACTTGCTCCTCACGGAGTCTTGTGGGAGGTCTAACCCATCACGGCTGTCCCTTCCATGGCCTCTCCCTGAGGTCCCTATAGTGGAAGCATCACCCTCAACAGAGTGAGGGTGGGTTTACCAAGAACAGCCAACGTCCTCTGAGAGGTTACCCTCTGGAAAAACCGAGTTAGAGCAAGAGCTGAATGGGTCGTTCCCCAAGTAAATTTCCTCCAGGTGTCAATATGCCTCATTAATGCCATGTTTATATGTACAGTTAGTTAAAAACTTACCTTACAAGATCCAAAGGCTGGTATTTATACCACACGCCCCAGGAAGCCCAGCACTCATAGAGGAGATGTCGGTGGTTCACTGCTCCGTGGGTTTTAATGGAATTTTTACTTCTGTAACTTCCCTGGGATAAGAAGAGCACTGCTGGTAAGTGACACACAGCCACGAGGAACCAGACACACCTGTGTCTTCGGGTAGCAGTGGTGAGAGGGGGCGACAGCAGCTCGCTCTCTAGGATGGGGAGGCACTTCCTCTTTACTCTGTTACTTTGGATTGGTCTTGCTGCCCAGGTCAGCAAGCAAGGAGCATGTGCTTGTGAGAATGGCAGGAGGATGCCCAGGCTCAGTTCTGCTGCTTCCTCACTGGGAGATCATGCACAAACCTCCTCAAGTCTGAGCCCTACTTTGCTAATTCATCAGGAAACTGACACTATCCACCACAATGTGTTTCTTCCATGGTCATAACAGACAGTCCGGCTCAGAGGCCATGCACAAGGCTGGTTAGGTAGCACTCTACTTCTCTCCTGATGAGGTTTAACAAGTGGCCACAACTGTGGTCTTGTCACGTAGACTCACAAACATGGAAATCCTAAATGTAAAAGCTGGACACCACCTTCAGATCCTAATAATTAAAAGGTCTACACAACTTCTCCACAGATGTGAGGCCAGACGTTCATGGTGATGCCAGTTTCACAAACAGAAAAGGATACCTCTGGAGGGAAGCCAATTCACAGTAGCCTAGAAATCCTTCCTTAATAGGATTGTGCTGGGGGTAAGCGAGATTGTTTCAGCTTAACCACAGATCCAGTGTGTGATCTAGGGGAGGGTCAGCCTTTCTCTAACAAAGGTAACAATAGCTTCCCACTCAGCTTCTGAAGGTTATTTTGAGGTGATATAGCATCATCAAGTTCAGTTGAAAGGCAAAAGAACAATGACTCCATTACTGTGATCTGTCAGTTCTCTTCCCAGAGAGCCAGGACTATGACAAGACTAGAAAGTGCTGGGGAGGACTATGGGTGATGGCAGGGCTGACTAACTACATCTTTGCACGCACTCTCATGTCTTCTCACCCCCAGCTATGCGCAGGCACAGGGTTGGGACCTGGAGGGGGTACACAGTGCCACTGGCAAAGCTAAGAACCACAGGAAGACACAGATGCTTTGGGTGAATAGTAATGACCAGACTAAGGAGCCCGTGCCTCCAGAAAACCATTGTGGCAAAGCTTTGGCTTGCCATTCCATCAACGTCTCCTGGCAAGTTGTGAAGAAGATCACAGATTATGGCTTCTAGTTTGCTTAATAACCAAATTATGGCTAACCTTTTATATACCCTGGATGTTAAAAGTCAACTTGTTAAAGAAACTTAAACATGTCAGAAACAATATATGTTTGGGAGAAACTTGTCATTCATTCGGCAGCCTCCAAAGTATGTTGGTAAATATCCCTTTAATTCCCCACTGGTCCTTCAGGCTCGAGAGGGCAGAAGCTGTGGTGTTTGTCTATACGCATACAGTGACCCACAGTGAGGGCTCAGCCCCATTTATGGAATAACAATTTCTCAATAACCATGTAAACTTAGGGATAGATGCTGGGTTAAACAATCCAAGATCCATTAGGAAATTTAAGGTAAGGACCATCACATTTACTTAGGAAAGCCATTAAAAATGATTTATTAAAGTCCTATTTAGTACTAAGCAAATAAAGACACTATCAACACTTACCCATCTTACAATAACGGATACAATATTATTAATTTCTGTTCATTATATCTGCTTATCTGATACTTTGCAAAGTAGTTTGCTCTCATTCTTTCAAAGAAGAGCTATAAATGTATTTATTGCAAAGTCTATATAGTTCAGGAACATTTATCCTCCCTTGGTACTTCCTTCCAATGCCTTTTTAATTGCATGACTTAGAGTCTTCAAGCTGTTTCTCTGGATTCATGCTGAGTGACTCTTGATTTAAATGTTCTTTCAGTTACATAAAAAGATAGAAATAAATTGACGCCGAGGGCGAGGTGGAAGGATGCAAGAAAACGCTCCCTAATTACTCAACAAGCTAAGTCAATTCTGAATGCATGCCTGATCAACAAATTAAAGACTATTCCTAGGAGCTAATTTTAGCAACAAGAAGTTATTGAAGGGAGGTAAGGAAAGGAGACACAATACCTCGTGCAGCGGAAAGGCAGCCTCATAGGAGCCATTGGTAAGCAAGCGGTTCAGACCTGAAGCAACAAGGAAGCCCATTTCAGTGAACATTGAGCTGGAATCGTCAGTGATCAAGACTAAGTAAAGGCAGAGTAATGCTTCCTGGAAAACACAGCATCACGGGGAGGAAAAGCTAATTGTTTTGGAGAGTGTGACTACTGGTAGCCACACCGCAGTGAACAGCCCCAGTCCCATGAGCACACACAGCACAAATTGTAGTCAATGGGTTATTAAACATTTTAAATAGGAGTTCCCGACATTAGAGGCCATTAGGGAGGTAGGGATGGATCTGGGAGTTGAGAGGATGAGTGGGGTGTGAATGTGTTCCAAATACCTCATATGAAATTCTCAAAGAGTTAATCAAATCATTTTTTAAAGGCCTCCAAAAGCGTGAGTAGGTTTTATATCTCTCAAGTGGCTATTGTTCCCTTCTTGATGAACACTCTCTATATGTTAGGTCCTGACAAGACTCCAGGAACCCAGCCTAACGGGAAACTGGACGTGTACTTACTCCCTCCCGACATTCAATCATTGATACTTTTAATCATAGTAACACACCCATGGCTTAGAATGTCAGGGTCTAAGGAGCACACTTAAAATGCAAACACTATGGGATGTTTGTTTTGATCTAACACACTTAAGCCCTTCAACAGAAACTTTGCAGAGAACGGGTAAAGTATTGATTATGTAGAAAGCTTCGGTTTCCTGGAATCTCTACTGAGAATTAGGAAAAAAACAAACAAACAGGACTCCCAGGGACCTATTAGATGCCAAGCACGGCTTGTCTAAATTCCACTAAGATTTATAGTCTTTCCCCTGAAGTCCTCCTTCTAAACACAAAACTTGAGAATACAAATCAATTTCAAGAGCTATTGTATATGTACATGTACACAAATGAGTCTTTGTTGAGTTGTTAATTGTGATCTTGAAAGTGGGCTTTACTAAGTCTGACTTTCCTACTGGAACCCATTCAGAGTGAGGCTGAAAACCTCACACAGTGGCAGTTCACACTCCTCCCAAAGACCTTTGTGAGCCATGTCTAGAAATAAGTCCTCTTGTGTGGCTTCTGACCAGTGTCGTCTCATGCAAGGTGACATTTTCAGAAAGGGTTTTCGGCAGCAGAGAGCACGGGCTGAACGTTAATTCTATCACGGAGTTCAGTTTCCTCCCAATGTGTTTTCTTCCTCTTATGAAACCAGAGGTGACAGTGAAATATTAGATAAACAAACCATTTGTAGTTTTACTTTATACTTTCCAGCTAATTACACAGCCTCGCAATTTACTGTTTGACAATTTATTCTTTGATTGATTTTCTAATTCAACATGCTTCCCTTTCTTCTTGACCAGTTTCCTGAGCATTCGTTTGTTTAATTGTTTATTATTGGTGGTGCTGGAAATTAGAACTCAGACTTGTGCTCTATCACCGAATACCATCTTTGGCTCCTTACCAGCTTGTAAGGATGGGGTCCTTGAATAGAATCTTCTTTCTTCATCAGGAACCGAGAGAGTGTTCTACCAAGACTCTCCTGACAGGTGACAACGTGGCATTCGGTACTCTTTAGGAATACTGAAAGCATTCTTTCTCTTCTTTGCATCTTTTCTGGATGAGTTGTGAGAACAGCTCACAATTGGAGATGAAAAAAATTGGCATCATAATTGCCCCATGGTGTCACTGCCAAGTTTTTGACCATGTAAGGATGGTGAAAGGGACACATTATGTTTAACAAGTCTTGAATTCAGCTCAACAAACATTTATTGATTTATACTCCTCGACAACCAGCACTGATGGTACAAATGGATAAGATTACTCCTTAAGATTTAAGGACGTGTCATCTTAACTAGTATTCTTCAGTAGCAGGCATCCAGCATACTGGTGTGTTATAGCTGTAGGATATGCCAATAACAATAATAATATAAATGTAATTAATGACACTGCTTTCGAGCTATTTTTAGTTTCTGAAATAGTCCTTAATAGCTCTTTCCACAATTTCCCATTGATTTGCTTGCTATTTATTATAAGACCATGTAAACTGGAAAAAAATATAATAGAAAGCTGTGCACGGCCCAACTCAAGTTCATCTTAATAAACCGTATTAAAGGACCTAACATGAAGAAATTGATTTAGTCAATATTTAAACTATCTAAGAGATCAGTGTCAAGAGTGAGTCTCTTTAGGTGGCAGATTTGCACACTGTCATAGGAAGTATCTCAAGACAATAAAATGAGGTGTGTGTGACAAACAATAAATAGTAACAAAAGATAGCTGAGCAGCGGTGGCGCACGCCTCTAATCCCAGCACTCCCGAGGCAGAGGCAGGCGGATCTCTGTGAGTTCGAGGCCAGCCTGGTTCCAGCGAGTTCTAGGACAGCCAGAAATACACTGTGAAATTCTGTCTCAAAAAAACAAAACAAAACAAAAAAAAAAAAACAAAGCAAAACATAAAACACAGTCACAGGAATTCAGAAGGAGGAGGAATTCCCTCCAACCAGAATGTCACCAGAGATACGGAGGTGAGGTCATGTCTCAAGGGAGGATGACAGCTGCAGAGACTGTGGGCTGTGTTCAGTTATCACCCCACCCATGTTAAGAATGACCTACATGCAGTTCAGGCTTCCCAGACCCACCTGCACTGAAGCTCTCTGGTGTTCCATCCTGCACGTCTTCAAATGTGGAGCAGGGAGTGATCCACTTCTCCCCATCACATTTTCCTTTGTGCTGTGAAGCATTAAAGTAACCCCGTTCCCCACACCCAGCCTGTTTCTCACAGCTTCCTTAGGCTAGTGACTCACACTGAGCCCGAGTCCGGGAAACTCTCAAATCTGCTCCTCTTGCGGCGGTGTTGTACAACATGTCTCCCACACCCCGCACGGTAGTCGTTTTGTCGAATCCGCATGTAGGCCATTACATTTACAAACTGTTAAATGTTGCCTCTCTGGATTTGGCAGAGCGACTGAGGTGTCTGAGGTTGTGGATCCAATCGCTAAAATGATTTATTCGGCCGTCCAGCCTTACCCACAGGAGGTGTGATGAGTAGGTCATTTTTGCTACAAGTCAGTAATGGATGGATTTGCCCTCAGCTCCAGGGGCGTCTCCACTCTGCTTCCTTAAAGATCCACTTCATTTCTGGATGTTGGATGATGCGGTGCTAAGCTTTGCCATCTGGAGGTACTGGACGGACACTCGTGGTAAATCCAGCACTCCCCTTGGCAAATTTCTTTAGCGTCTATCGCTGTAGTACCGGCACCGGCAATGTGTGCTGACTGAGGGCATGTTGTTATCTTTATACATGGCTCCGTGGGGTGATGCCTCCCTGGAACCTTTTGACAGTTGTCTCATGTACTCCAAGAAAGCAAGTCTTCTGCAAGCCTCCGGCAGACTGCTCTGCTTTGCTCTTATAACACTTCTAGACCTCAGCCTGATAAGATGGAGGATTGGGACCATGGAAGGCTGAGATCATGGAGGACTGGATTCCATGGAGGACCTACTCTCCTCCCCATTCCTGCGTTTCTTGGCCAGCCAGTCCTCCACAACCCCAACCCCTGCCACAGTTAATTATTTATATTAAGATCTACTTGTTCCGGTGATGGACGTTTCTGCCTTCTTACTGCATTGTTTAAGTAACAGTTTTGTTGGGACACAGATATGGACAAAGTCACCCAAACCCTTCCTGATATAGAGTCACTTATTTAATAAGGCATGGTCACAGAATATGGACTTACTCTCTAAAATGCATAAAATACAGTGTTTGAAGGCAGCTTAGTGGGAGATATGAGACTCGTTTGAATAAGTCCATCTCTGCGCCCCTTCATCTCTGACCCCCCTTCACGGGGCACCACATCCTTCCATCCTCTACGCTGCCTCTGCCGCTCTCAGCTCAGCTCATATTTCAGTGTCTCAGGGAAGCTTTCCCTACCACTCAAACTCAGTGATTTCTGCAGTCTACCTTCAAAGTGTCACCTTTTATCATTTATTCATGTTGATTATTGTATTTATGTATCTTTTAGCTTTCTATAGACAAGCTGTAGGAAAGAACTGCATTCATCCCCTTGATCCCTTGCTCATGAGTGTTCCATAAACATCTGATAAACTGAGAGACTGTCTCAATGGTCACAGATAAATGAGATAAAATGCTGTTCAAAGAAGGTAATTAAGGATGTTAAGTGCACTTGTGAATCCTCCATCAAGGGGGTAGCTGGAGGGTGTAAGGAAACCCAAGGACAAGGTCTATAGAATCCCCAACACCGAGTGTTTGTAATGCTGACAGTGTACTCACCGATTTTGTTTTTACCCTCTTCATACTTTATTCTTTGTAAAATATGATGCACGATTCTGCTTCTTGTGGCATTGTTGAAGAAGGTGTCTTTGTTGTGAATGATGAAGCTGTACACACACATTGAAAACACGAGTTGAAGATTAATAGGAGGTAAAAGAATTTGCCTGTTCTATCTGGGTGCTTCTGGGGTGAGAGTGTCTTCAGCCAGTCCTAGAGGGTATACCTGGAACAGCGTGCAGGAGCCCAGAGATCACACCAGGGAAGCTCACAACTCTGTACAGTGTTGGTTCTTGGAACCTTGGGCGTTGATATCAACTGATAGCATAACAGTGGGATAAAATCAGGGCTTTATGAAATTAAGAAACCTTAAAACAAGTTAACAGTAATTTAGGTGTATCTCATTTAGTTTTTTCTCAATAAGGTTAATTCTACTTTTTTGTTTTGTTTTGTTTTTCGAGACAGGGTATCTCTGTTAAATAGTCCTGGCTTTGTAGACCAAGTTGACCTCGAACTCACAGAGATCCATCTGTCTCTGCCTCCCAAGTGCTGGGATTCAGTTAATTCTGTCTTTAATCTTCTTGTGTCTTTGACCCCGCCCTCTCCCACGTTCTGCTCACAGAACTGCTTCAGGGAGTTTAGGATTCCAAGTTGGCTTGAGTAATGCAGATCTTCTAGCTGCATTACTCAACAAGGCGACAAGATCCAGTTTGGGGCGGGACTAAGGTGAGAACTCAGCATCTGGGACTCAACTCTGAGCCTGGTTTTCCTTCCCATAGTCTTTCCTGGTGAAAACTTTCTAAAGCACACACTTAAGACTTTTTTGTTCTCATTTAGTTGTCCTGCCAGTTCCAATATAGCTCCTGGATTCTTCCTCTCTCTACTTCTCTACCCAACAATAATGTTGCCCTTTCATTTCTAGTAGCCATGACATTCTAAGGACAGATTTTTTAAGCAACAGACAGAGGATCTAAGACCATACAATTCACCATGAAGTGGTCATGTCTTCTCTTCCCCCACAAATGTGATGAATTGTGGACTACCATCAATATTATACATATAACACATAAAATATTATGTCAAAATTACTTCCCTAAATATAAGGTTTATCCACCCAGTAGACTTAGAGTGGGTTCCTACTACAAGTGGAATGCCATGTAAATACATGGAAGTGTGGGCAGCTAGCTCCTCCAAACTAAGCATGGAGATCATTGTTCCATCAAGTATCCATGGTCCCTAGTTGCACCCCTATTCCTTCACAGAGCAATCCTCCTGCCTCTAAACGGTTTCTCTCACAACCACTGACCATCATGTCCTGTCATCTGTTTACACGTTTTCACCAGATGTTTACAGAGGATAATCTATAAGGCATTGATATGGAAAATAGATCAAATCTTCGTCTTTGAGATGAAGTCTGGAGAGGAAGGCAGATCATGAATGAGACGAACCTGCTCCTATGTCAGGAAGGGCAGACTCCTCCTTCTTTTGCACGAACATTCTCCCACTTGAGAGTGTGAGCTGATTTGGGAGAAGTGGACGAGAACTAACTCCATGTCCCTGGCTAGAATACAGATATGGGAGGGCACAGAGGATTTGCATCCGGGAAATGGTCATCACACGTTTTTCTTACAAAAGACAGCTTTTCAGGAGTTAATTGGGGGAGAGGAAGAGACGTAACTTGCCCAGAGGAAGGACATCCTACTTGGGCTTCATTTTGGGACTCAGATTGGGTAGTGGGATGACATATAAGGAGATGGAAGCCAGAGAATGTAAAGACACGAAAACTGCATCAGCTGATTCCTCGGAGCAATAACCTCACACACACTTTGCCTCCTGTAAGGTCCCTCCTAGATGTGACTCTACAGGTGATGTGACATGAACAGAAGGCAGAGCAGCTGGAGCAGCTGCAGGGCTTCTGTTAGATTTCCACTTGGGTTTCCTTGAGACATTTTATGGTGCCAAAGAGAAAAAGGAGAAATTCAAGAGTGACACCCATATGCAGTTCTTTTCCAAACTGTCCTCCTCTGCTTGTTCACCTTATTTGAGGGAGGTCGTTACATTTTAATGTCAAATAAAGATGTCATAAACAAAAAGACAGTCAATAAAAAGCCCACTTGGACTTACACCAGGAAGCCCACAAGTTCAACCCCACCTGATGGGACCATTCAGAGCTAAAGGCCCATGTCTCCCCCATTAAATGTTTTTCTGCTTTCTGCTCATTTTACAGCACTGTTTACATCTCTGAGAACATGCAGTAGTTCTCCATTATAAACCCTACAGATAAGGTATACATTTGACTTACTTCTTCTTTATATCTAGGTTGTACCTAGAATGAAGACAGTCTAGAGTGTGAGCGAACAGAACGGGTGTGAGGCAGACACCATTCTAAGCACCCAAGATACACAAACTCATTCAATCCTTTCAACAACTCACGAGGTAAAGAACTTATTTGCTCAACCTTACAGGCAAAGGATCAGAGGTGTAAAGGCATGTACCCCAAACCAGTTAGCTAATAAGATGCAGAGTCAGGATTAGAACTCAGGTATTCCCGGCTACAGAAGCTGACCTCCTCAATACCCCGCCTGCTTTTCTCTCTACTTTGGGCACTTCCTAACTCCTGAAGGTTGGCGCTTCCCGAGGTCAGTCCAGCTACTCTACCTGGAATGCTCCTGCTCCCACTACTTTGTATCTCAGTTCAGGACATGTCTCCACTGAATACTCTCGACTGATCCCCCTCTCCATCATAAGTCGTAGCACGACTTTATAAAGAGAAAGAAGCAAGAAAGCCACCAACAGGCTGAGGAGAAATACAGGAGTTGAGCCTCGGGCACACTCAGCATCTCTGGCTCTCCCCTGAAGACTCTGAAGTCAAACAGGCCTCAGTCTACTCCCAATCTTTGCCATGCACTATGTGGTATTGGGTCATAGCTGGGAGTTGAGGTTAACTCATGTTTACTCATGTTTTTGTAAGAACTGGGTGAGATGGTAAACAGATGGATAGTTGGGAAAGTCTCAGAGTTTGCGGTCTTCACAGCTGCTGGCCCTACCACCCTGCTGCAGGATTTCACATGAGCTTCTTGGAGGCAGAAGCTCCCGTGCTCATTCTGTACTCCTTGCATTAGCATGATAGAATACATACTGATCCTTAAAGGGGCTGACCTTCTGGAGAGCTGCAGCTATTCTATTGTCTTATACCTTGGCCTCTACTCCAGTTCTTGGAGCTCTTTCTACCCATCCCGCTCCTTCCAGGTACCAGCTGAGTCATTCCTTCAACACCGCATGTGTAAGGACATCGGGCAGGCGGTGGACTCTCTCGGTTAAACAGGAGGAACTAAAGAACGGACAGTGATAGCTCACTACACTGTAGTTTTCATGTTCATGTATTTTTTTTTGCTACAGAATCATCACGCGCACATACACAGACTTAGGTATGGACACTGGCCTGATAAATTCTGGCAGATACATGTCTCAAGCTACAAGTCCCTGAGAAGGGATCCACAAGATTAGAAACAGATTGCCTAGAGGATGGTGAAGGAGTATAGAGTCTTCGCGGGTCATTTGTCCACACTGGCCAATATCACGCAAATATATTCATGTGTCTTCTAACCTAAATTCCTCTCTTGGAAATGTATTCCACTGATATAATTGCCCACGTAGAAAGTAACAGATGTACCAGGATGCTCATTATGGCATGAGCTAGAACAGTAAAAGCCAGAAATAGCCTACCTAGTTTTTCATGTGGGGGATCAGATGAGCAAGCTGTGATACTACTCCACAGAGGAGACTCCGGAGCTGGGAGGAGGCCAACGGTGCTCGTGGCGAGTATTACAAACATCCAAACTGAGCCAGGCAGGGTGGCACAAGCACAGTATAGGAGGAAGACAAGGTTCAGATAGTTAAAGAGCTGCTTGTGCCAAGGGAGGGCACGTGGACACAGTTGCACTAACACACATCTGGCGATCCATATGTAGAGTGACTGTGGGGGGAGGTGCCTAAGATGTATGCTTACATGTATTTGTATGTCTTTATATAATATCCTGCAATATTATTTGTCTCGAATGGAGAATAGGGTACCTGGGGAGATAAGATAGAAACCCTGTGTGCACGTTTAGGGAAATTACCACGTGTACTGAAAATCACTTGTACCAAGAGCTGAAAAGAAAATTAAGATGAAATGAATTTGGTTCTGAGCTTTTATTTAACTTTGCCGTGAAAGACAAAGAGAATAGGCAATAGATTGGTGGATGAGAAACTCTGGGGTCTACCTCTGTATATTCATCTCCCTTTTCTACCTCTTTACAGGGTTGTGCGACATCCTAAGACACACAGAGAATGACAAAGAGGGATTAAAAAGCCATCTTCTGAGTCTGCTGAGGTGGCACACAGCAATTAAGAATGTTTGCTATTCTTTCAGAGGACCCAAGTTCAGATCCAGCGCCCATGTCAGGCTGTTTATAACTGCCTGTAAATTCCAGAGCCAGGGGACCTGACACCCTTTGCTGGTCTCTGCAGGCACTCACACACATGTCACATACACGCATACACAAATAAAAGGATAAAAATACAATTTTAAGAAAAACCCTGCGTGTTTCATGTCTTGTTTATTTGTAAAAAGACCTTTCGGGAGCACAGTTTGCCCATGTATTTGTGAGTGTGAACGGGGCCCTTCTAGACATCACTGTCTTCCTCAGGGCGTGGGACTGGCTGACTTGCTAAGTAATGGACAGGTGAACCTGACCCAACTAGTTCCCCGCTAGGGTCTCCACTCCTGATTCTCATGGTGGTCAGCTGTCTTGGGTTTTTTTCTATTAGAGTCTCAATGTCCTTTGTGTCAGGAGAGGAGGAACGAGAAAGGACTGCGCAGTGGAGCTAGTGTTAGCTACAAACACCTCAGTGTTGTGTTTGTTTGCTACAACAAAACAGTGTTGTCTTTGATTGGCTCTTCCCTTTGGCAACTACTCACAGGAGGAACAATAAGGTGTGCAGAGGGGTTTAACAAGAAAATAATAGGCTTCTCTTTGCAGAGCACCATACACTGGGAGTGCAGATAGCACACGGAAGTGGGCGGAACATGGGTAAACATAGGTATTATGTATCTGTGTATTTTCAGTGCAGGAAACAGAGGCGAGCTAACCTAGCTCCCGTCCTCAGACATGAGTCCAAGCTTACTAGATAAAAGGGAGGCAAACATTCATGGCTGTGGGCTTGGAAAAGGTGCTCAAGAGCCAGTGTATGAAATACGTCAACCTCAAAGCAGAAAGCAACTAATTTTTCCCCCTAAATTTCTTCCTAGACCATGCTTATCAGGATGAGGGTCCACTTTCATTGTATTCTAGATAATTCTAATCTGAACGGCTAGAGTTCAGCATTTGAGAACAGAAATCTCAGCAATAACAAAGTGTCCTCTATGCTTGCTATCCAATATGGCTCCCACCCACTTTATGTATCCCCTGAAAACTTGAGCTATCGATAGGGTGCCTAAGAGGGTAACTTTTTAACTTGACTGATTTTAGGTGTGGTTAGTAGACTCCACATTGGCAGTGCAGGCAGCAGTTACCTATGTCATAGCTGATCCTTTGCCTAATCCTATCTCACTGATGGGATAGCAACCTTATATTTGTTTTTGGCAACAGCGGAAGCCTAGGGAAGTTGAGGGTTGAATCCACACGAACCCAGAAGACTCTCCCAGTCGAGTCCAGCATAACCGCACACAGGGAGACAGCTGTTGAAAGCCAGTGAGTTCTGCAGTGGATTGTTTTGGAGCAATAGCCAAACATTATGGGCCTTTCCTGGTGGTTGAAGTTACATCACTTCATAATGCAAAAAAGTAAAGGGTAATCTCTTAAAAAATAAATATCTCAGGAAACTTTCTTAATTAGACTTTTAAATAGAGATTTCAATTTTAACGGAGAGAAGCAAAGGTGATACAGTTAACTGTCACTTAAATTATGTCCTCAAATTAATGGGAAGCTAAGTAGGAACAAAGTAACCAATTAATTTTTTTTATGTGACAAGGCCTATTTTGAGAGTTTTCTGGGCTTTAGGCGACTGGAGTGCAAAAGCTTAATGCTTTATCTTAAGTGTGCTTGCTAAGAGAAAAAGAATGAGGGGATTATCATATCAAATACATAATAGTCAAACTTCAGACAGGTAAAGATTCCCAAGTCTCCTCTAAGGATTAATGTGATAAGCCCCTGGAATAGGAGGCTTTAAAATATTCCAATAGTCACTTCTAATTGAGCTTCATGATAGCATCTTTACCAAGAGTCAAATGTGGATTAAAAAATCTGCTCGCAAGGTCTCTAGCTAAAGATGGAAAATTAAGTACTTGCACACAATTCATGTCTTCTCCCAGATCTGTGAAAATACAGTCGTAGCACACGCACACGTGATTAAGTGGGCACTCGGGGAGGATTCAAATGTAAGCAATTAGGACAGGAAGGGAACTAAACTTATTCTGGAAGCGAAAAGTTAATTGATTCAAAACTCAATCGAAAGCTTCATCAAAAGTCTAGAAAAATGGAATAATATTAGAACTTGAAGACAAGGTTGATGACTTATCACTTATAGATAAAAACAGAGGAAAAAAGAATAAATAAACAAAATATACAAGATCTCTGGGACACTACTAAGGATCAAAACTGTAAAAATAGGAATAAATGAGGAACCCAATTTATAGGTTAACAACATAAAAAAGCCTATTCAATAAAAAAGCAGAAATATTTTTCAGATCTTAGGGAAGACATAGTCATTGAGTACCGGAGTCTATTTAGAGCCCCAAATAGACATTATAGAAAAGAACTTCTTCATGATCTACGGTGAGTGCCAGAAGCACCAAACCACGAAAGAACACAAAAAGCTGCATAAGAGAAGCTCCCATGTGCATATGAAGGCAACCCCATCCGGATAACGTAAGATGTCTCGGTAGAAACAGTAACGGCACTGGCCTTAGGGAGTGGGATGATGATTTTCAATTACTGGGACAAAAAAAGTGCCAACTTAGATTACAGATTATATCAGTGTCAGGAAAATTATCCTCCACAACCAATGGAGAAAGAAAGACATGCCAAGAGGGCATAAACGGACAGAACAGTGGACCACGCCCACAGGAAATGTGCACCTACAAGAAGAAGCAAGAAAAAGAGAGTGTGGGGGTAGGGGATGGTGAAATCTCACCAGAAAGTCTGGGACTTCAGCTCAGTGTAGAGCACTCCTCAAACACACAGGAGGTCAATGCCTAGTACAGCAAGAAGGAAAAGGAATGCTCTCATTCAGAGTATAAATAAGCAGGGGAGAAATAGGAAGGATTCAAATTATTAATTCAGAAAACCATCAAGTCTCTATGTTAAATAAAGGAGGAAGCAATGCATATAGATCATACAAAACACCCGGGAGAGAAAGCACAACAAAATGACAGGCATGTGTATACAACTTACAATAGCAACCCTGAGTGTAAATGGTGTCAGTTCTTCAAACAATTCAATCTGATCGGATTAAACCAGCATCCAAAAATGCCTGCTTGCAAGGAACTCATCTCATCAGCAAAACGCATACACACCGAGCGTAAAAGGGCTCGAAATACTATTTCAGCAATCCTGAAAGCAAACAGGAGTGGCTATATTCATATCCAACAAAATGGACTTTTAAAGTCAAAATTAGTCAGACGAGACAAATAAGATTTTATATATTGCGGGAGGGAACAGTTTCTCAAGGAAATGTATCCATCATAAACATTTATGATCTGAATATTGCAGAGTGCACTTTTATGAAACAAACACCGTGAAATATAAACGGAGCAATTGGTCTAAGGCAGCAATCATGGGTAACTTCAGTAGCCTGCTCCTACCAGCAGGGAGAGCTTCAAAACCAACTATTCACAGAAGCCAAATGGACCCAAGCAAACACCAACGGGGCACACTTTCAATAGCTAAAGAATATGTATTTTTTTCCCCCATCAAACCATGGAACTTTCCTCAAAATACGTCATATTTAGGCCACAAAGCAAGTCTTTAGAAGCACACATAGAGACTGGAGAGATGAATCAGTGGAGCAATTGTTGCTTTTGCAGAGGACCCAGGTTCTGTTCCCAGCATCTATGTGGTAGCTAACAACCATCTGTACCTCAAATTCTAGGTTATCAAATGTCCTTTTCTGACCACTACAGGCTCCAGGCACTCATGTGGTGTAGATACACACAAACACACACACACGTATATTATACATATATTACATATGCAAAATACTCATATAAATAAAATAAAGTAAAATTAAAAATATTTTGATCCTGTCTTTTTAAAGAACCACAGAAAATTGAAGTGATTTTTGCATCTTATCAGATCATAATGGGGAAAAAACCTAGAAATCAACAGTTAGAAGAACCAAAATAATTACATAAACAACGCAGAAACCAAAAAATAATAAATAATGTAAATTTATTAATAAATAATAATAATAAATAATAAATGTAAAGTTGTTGAAGAAATAATAGAGGAGCAATAAAAATTCTTAGAATTAAACTAAAATCAAAATGCAGTATACCAGAACCTATGGGGCACAATGAAAGTGAGGTTAAGAGGATGCTTACAGCTATTTGTCTGTAGTAAAAGCAGGGAGACCTCAAATAATGATGCATTAATGTCTTAAAAAAATTACGAACAAATCAAATTCCCCAATACTAAAAGGAAACAAAGAAAAGAGCAGAACAGGAAGAAATGAAAGAAACTCAAAAGAACAGCACAAAGGGTCATCAAAATGCGGGTATTTATTCTGAAATGATGAAAGTTGACAAACCCTTTGCCAAACGAGCTTGGAAGAGAAATAAAGAATCTTGGAGGGCCATTTCACATGTCAGTCTTTATATCATAGATCTAAATCAGTTTAATTTTATGTAAAGGGTGACGGGGAGGGAATGAGTGAGAGAGGGACAGAAGGAAATAATGAATCCTTTTTAGTTGTATAATTAATAGAGACATCTAAAGTCCTAAGATGAGAATTGTTCTGAAAACTAAGGCATCCACTCCGGTACACCGTCCGAATCCTTGCAGGGAAGCACTGTTTTTAGAGCTCAGTGTTTTATTCAGCATGAGGCAGACGGAGGCTGCGGCTCTACCTGAAGAGGGCTTAGTGGAGATTATGCTTCCTGGATAAACACAACTTATTTTTTTATGAGCTGACAAGCATGTATACATACCAGATTCTAATATTTTTCAAAAACATTCAGAGCTTCTGGTTTTTTTTAACTCCTAAGAAACACAGCTGTGTTATTAACAATCAGAGTGGGAAGATGACATCAAGATGGAATATGATAATATCTACTTTCTTGATAAATCATTAAAAACAAGCACATTTGTGCTAAGCACTCTTCGAACTTAGAAACTCAATCTGTAAATCAGTGTTCTCAGCCTTCCTAATGCTGGGGTCCTTTAATACAGTTCCTCACTTTGTAGTGACCCCCCCAACCATAAATTATTTCTTCACTACTACATAACTATAATTTTGCTACTGTTATGAATTGAAATATCTGATATGTGACACCTGTTGGGTCGTGCCCCACAGGTTGAGAACCACCGTCCTAAATTCTTATCTTTCAAATGAGGACAAGAAAAAAATGGGTATGTCGTAAGAATACTCAAGGATCAGGAGACGCTGCATACGGTGAACTTGTATACACCCTGTATTTCTCAATGGCAATACAGTGACTATTTATTTGTTACTTTGATAAGGAAGATTGACCACCCATCACCATTCAAAAAGCTCCCGATCAACCTGCTATTTTGAGATCAGGCCCTGTGAATGTTTTTCTTTTAATAAAATATTTTCAGAAACAGAAAAGGCAGAGAAAAAAGTATCATGGCCTATGCTTGGGCGGGTCTCAGGAAATGCCAGCAGTCAAATTTAAGATATAATTCACCTATGTGTATAACATTCTAATATGACACAATCGAGGATGAGCTCTGCTAACTCCCTAACTCTGAGAACTCTTTTCAAACATTACAATGAGTTTAAGGATGCATCGTTTCCTATGGTGTGTTCTAACGTGTTTTCTGGTAAACTAGGAATGCACGAGGTCCTCTGCTCTGTATGTAAACATCACCACATGTTATGGCAGGAAGAGGTTAGCAAACCATTTATTTAATTCAATAAGTATCTTAAAAAAATCACTTACTTTAAAAAAAAAAAAAGGAACATCTCTCAGTTGAGCCAAAAGTTGGAAAGCTGTTGGTAATTACAGGACTTCTAGTCTTGGCTGGTGTTCTGAGGTAGATGGTAATCTGAATAGTAGAAGAGACAGAGGGGGAAAAGGCAGGGGAGGAAGGGAGAGAACGCTAAGGAAGAGAGGAGAAACGAGGGAGGAAAGATCTTGAACTGTGGACACTTCAGATCTATCTTTCCTCTCCGGCTGGGATACAGATAAGTATCTATGTACAGTTCACGTTGTTACTTTTTACATATGGAATTCTGTTGACACTGTTGCCAAGGGCAGCATTTACTGAGCACGTACCTGCACTGCCTGCATTATGGGTTTTCATGTTATTTATATTGAGGTTCATAACGACATGCTGTGACATACGGAGTCGGTGCCTGGAGCCTCCATCCAAATGGCTGGGGAGCCTGGCTCTGACCCAAGAATGTGTACTGTATGAGAATATGCCTATAAATACATACATTTCTGCATTATTATATCTGGCATGCGAATCACACTGAAAGTCATTCTTCAATGATTGAGTTGAAAAGTGGATGACATTAATTTTTTTTTTAAATAGGTGGCCAGGTATGGTGGCCCACACCTTTAATCTCAGCACTTGGGAGGCAGAATCAGGCTATCTCTGTGAGTTTAAGCCATGTTCATCTACACAGTGAGTTCCAGGTCAGCTTGAGCTACACAGTAAGAATCTCTCTCCTTCTCTTACCCTCCTCCCCCTCTTACCCTCTTCCTCTCTCTCCCCTTCCTCCACTGCCTCTCCTTTTTTCTCTCCTTTCTCTCATGCCCTGTTTAATATGCACATACAAATATAAACATGTTATTTCCAAATGCATTATAAAAGATGGTTTCTTAAATATTAAGATAATTCACCTGTCTTTGGAGCCCCCAGACATCCACGCTTTGCATTCCCCATATGATTAGGTGATATAGTTGATCCTTAAACTTAAGTTTTATGCCATTAGACTCTATTTGAAAGGAAACACATGACCTTCTGAAGCCCAAACCTCAGGCTTTGCAGCTAATTTCACTGTGGTTTCAACTTAAAACTTCTGAGAACACGGCTATGTCTCCCGTGACGCTGCAGAGCAACCTCCACAGCCTGCATATCGAGGATGCTAAAGCCAGCAAAGAACTGCAGTCAGACAGGTGTCCTGAGTCGGCTCTGTGTCACTGGGGCACCGAGAGAACATTAATCCTACTGAAATCAATCTTGTATCTCATTGCCTAAGGGATTCTCCAAAGGCTTCAGATCGATGAAAACAACAGAAAAACTCCAAATGCCCTAAAAGGAAAATTACAGTAGAAAAGTATATGCTTTAATAATCAATATCTTCAGATATGTAAGCTGTGAGGATTTAGGAGACAAATTGGAATGTGGTACTAATACGTATGAGTGTTTCTGGAATACTGGGGACAAACTTGGTTTGAAGGAATTCTTTTCCAGCTCAAGTCAGAAAGTCTTCCAGGGATCCTCAACACACCTCTGGCCTACAATCACACAGCTGCTGCCACTAAGCTTATTCTCTGTCCCCAAACCTTGAAATTTTGGAGCCTGGAAAATTTATATGGCTACACAAGGCAGGACAGTGGTACTCCAAATACGTCTGCGTTCTAATCTCTAGAATTTTTCAACGTATCAATCTGTATGGCAAAGAAGAATTATATTGCAGATAGGATTGAGGCCATTCATGAACTGACATGAAGATGGAAAGTGCTATGGTTTAAATGAGTTTTCACAACTGATGTCATGATATTATAAAGTGTCAGGACCTTTCAGAGGGGGTCTTCAGATGTAGGAGTGGGGTGGTTCCCACAAGAGTAGGTTGTTACAAAAGAAGAAACCAGCCCTCTCCCCATGAACTTGCATTTTCTCTACGACCATGTGACGTCTTTCTAGATCTTACTCTATTCTCTAAAACACCCTCAACTGTAAGCCAAAACCAGGGCCATGACCTTGGATTTCTAGAATTTTGAGATAAATTTGTATTTTTTCTTCACACAGCTTCTGGACTCAGGTACACCTTGTTACTGCAACATAAAATAGACTAAGGTAGGGATATTTCTCTGAAATTTCCAGGATGTAATCCCAAGGATGCCCAGAAATGGAAAATGTGGGCAAATGACAGAGGAGATATGATAACAAAATCTTGAGAATGATGTAATGCTTTCAAGAGAGAGGAAGGGGCCTTAAGGCAGGAATGATCTCTGGACCACCCTTATCCTCTTGTTCCTACATAGGAGCTTCCTATGGAAGCAACAAGAAATGACCATGACACTAATTGCTTGAATAAGAAAATGTACTGCTGTTGTCTTTGAAGGTGACAGTCCTACGTGGATATCCAACAACTTGCACAGCTGAATAGTGCTTTGCGAAGATGTTCATCCCGTGCATTAGAAGGTGGTTAGCAGTGTCCCAGGCCAGTATCAGTCCCCACTCCTAGGCTGCGACATTTAAACCTGCTCCTGGGCATTGCGAAATCATACCCAACTGACATTTATTGGTTTATAATTTGTAGCTGATGGCCACTAGCTAAAATCTAAGCTCTAGGAGGGTGCAATTTAAAGAAAGCCATCAATGCTGATAATGATAAAAACAAAGTAAAACTGGAAAATATTCCTATGTGGATCTAGAATACTTTTAGAAAGGCGATTCAAAATAGATCCGTTTCTTGGAAGATTTACTGCATATAAAAAGTAGCACGACTCTTCCCCTATTTCCTTTTTTTTTTTAATATCTAGCACGCATAGAAAATCTTTATTATGGGTATTGACCTTAGAAAGTGATTGTCTCGAGGAGGCTTCGGCTAATGTCATTTGAAGAATAAAGGGCAGCGTGATACTTAAGCAGAGTAACATCCCAAGGAATGAGGTGAAGAGGAATAAATTAATGCTTAAATGGACTTGTCTACCACAGTCCTCAGATTTCGGTGGCACTAATGGATCAGACCTGGAGGTTGTCTGGCAGGAAAGGCAGACACACAGAGATTCTCAGGGCAGCGGGGAGTCGCCCGATTTTGTGCCACTCTGCCATCACCACCAAAGGAAAACTTAGCAAGGTGTGGAGAGAGTTTTGATCATTACAAGGCAGGAAAGGGATGTGACTATTATTATCTAGTGGCTGGAGGCCAGGATCCGGCTAACTATAATGCATAAAGGTGGTTCTCCACAATGAAGTGCTAGCCCCGAACAGGGAGCCTCCATGTCTGGACTAGAATCCCTTCTCCATCACCGCTTACTTCTTTAATAAACCTGCCTCCCTTCTCCTCCTGGGAAGACAGGCAAGCTAGCATTCAGCATTTCCCCAGTTAGGGACAAGCACGTGAGCGAGCTTTGGCCCCTGCAGTGTGGGTACAGCATTATGGACAGTGTCTAAGCCTGACCTGTGAAGAAATGGCCTTCCTAAGAAACCATCTGTTTCTCTTCTCTCATCTATAAGGAGCTGCGGTGGCAGAATGGTAGATGGGAACCTAAGTATCTGAGTGGCTACACGGAGCAGGCCTGCTGCACCATCTTTCCTGAGAAGGATCCACATTAGCCAGTGCTGTGAATAACAGCTAAACCTTTATAATGTTAGATTACCAGTGTGTGTGTGTCCAGGGAGGTGACTCTGTGCCTTGTGTTCTTCATCTGGATGATGATGATACTGATGTCTGTGGCCATAGGAGGATTGTTGTGAGTGTTGTGAGGATTTACAAAAAAAAAAAAAAAAAACCTCTTAGGATTGTTTCTGGTGAAAAGAAAGGGGCTTTTGTTGGTTACTTGTTTGTTTCACTTACAGGAGCACCTTTGGTGATACCATGTAAAATAACCAAGTACCATCTTAGACCTAAGAAGGTGCTTACCTACACATTTGCTTTCATTGATTCTAAAATATAGGTATATCCATGCTTACCACCCTGCATAAAACTCAACTCCAATTGCTCAAAGACCTCAACACAAAACCAGATCCACTGAACCTGATAGAAGAGAAAGTGGGGAATAGCCTTGACCACATTGGCACAGGAGAAGACTTTCTGAACAGACGATCATTAGCACAGACACTAAGATCAAAACTTAATAATTGGACCTCATGGAACTGAAAGGCTTCTACATGGCAAAGGACACCATCATTCAGACAATGTAACAGTTACAAATGGGAAAAGATTTTTACTAACTACACATCTAATAGAGAGCTAATATCCAAAATAAAGAACTCAGAAAACCATGCAATAAGAAAACAAGTAACCCAATCAAAATGAGGTATAAAACTAAACAGAGAATTCTTAAAAGAAGAAACTCAAGTGACTGAGAAACCTGTCTGGGGCGAGCATGCGCTCTGCTCACTCCAAGCATCTGTTCTCCGCTCGCACAATCTAGTATCAGTTTTCTATATCATTCATTTTTCCCCCCCTGAACAAATCACAGTAAGCACTTCCTATGGAATTTGACAATGGTGGGACTTGTAATTCAAGAAAAAGAAGTGAAAACATACCATATTAGAAGAAAAAATACCATATTAAAAGGAAAAGAAAAAAAATATCACCAAGGTGGAAGTTTGCACAGTACTCGGAATCACGGGTAGGGTTGGACACCATGGAATGATTTCTGGGAGCAATGTCTTTGGTAGATCCTGAAAGATGGAAGTCTCAGGGAAAGGTTATTCGAGGTGGAAGGATGAACAAGCATAGGAGGGAGCAGAAAAGGACAAGGTGACTTAAGGAGGTCAGAGCTCAGCATGGCTCTGTAGGCATTATGAGCGTTTGGAGCTCAGCACAGCTAAAGCACAGGTATGGGAGACAGATGTCGGAGTTACTGTGTGTTTTTAAGGCACTTTCCCGTTTTGATCACGGTCTATTAAACTTTCTGTTCTATTTTATCCCCCACCTTCATGATCCACGATTCCCACCATCCCACTTCACTCCAGCACAAGCATGAGAAACTTCTACAAAGTCAACACATCACGTCACCCCTTGGTATGCATGGAAAGCCGGGATATCATGTCACAGCTCCCAGAGCTCATTAAACAGCTACTTCTGATTAAATTAAGCCCATTAATATCATCCTCAAAACATCTTTAGGGGGTTTTGCTTTCTAATTATATCAGTAATGGCTTCCAACTTGGCAGCCAGCATTCTTCACTTCTTACTTCTACACACCAATCCAAGGGACGACACCCAAGTGGCACACCAGTTCTCAAACGGAAAGAAATTCCCATCACCCGTGATATCTGGGGCCTCGTTTAATTTTCCATGTTCTGCTGCTATGACATAAATGCCTCTGCTCTCGTGGTTCCTCCGAACTTTGGTAATTATGTATGTTTATTCCAGCGGCCCCTCTCCTTTTCTGCCTCAGGTCTCATCTTTTACAAGCTGGTCTCCATTTCTGTACAGCACCACTATGCTTCCTGAACACTCTGTAACTGTATCCGCAGAAGACTTTACAGAAAACCACTTGTGGTTTCACAAGCACTCTACTCAGCCCAACGTCTGTGCCCTTTGCCACAGCACTGTCTCTTATCCTCAGGATGTGCTGCCGTCTCTACCTAGCTGGCCAAGTCTATATCCATGTGAACCATTTTCTTAGTAATCAGCCTTCATCACTTACTAACATCCTTCCGAATCTGGAGCATCTCCATTCCCCTTTGATGTGCATCTTTTGGACTAGTTGCGGTTATTTAAAACATAGCATTTATTACCATGCTAGAGTCAAGGTGGTGTTACTTGGCTTATGCTCAGATAACGCCTGGAGAGGCTCAGACATTGAACTAGGGGCTGCTGGACGCATTGTCCATTCACTGAACTGATCTGCAAGTGTGTTGAAAGGCTTCTCAAATGTGGGAGACAGTGGAAGCCCACCACCCCCATATGTTATCAGACTTTAATTGTTCCACATTTTAAAATGCTTATCAAAATGTTATTCTCATTTATGATCTTTAGGCATACTGGTTGGTATCTACATGCATCTAAGTTGGAGAGAGGTGATGACCAGCATTGTCCTACAGTAAGGATATCAGGGACACAACAGGCGAGGAGATGGTGGGGGCACACAGTCCATTCCGTTGTGCTATATTCCTTTAAACAACCTAAAACTTTCACTGAAGTGTTCCATATATTTCACTGATTACTCCATCTACTTATTGATCCATCTATCCATCCCTCAATCCTTCCATCCACCCATCTATCCATCCATTCACCCACCTATCCATGTATGTATCCATTATCCCAAAACTTTGAGCTCTTCCTACACTGTGTAAGGCAAGCCTCTATTCCTCTAAGAAGCAAAGGCAGAACATGACGGAAAACCAGTCTCCACGTGTGAAGGATTGAGACATCAATTACTGCTCTAAAAAGACCTTCCAGGATTTAAATTAGAAACAGGTTAGCTTTCTTCTGTATCTTGGGAAAATACCCAGAGCTTCTCATCTTTGGATTAATATTGAGTATCATCTGATTGCTAATTTCCATGGAGACCTCTTGGGCTGCGAACTTCATGTTTTATATGTCCAAGTAACGAGGCTGCATCAATCAAACCCGTGGGTGTGCAGGGTCTGCCTGTTTCGCAGGCTTTGCCATGGCTTTGCTTGTACTACATCTATCTTCCTTGGCACAACACATTTCAACGCAGACCATCTATGCATCGTTTTTCTTCTCTCCTTTGCTCCCAGAGTTTAATTGATTTTTCTGTTGATAAAACATGCGCTCACCTTGCATTCCTTGCACCTTCTTGACAACTGCCATTTGGTTTACATTTAAAAAAAAAATCAGAATTGGCAGCCTATTTTAAAAACAATCTGTCACCCCTTTTCATCCCTCTGGCAAGTCACTTTTACTGAAGTTGTCACCAGGCTGTGACCAGGGATGACCAGGGATTCCTGAGTCTGTCTCGATGTAGGCTGGGCTGACCTGATCAATGCTCTCTTTGGGAGGCTGTTTTTCCCCCAGTTGTATGGTCTTTGGTATGCATCCTCTATCCTGCCTCCTCCCATCATTCCCTGTCCTCTTAGGAAGTTCGGAGTAAATCCTTAATCACTTTTGCAAGTCCTTCCAGGCTAAGCCACTCAGCCAACCTTTTCTTTCTGCGCATGCGCCTAAAGTGGCAAATTACCGTCGTGAGACTGATGGGTGAGTTGGCAGGTAGGCTGCCAGGGCATGTGGCTCTTCCTGCGGGAACTGGCTGAACCTACCGAAGGGAAGGAGGACTGGGCAGCAGACTGTGATAAAAGCAAGCAAATAAACCACACATTCGTTCCGTTTGGAAGGCACGATCCACTTCCTCTGTCTGGGCTCTGCGCACTGGGAACTGACAGAGCCGCTGACAGAACAAACCTGAGCCTCCGAATCGCCACGGGGAGGATCAGTCACCAAAGGCCCACAGGAAAGTACCCCCCACCTCCCCCGTGATTGATATAAAAGGAGCATGAAGAAAAGGCTCGGGAGGAAGGGGCCCTCCATGGTTCCCCCCCCCCCCAAGGGACGACTACACCATGCTGTAAGATCTTAGAAGGATGCAGGCTTTACCACGGAACACTCACTGATGGATCCTTTGCTGGCTGAAAGGGGCAGTGTAGCAGTCATTCTCCTCCAGGTCTGGCAGTGTCTCCTTGTCCAGCCTCATGGGCTTCTTTGGTAACCATCTCCGAAACCTGCTTATTTGTTTATCGATCCTGTGGTACATGGAAGGCAAGGCAGAGAGTACAGCATGTCAGCTATCAGCCTGAAACATAGGAGCCATAAAGACAGCTCCACACCCTCCAGAGATTCTCCCTACACCCAGAATGGCCTCATTTTTCCGGACGGAGAGAAGAGAGCTGGGGACCTGACATTCCTTCACAGTCTCTTAAGGGACCTCAATATCACTATCTTTGGACAGATTTGAATGACATATTCACCCACATGTTAAGGAATGATGAACTGGTCACAAGGTTGGACGGTTCTGGAAAGGAAGTAGAAAGTCCTTTAAGCCTGCAATGTTACATTTTGTAGAGGCTAGCAATGCAATTTGTGTCTGGGAAAGGCAAGGTCAGAGAAGAGTTTCAGCTGTGGTTAACTTGGGGCTGGAGCAGTAGTACATCCTGACTGGGTACAGGGAAGATGAGGTCATGATTTTGGCTCTCTGCCTGTCACACCTCCTCTAGCTCTCTAGCTTTCACCACGGTTTTCAAAGCTCACAACTTCAGCCCTGGGGTATCAGGGCACACAGGTGTCACTCTGGCCGCTGTGCACAAAAATGCCAGGTGGGAAAAAAAAGGCTAATGATGTACTGTGGTTTATAAAAGGCATTTTCCAAACTGGCATTATGCTCAGTCATTCAGCTTCCCACTGGCCAGTTAATAGAAATCGCTCGGCTCTGCTCATAGAAAACAACTAGAAACCGCACCAGACTTCAAAATATATACGCTACCTCAGTATCAACAGATATGACAGAATGCTTTCTCTGGGTGAGCAAGTACCTATGCCAAATGGCATCTGGTGGAGATAGGATGCATAGGTGCTGTTTGCACTTTACACACACAGAAGAGACCCCAAAAGGTGATTATTAAGTCCAAATTAGCCAGACCTGACTCTTGATTTTAGGGATCCCAGCATTTGCTGACAAAGGGGCTTAAATTGTGAGGGATACAGAAGAAACAGATTTCCTTAAGGAAGAAAATACGTTAATGCTTTCTATGTCTGTTAACTGAAAACACAGCATTCAGGCAGGATTTATTTTTCCAATTAAAATATCTGTATAACAACTTTATCATTTGAAATGAATGGGATAGTTCATGTGTTAACTTCGACTGGGCCAAGGGGTGTCCAGATGACTGGTAAAAATGTGACTTTAGTTATGGTTCTGAGCACGTTTCCAGAACGGTGCATAGCAGAGTGAGACAAGACTTTGGCCATCACTAGTACACATCCTTAAAACTGCTGAGATCCTGGATAAAAGCAGAAGGCGAACGGTGGGTAAATTTGCCCTCTTTGAGCTTGTGTTTATCTTCTGCCTCCAATACTGGTGATCCAAGGCCTTTTTACTTGGACCATGAGATTTCCTAGGTCATAGGACTTTTTAGCCTCTACAATCTTGTGAACTTAAAGCCCTAAGTGAGTCTGAAGGCCAGATACGCAGTAGTGCTGGTATCTGAGGGCAGGAGACAATGGATGTACCAACTCAAGCAGAGAGCAAACTTGGTACTATCTATTCATCCTTTGAAGAAGCAAGGCATTGAGGTTCCCTCAAAACAGTGGTTCTCAACCTATGGGGTCGAATGACCCTTTCACAGGGGTGATCTAAGACCATCAGAAAACACAAACACACATATTCACATTACAATTCATAGCAACAGCATATTACAGTTATGAATTAGCAACCAAAATAATTTTATGGTTGGGGAGTCAGAATTAGGAAGGCTAAGAACTACTGCTGTAAAAGATGAGAATTCCTCAACTCAGTAAACCAGCTGTGCCTAATGTATACCTAAGGGAGAAAGACAAGAACAAATAATCCAACCAACTAGAAAAACAACCAACCAAGTTACTAGAGTTGAAAAACACATCTCAACAATAACTTCAACTACCAACAAAGGGGGGGAAAGATTTGTTAATCTGATAAAGAAGTAAGATCCGACAATTTATTGTCTTCAGTAAAATACCTCACTGGCAAAGATATTCCCAGAGTTGACATCAAAGAATAGAAGTCACTCCATCAGGAATATGGAAACCCCAAAAAAGCTGGCCTTGCTACTCCAATACATGAGAAAACAGACTTCAAAGCAAATGTCTCCAAAGAAATAAAGTTCCTGCATATTAATAAAGAGAGAAACACACATATACATACACACACACAGAGGGGAGAAAATTTATGTATATAGAAAACATGAGGGCTTCCAGTTTCATCAAACAAGCACTACTGAGCATGAAAGGTCAGAGAGGTAGGGACGCAATGGAACAGCAATAGTGGACAGTGTAGTATTATACTTCCTTCAGATAGGGCCCCCGAACTGAAAGGCCACAGAAACTTCTGACTTCAACTGCATCAGTCAAAACGGACTCAACAGAGATTTTCAGCACTCTGATCAAAAGATACAGAATAAAGGTCCTTTTAGCAGCCCAAGGCACTCTCTCTAAAACAGACTTCATTCTAGGAAACTATTTTAAAACTAACAAATACAACAGAATCAAATGGTTTTTCTCCTATATTTTCATATTATAGTGGAGTAGAGACATTCAGAAACTACTCGGATACCTGGAGATGGTGGAATGCAATCTTAATAACCAGTGAGTCACTGAGATATCAGGGATGAGATTTAAAACTTCCTAGAATCAAATTAAAATGATGCCTCATTTATCAGAGCCTCCTGAATACAACTAAGGTAGTTCTAAGAAGATCTGTAGCTATGAATGCTAACTTTGAATTAACCTCAAAGGTCTGATAAAGAACCTATAATGCACCCCGAGGTCTTAGAAAAACAGAAACAAGCCAAATTCTAAGCACCAGGTAGCAAAAACAAAACAAAACAAAAACAAACAAACAAAAAAAAGATCAGTGCAAAAATTAATAAAATGGAACCCTAAATAATCATACACAGAATTAATCAAACAAAATTTAGTCCTTTGAAAAGACATAAGATAATCCCCTAACCAAAAGAAAGAGAGGAAAGAGCAAAATAATAAAGTCATGGATGGAAAAGTAACGCTATAAAAGAGTCCGATGAGGATCAGAGAAACGCTAGGAAAACCCAAAAATCTAGAAGCAATGGATAAATTGCCATAACATATGAATATGACCTACCAAAGTTAAACCAAGAAGCTATAAACACATCCACACCAAGAATGAGATTTTAGCATTAATAAAAAGCCCACCCATAAAGAAAAGCCCAGTACTGGATAAATTTATTGCTGATTCACAAAAACTTTAAGGAGCCACTAATACTAATTATTCTCCAACTGATTCGGAACAGAGAGGCAGGCATACTGAAAGCAGTGTCACTATGATGCCCAAACCAGTAAGTCACAACCAAAGAAGAAAACTACAACCCAACTTCTCTGATGAGCTGAGATGCAAATGTTCTCAATAAAATTCTTGCAAACCAAATTCAAGAACACATTAAGAAGGTAATATACCATGGCCAAGATGGTTTCATTCCAGAGGCAAGGTTAATTCCACACATGCAAATCAATAACTGTAATACAATGGCTAGTTAGACTCAGGGACAGAAATCACAAATCACCCGAGTGGACGCAAAGGAAGCCTTTGACAAGGTCCCACATCTCTTGCAGACAAAGGTCCCGGGGAAAGCAGGAACAGAAGGAACATGGCTCAGCAAATAAAGGCTGCGTGGGGCAACTGCACACCCACGTTCTGTGGAAAACCAGAAAGCATTTCCTTTAAAGCCAAGCGCGAGATGTCTGTGCTCGCTGCCCCATGCAGTGCTGTGCCTTAGCGAGGACCATGAGAAAACAGAAAGAAACAAAAGGGACACAAATAGGAGAGGAAATCAATGTGTCCTAACCTGCAGGTGGCAAGACCCTGCACTTCACAGGCTCTAAAGACACCGCCAGAAAATTATTAGAGTGGGCACACACTTTCAGCACAGTCACACAATAAAAAAATTATCAATGATAGCAAAGAATAGTTTTTTCTATATCAATAATGGACTTGCCAAAAACACAAATGAGGAAAAGCATAATAAGTTCAAAAATAGATCTAGGAACAAGAACAAAATATAATGGCATATACTCATGAAAATACCCTAATAAAAATCAAACAGTTTGAATGCTAACAAAAATTTAACATTAATTTTTGACTTTAAAAAAGAATTGATAAGGTATCACAGTTTTTTTTTTAATAGTTTGCCTCTCAACATTTCCCTTTTGAACTGTACACCAGGAACCTCCTAAGTTCACTAGTGTAAGCTCAGGGACTTCCTTAACAGGACTCATAAATTAGACTTCCTCCATGAAGCTGGTTGACTGCCCCATGGCTCTTGACTTTCTCCCATCTGATTGCCTTATAATTCATTCAAGGAAGAAGACATTGGCCGGCAGGTCTTCTGTAACGGAGCTTTTACCTGTCACCCACCTCCAGCTTGAGGTACTAATCAGGTTGCCCTCTGCAGAATCTGGGCTCTGTGTGTGGAGTGACTAGGAATTCAGGCCAGCTGGGTAGCAGCTCTCTGCACAGATGGAAACAAATGAAGCCGTACGGAAACCACACATAAATACTCAACGGGAATGAAGTGGCAGCTCCCAGCAGCCAGCTGTGTCACCACAATGTAAAGAGAGAGCCCAAGGGGGGGCGATAAAATGATTAATTAATTGAAAAATGAAGGGTAAAAGGAAGAGAAGGGAGATTGGCTTGGCAGAGAAGGTGAAGCTGCTCCTTGTTTATCACCATGCCTAAATCCTGTCTCTGTTGTCCTATCGGCAAAGCCGCCAACCTTCCTGAGTCAAGAGTTATAAAACAGGGTAATAGCAATAGCAGGCATCATCGTGATCATCATCATCATCCTTTTGACCCTCAGGGCGGTCCGGAATTTCATAAATGAAGATGTATGTGAAAAGCTCTGGAGAAGTTTTCAGACACATTAACAAGCATTGGTGATTTCTAAAGGAGCACACAAGACTACTGGGACAATTAAAGGAAGCAAAAGAACTGGATTTTAACAACACTATAAAGCTGTAATCCAAGTACTTGGGAGACAGAAGCAGGAAGATCAGGAGTTCAAGGCCAGCCTGGGCTACCTGAGACCCTGGCTTATAAAACTAAAGCAGACACACAAACAGAGCAAAACCCTACAGTGGAAGGAAGAGATTCAAGAGAAGGTTTTGATAAAAGCTGAGACGCTTGCTGGGTTTAGGGGTGTTGGGCTTTCCCTGGGGAGCCTGCACAGAAGCAGAACGAAGCCCGGAGTGCCCAGGTTCTAGAAGACCTACTCCACAATCTGTGCTTCTCACAATGACAGATGACGACACCCACCCTCAAACGAGGCCAGTAGCTTGTGTGATTTGTCCTGCTTGGCAGAACTGCTCCCAAAGGTGCTCTCGCTCGAATGCCAGGAGGAGCTTGTCTGTTATGCTCTGTGGCACCAGAGCTTCGGAAGTTAGAAGCATAGCAGTAGGACTTAGGGAAGAACATTCTGGATGAATCAGACGGGAATCAATTAACCATAGCAAAAGTTAAAAGGTGAGAGAGCTGCCTCTGGGTAGAGGCGAGAGAGAGCAGATGTGAGAGCAAAGGAACAGGGGACTCACGTGGCTGCCCTTGAGGACAAGAAGGGCTAGGCTGTCTTACTTATAGAAGTTAAGAACGACTTTCCCCCAACAGCCGGCAAGGATGTTGATTTCAACCCTCTTACGGTATAAAGTGCTGTACCAGCAACCTAAAGAAGCCTGGATGCAAATTACCTTCTTGGGAGTCCAGGTTAGAGCCAAGACTCAACTCTACCTTGATTTTGGCCATTGAAGACCTTGAGCAAAGAATTCAGTGGACAAGCTCAAATATTAAACTTATATAGGGGCAGGGGACATGGCGAAGACCTTGGCTCATTGGTTTAGCATTGATTTTTCTTGGACACATTGTCACTTGGCTCATTTTGCTCCGTTTATCCTATTTACTAAGCAAACACCCTCTTACAGCCTCCACAGGCAAATCAATAAAGAGAAGATGGATCACCACTTGGGCATGTCTGGGGCCTAAACACAAGTTAATATCTGAAGTATAAGGTGAACTACTTTTAGAGAAACTTCTTTGGATGGTGAGTCTGGGCTTTTCTAGCCTTTGTGGCAGGGAAGGTTCTAGAAAAACACCTGACAAGCAACACAAACAAATGGGCAGGTCTGCCAGCTCTGAAAGAATGGCTTCCCTGGGGATCTTAGGAAGCCTTCATGTAAACCCTGGGACCCTCAGGAGTGGTGATGGGTAGAGAAAGAGTCACACGCAAAGGATTGTCCTTACTCTGGCATGCTGGCCTGCCAAAGGCCTTTATAAATTATCTCTATGCATGATCTCAACTTAGTAGCTGTAGGCATATTCTGGAGGACAAGAAGAAAATCTTCTTTTACTTTGAGCCCTAAATACCTAGTGGAAATCAACACTAGTAACTTGACCAGATAAAATTTATGAGCCAGGCCTTTTTCAAAATTTTTAGTTTGAAATTATGATGTGATTACATTTTCCCCTTCCCTTTCCTCCCTCCAAATCCTCCCATATATCCTGTCTTAGTCAGGGCTGCTATTTCTGTGAAGAGACACCATGACCACAGCAACCTTTAGAAAGGAAAACGTTTAGTTGAGGTGGCAGCCTACAGTTTCAGAAGTTTAGTCCATTATCATCAGGGCAGGGGGCATGGCAGCTGGGAGTATGGCAGCGTGTTTGCAGATATGGTGCTGGAGAAGGAGCTGAGATTTTTACACCTTGATCAGCAGGCAACAGGAAGTGGTCTGAGACGCTGGGCATGGCTTGAGCGTATATGAGACCTCAAGCCCACCTCCACAGTGACACACTTCCTCCAACAAGGGCATACCCACTCCAACAAAACCACACCTCCTAATAGTGCCACTGCCTATGAGCTAATGGGGGCCAATTACATTCAAAGACCACAACCCCTTCCCACCCTCCTTCCCAAATTCATGGCCTCTTTTTTCACTAATTGTTATCCCATGCCTACACACACACACACACACACACACACACACACACACACACACATACATACATATACATGTACATTCCTAAATATAATCTGTTAGTTCCATAAATGTTACTTGTATGTGTATATTCAGGGCTATTTGGCACTGGAAACCAATCGGTGTGTTATTCCCTGGAGAAGACTGCCTCTCTTGCTCCCAGAATTCTTCAGCTGCCTCTAGTTAATTGCGCAGGGTTGAGGCCTCCCAGGCTTTCCCCCTCTAGTTGAGTATGGTCATTGGTGTCCTACTTGTTTGGCTCATGTCTGGGTGGTCACGTTGGTGAGACTTTATGGTTGACATTAATAGGAGACATAGTCTCACAGCAAACTCTGGGATCCTCTGGCTCTTCCATTCTTCCGGCCCCCTTCTTCCCACAATGTTCCTTGAGCCTTAAGTGCAGGAGGGAACCAGACCTTCTTTACTAACACTTGCTTTTCTCTGGACCCATGCTCTACCAGGACATTCGGAGAGATGATATGAAGGAGAGAGGTGACAGATGAGCTTTGGTTGGTGGGTTTTCTTAGCAGGGGTAGCTCATAGGCCTTGTTTGCTGGGAGTGAAGTTCCCCTGGCCTGCCAGCAGCCAACAGGAGGCTTGGGTTTCCCTTTCCTCTTCTCAGAACCAAGTCCCATGCATTCACCCCATCTCCTTGGATAGGAATTAGGTGTCTTCGGAAGCGAATGCCACTCTTTTAGGTCACGGCTCTCCTATCTGGAGCATAGCTTAGATACCTTAGAGATGACTCCAAGGGCCTTAGAACATTTGCATAGATTAAATTTTAATAGTAGGGATGGAAAATTACAAACCACTTCTCATTCTGTTAGTATGCCCATCTGATATAACTGTAATAAACAGAGCCTGTAATGCATAGGGCCTAGCATTCCCTCCGTCTAGTATATAATAAAGGAAAAACCCAGGCAGAAAGCCCACAGCAGGCATGGAGGGAAATAGAGAGTTATGAGACTTCAACTCTAACTGCCCACAATAATCACATTTGTTACTTTGTAATATTTTCTGAAGATTGTTTTCCAGGATCATTTTATCCTGGAAAAAAAATCAGGCAAAGAAGAGATGATAAACTCTCCCCCATTTATTGAATAGATAATTTATAATGCCTGTAAACCTGCCTAGAGATTAGAATCAAAGCCGTGTTTAATAGACCAGGCACGGGTATTAAAAGGTACTTATTACAAATACATGAGTCTGAGCTACATGAGGATGGTTTATGGGAGTTGGGTGGGTTTTCAATATAAAGATGTTTAGAAAAGGTGCTTTATTCTTGCAAAAAACGAAAACAAACAAACAACCCCCCCTCCCCGACTTCAGATGTTTATCCTTAAAAGAGAGTTGGGTTGGACAACCCATTGGTGGGTTAATGGGATTAGATGCAATTTATGTAGATGAAATTAAACAATACATTGAATGCCCACATACAGTATGCCAGGAGAATTTCAGAAGGCTGCAAGTCAAATGTTTCCTTGCTGGGGTGCTAATAATATCACAAGCGGCAGCTGTGCCTTTAGACTTGCATTTCAGAGTTAGCTCTGAGGGGCGGATGCTCCTCAGCACTTGGGTTAGTCTATCCTGGGGTGAGTCACTGAGAGGAATATGGATCACACTTCCTTCTTAGCTGGCTTTTCAATTAGCCACTAGCCACTGGGCTTCAGGAAGTCCCTTGGCTCCACTGCCTAGCAGCAAGGAAGACCTTCTCCAGAGCGCCTTACCCACTGCTTACTACTGTTGCTGAGGCTTCTTTTTCTTTCCCTTCTGCCACATTCTTCCAGTGTGTTCCATGGTCAGTTGTTCCAAGAAGATCATTTCTGCGCTGAACATCAACTTTTGTCATGGCAGAGTTTAGTGGCTAGTGTTTGTTAAGCCGTTCTTCTGGTTCTAGATAAGCTCATGCTCACTCAAACAGGGTCCTCTTCACACTTGAGGGACATGGTCATATATTAAGCTTAATCTGCTTCCCTCCTCTTGACTCCTGTTCTAATCCTTCCTTTCTTCCCCTTCCTTCCAAACTCCCTATCAAGACAGCAGCGAATACTCATTGCCTGTAAATCCTCGATGCTAAGATAACGTGTCTTTAGTACAGTATGTGCTGGGTGCCTATGATCTCAAGACTGGGGCAACAAGGATTTCTGCATGTTCTAGGTTAGTCTGGGGCTACATAGTGATTTCCATGCCAGCCTGACTACAGAGTGAGATTCTGTCTCAAATAACCAAAAAGATACAGCAACAAAAACAAGAGCTCTCTCCCCAGCACCATTTTTAGTTTAAGAGAAATGTAATTTATCAACTGAATTTAGACTTACTGAATCAGAAACCCTGAGGATGAACCCAGCCACCTGCCTTTTTAATATTTGCTGAGTAATCCTGATGCGTATTCAAGGATGCTATTTCCACATAGATGGCTACTACGGCCACCATTGGCGACTTGTAAAGGTGCTAAACAGATTCCAGTTCATCGCCACCCATCAGAAGCTGGAGAATGCACACCTGTATGTAAACTTGTTTCTGGCTCTGTTGATGTCACCCGTTCTTCTTTCTCCTCCTGTCTCCAGACTGTTCTTTCATTTTCTTCTGTCTCTTCTGGTCCCTTTACTGCAGGTTTTTAAGAGAAATTGCCACTGGTTCTCTTCTTTTCACTCTTGATATCTTTCTCAGAAAATCCCACACACATCCTTCTGGCTCGGGGTAGGGCTTCTATGCTACTCCTGTCCAGCTGGCTTCTCTAACTTTACTTTTCTCTTAGGTGGCTTCACCACCAGTTCCAATGGCCTCCAGAATACCAAAGTACCTGCAGTGTATTGAGTTATAATAAAGAATTTTCCATTCAGACAGGATTTCTCCGCGTAGCCATGGCTGTCCTGGAACTCACTCTGTAGACTAGGACTGGCTTCAGACTCAGATCTACCTGCCTCTGCCTCCTGAGTGCTAGGATTAAAGGAATGTGCCATCACTGGCCAGCTGAGAAGGCAGAATTATTACAAGGAAGTCGCTACCTTCCTCATCACACATGTACACCTGCTGGGTCTCCTTTCTGCTTTTAGCTCCAGCTATAGTTTTCTTACTCAGAAGTAGGGAAAGTATCTTTTCTCAATTTCCAAACACCCATGAAGTTCTAACCCTTTGCCTAAAATTTTACAATTTTATCTACTTTGAGGTTTTTTTTTTTTTTGGCCTATTCAGGAAGCAGAACAATGATTTAAAAATGAAAGCTAAAGAAAATGGGTAGAGGGAAGGAGGGGGGAAGAAGGGAGAAAGAGCAAGAGAGCATAAGAGAATGAGGGCGAGAGAGCGTGCAAGAATAACTACTACGCTTATTTTAAAGAACTTCCCAGGCATCAGAGCTGCTGGCAGACGGACTACGATGGCCCTGTTCCCAGCATGTCCAAATAGGAGCTGCATGACCACACAGCAGAGGTGGAAGAGTCTCATGAAGGACTGGACTTGCAGACACTGATGTCTCACCCAACTTTGAGATTCTGTTTCCTTCTGTCGTCATGTAAGCCTTTAAGTCTTTTCACCCATCTTCCATGGCTAAACAAATATTTAGCCAAAAGTCAGTGTCCGCCATTTTAACCAGACTTGGTTTTGTGTGTGTGTGTGTGTGCGTGTGTGTGTGTGTTTGTGCGCACACACCTTTCCTCCCACTCTGCTCCTCTCACAGATGTATGAGTGTCATGAATTCATTCATCCCACATAGTAGGTACTAGATGCTGAAGATGTGAAACAGCATTTGCTCTCCTTGGATTCCCACAGCATCCGGTGAAGAGATGGGATGAGGTGACAGGGATAAAGGGTACCAGTGGGATGAAGGAATGAGGCATCTTTGACCTACTCAAAAAGTTCAGTCACAGGAACTGAGTTTTGAGGTCCGGGTAGGTACTATCTCGGCGAGAGTAAAAAAAAGCACTATCCAGAAGGACTACTCTGTAACAATATGTAAATCCAAGCTTCATGATGCATTAGAGAGACACGAGCGTTCACAGGAGGCAAGCGTTATCTAAGGAGGCAAGAGACAAAGGAAGAGAGTTCATCCAGGGCTGTGTTTGAGCCAAGCCCTTTTCTCTTCATTTTGGCCATAGAGGACAATTTGCTTTCAAATTGTCAGAACAGGGGCAGAGAGAGAGAAAATGGTCTAAGACAGGCAGGAGGTAAGGACGGCTCAGGTAAGGATGGCACTGGGCAAGCACAGCATCAGAGATGGATTCTAGAAGTTATCCTGGAACAGCATGCAGAGTTCAAAAGCCTGATTAGGGGAGGGCAGAGTCCAGCGCGACCCCGAGGCACACGTCACAGAGCTATGCCAAGAGTGGCACGGGAGTGGAGACTCCACGGAGTCTAAATGGCTGCCTGGCAAATAAAATTAGGGCTCGCTAGAATTAGAAGGCTCTCTTTTAGAAGAAACTAGAACAGAGTGAGGTAAGAGGGGGAACAGGGGGCATATACACACCTGAGATTATTTCCACAAACATCCCCCATGAAAATCAACTAAGAGATATCATTTATGAACACACACTATGCATGTAGCCCTCAGGATCCCCCTCTGGTAGACATGAAGTGTTTTCATTCTAGAGAAGTGGAAATAGAAGTGTGGGGTGGGGTCCAGAAATCCACACTTTAAAATTCCCCAGATAATTCTGATGCCAGATGAAGTCTGAGGACTATTGGCATGGGCTGGAGTGTGGTACAAAACTTCTACCGAAGAGCATTATATGGGAAGGGAGTGATCCAAAGCACGGTGAGTGCGAAACGCCACACCTATCACCTAGTGAGAGAGCTGCACAGAGAATTGTTGAGAAATCACGTCTTGGTTTCTGCGGAGGCTGCTTCTCCCGCCATATTCTGCTGGTACATCATACTTGAGGACGCTCACCAATGTATGTTACTTACCACTCTACACAGATTATAAGTAGCATAGAAATTATATATAATGTATTACATATATATTCTTTGTTACATATAGACTATAAACAGTGGATCTATATATTGAATCTCACTGAACTGAATTACCTTAATGGTTTTCAGAGCCACCCAAGGGATCCCCATTTAAGTCATCAGTTCAGTTAAGGGGGAGTAGGCATAGAAGAGCAATTAAGGTTTTGAAGGTAGAGGCACCAATGGTCACAAAATGAAGCCAAGTGAAGGATATCACTGATGTTTCCCCCTTTCCCTTGGCTTCTGATAGAACAACAAGGAAAACAAGCTTTGGAAGGATACAAACTGCAGTAAGAACTGCATTCATTCAACGGTTTTTATTTTTCCTATGCTGAGTGCCATAAGAGCTCTCCTGTACCATCTTAATATTGTACCAACCAGACCTCACCGATAACAAGGACTCTCCCGTGATGCAGGAGTAGCCACCAGCTTCTTCGACAGGGGGACCTCTTGCACTTCCAGCTCTCAAATTACAAACAGCGGAGGGAGAAATGTATGTGGAAACCAATAACGTCCCGGCTAAAATTTCTCTGATTGACTGGGATTGGGGGCAATCAATTTTACAGGTCAGGCTAAATGAGAAACAACCTCAACACACCTGCAGGTGTGCGGGTGAAGGGGCGGACCCTGCAGAGGACATTTGCAAGGTTTTTCTAGGCTAATGTGGAAAACGTGACTACCATCTCCCATCTTCCTGGGCTTGTTGCTCCTTGTCATTGCTAGCATGCAGTAGTCAGCAGCCAACACCACGGGGACAGAGCGTGCTACTAACCTGCTCATGAACTTGTACCGGCGGGGCAGGTAATAGATTTTTCTCCTGGAAGAACAGCAAAAATGAAGCCAGTCGAGAAGAAAACCCATCGTCAGTTACAGTTTGAACTAGCAAGGAAGGAAAGGAGATTGGAGATAGAAGCCTGTAAGAGGTGAAGAAGAAAAAACTAGAGAGAGATTAACAGAGGGAAGTGTAGTCAGGACACAGGGCATGCACTTGGAGCCGTGACACCCTATGGAACGGTTTCCATCCTGCTTCTTCCTCTCATTATTATAATTGTCTCAGGGCTGCATCTGGCCCACAGCACACACACAGTAGTGTGATGCTTAGGGAGATTAGTGTCTCGCACTGGTTCAGGGGAGGTCTACTCTCATCCCGGGAAATTCAGAGGACTAGGGGCAACATACATAATTTAACAGACATGCTATTATATTAGGACGATATTTACATAGCAATTTATGTTTTCTCAACACTTTTATCATAATCTTGATAGAAGTACAAAAGAATGTATTTCACATCTACTGCAAGATCGTAGCATCAGTAGTATAAATACTATACTATAAATACCCACGCGGGCATAACCACCTGACTGCCAACAGGTTTACTAAACAGGCACAAACACAAAATCCTAGAAAACAAAAAACCAAGAACAAGACACAACAGAGATATGCTATGTGGCTTCACTTTAGTTAATTTGTTTAAAGATTTAAATGAGACCTCTGGGTGTAATTCGAGGAGAGAGCATGCTTATTGGACAGCTCATAAACCCAATTTCTTCCCATAGTTCAGGTGTCTGCCAAGGGACCAGTCATTAGACTGAGGTCGTTCATGTGTATTCTGCATGGACATGGGCTACTCTGCCTTTGCAAAAAGGGGATTTCACATGTCAAATATCTGCCACATTTGGGCAACAGTTGCAGCAAATACAAAGTCAGAGGTTTGGGCCAGGCAGAAGGAATGGATAGGTAAAACATTTTCTTTTCAGGATATCATATTCTGTATGATTCTACATATGTTTTTATATGATTCTACATGATGACACATATTTAAAAGCCTGTAGATGGGTGGTTCACATGCTTTAGACTTTAGTTAAAAATATGCTGCTATTGATCCATCAATGGCTATACACACACCCACGCTAACATGAGATGTTGGTAAGAAAACTGTAGAAGGTGGGTGGGTATGTGGAACACTCTGTGCCACAGGTCCAATTTTCTTTTGAACCTAAAAATGCTCAAAAAACAGCCTATTATTTTTAAACTACAAACTTATAGACACAGAGGTACTTAAGAAGCCAGTTTATTAGAGATTTCCCACAAAAGGCTATTCTTACATTTATTTTTAATAATTGCAGTGTTAAACAGGAAACTAAGCCTGAGACTTAGAATCACTTGTCTACTGAAGGTATCAAATCATGTCAGATTCTCCGGAGAACGTGAGCTCAGCTAAACCGACGTCTGGACTGGTTCCTAACATGGTATAGTGGGAGAATTCCACCTTTGGAAACATGTGTCTCAGGTGAGAGCCACACATCAAACCGAGGACAGTACGTGCTCACGAGGGCTTGCATCCATCAGGTTCTAAGAGGCGATGCTAGGCCCAGGTAAAATCAAATCAACATCAGTGAGGCCAATTACTGTCATGTATAACAGCATTTTCTCTTCCAACTGTCTCCCTGCAGGAATTTCCACCTCGGAGAGTAGATTACCGCTCAAGTTCACCTTTAGTTTACTGCTTTCACCATCGTCTTCGTGCTGCATAAGGAAACTACCTGTGCATGTGAAATGGACAAGCAGTCCATCTCTATCCCCTGAGGTCAGCTCCTTCAGATGGGAAACCCTCCCAAGTACTAAGAGGTTCGGCTCTGTAGGCCACCACTCAGGTTTCTGTCTCCTTGGGTTCTTCATTAGAGAGGTGCGTTCTTGCTACAGGGGTTGTAAGTTTTAGCCCAGGGAAGAGATATTAGTGTTTATCGAAATGTAGTTTAGAGTGCTTTCTTTCCTTTTTGTTCTTAAGAATAATATGATACTGGTTCATAGTGCATGGTTATTATGCCATCAAGTCACAGAATTTAATTATTTTAGCATCGCATCTCTTAGCACAAACAATTGTTTTTCTTTCCTTCTTATTGTGCATTTGCATGTGCGTGTGTGTATGTGTCTGCGCCTGTGCCATGTGTGTGTGTGTGTCCTTGACTTCTCAGATTTCCTTCAACATTTTAAATACAGAAATAAATCATAAGTCCAGAACTGTGCTTATCTATTTGGAGAATTTCGCCTCCAGGAAAGCAGATGCTGGAAACCCCAGCCTATATTTTGACTTGATATTAGGCCATGAAGACTAATAAACAAAGAAAATGTTCGGAGAGACATATTGTAAGCTTATGATTGGAAATTGGCCTCCTGTAAATCTGTAAACCTGTAAATCTCTCTCTCTCTCTCTCCCTCCCTCCCTCCCTCCCTCCCTCCCTCTCTTCCTCTTCAGAGTTTAGCAGACTAATGGTTTTCATAATGTTAACAGCCCACTAAGAGGCATTTTGTAGACCTGATGCCATCTTGCCAAATTCTTGTCCTCTATCTTGGTCTTCCTGGCAAGAAGAAAACCCAAAATCCTTAACACAAGTCACTTTTGAGCTGTCCTCAGCACTAAATCTCCTTCCCTTTTAGCAGATTCTATGGGTGATCCCCCACCCTGCACCCCACTTTCCCCACACACCCTTTGCACCTGGAATCTCAGGCTTACTGTCTAATTCTGTTTTTAATCCAACAAATGAAGACCACATTTCCTTAACCTATAATGAATTAAGAGCAGACACCGTGAGACCAAGGCGAATTTGTCCTTTTAAATAACCTAGCAATCCATACAAAGTATCTTTATTCACCTTTGAACAATTATCAATTATTTGCACTTATATAGAATTTCTGACTTCTTCATTTTAAAACTAGGTTATTTTTAAAGATCATATTTTATGAAATTTCTTAAACTTATTTCTTGGAACAACTGATTTTTCTTTCCTGGAAGGTACTGCTCAGCAAAGACCATGGTATCTGGTGCCTAGCTTTTCAAAGCAGCAATACACAGAAATTCTAGAAACAACACTCTCAAAATGCAAATGCTACTTGAAAATGCCACTTGATAACAGGAAGAAGTCACTGTGGGCACGAAGATTTATTTGCATTTTCTGAACATCAGGAAAATTTCCTGCCTTAATGACTTCTCCAGCCTGTACTATGATTTTATTTGTTCCAAGAAACAACATCATTAGGTTCACAGTGGAGCAGCAGAGAGAGGGCGAGTGGTGGGGAAACACAGTCCCACCTACCTGAAAGGCATCCTTACGTTCATCTGCTCCGCGTATCTTCCCAGGACTTCCCAGGGGGCATGCAGTTTCACAAAGATGACATCACTGTTTACTAGAGAGGACTGAAACAGAAAAAAAGAAGATAGATTGGAAAGTATATCCAAACCTCCCCCGGTTTAGACGCAGCTGGAACTCGGAATGTACAAACTTGGAGTTTATAATTTGGGACATTCTTTGGCAATAAACCAGTGACTTAAAGTGTGCATATATTCATCTAGCCAATATGTCTCTGTTTCAAGCACTAGAGATCCGGCTGTGAAGAAAAGAAGAAAATGTTTACATTCTCTATAAATATTTAAAGGGACAGGTGCCAAAACCGGTTAAAAGAGAGGGATAAATTCAGACAGAGGTGAGCACCATCAAGACGGGATGCCGGGAAAGCGTTGTGTGGAGAAGGCACACGCTACTTTAGATAAGAGATCAGAAAAGGCCTCTTTGTGGAGGTCACCTGAGCTGAGACCTGAAGGAGACACAGGGATAGGCTGGGAAGAGAGCGCGGGACGCGTGCCAAGGTCGCGGGCTGAGAAATGAGTGGCTAAGGTGTGTGACGTAGAAGAGTGACGTTACAGGTTGCGAGAGTACGCAGAAGAGCATCATAGGCTGTTGGATCCCACTCTTAGAACATCGGGAAGCCATCTTGATTTTAGTGCTCAGAGACCGCTGTGGCGTCTTGGTGGAGAAAATGTTTTAAGGGAGAGATGTATTGAAAGGAGAGATGGAGATTCAGGAGGTGGTTCTGTGGATAACGCCCTTATCATAGAAGCACGAGGACTGGCGTCCATGCCCACAGAACCCATATAAAAGGCAGGTTGGCAGGAACCCTGCAGTAATCCCAGCACTGTGGAGGTAGGGGTGAGTCTGTGAGGTCTGTAGGTCTAGGCTCAGCAAGAGACCCTGCCTGAGCAGATGAAATGGAAAGGTGTCAAAGACAACACCTGGCGGCAATCGTTAGTTTCTGCACATGCCCACACCCATGAACCCACACATATGCAGACAGCCAAACACACACATACGTTACACACTCATACCCCTCCTCAAAAGAGTAAAGACAAGAAGAAATACTCCCAGTTGACAAGATGGAAACAAAAGTTGGTGAAAGACTACGGAGATGGAGGCATCAATAAGATAAGAGATCAGAAGCTGGGCTGGTGCCAGGCAGCCTTTCCCAAGGTCTGCATTGTGTCTTTGGGGGCTTTTAAACCGACAAGTTACTTGGACAGGGAGGTCAACTAGACCTTCACACCTAGATAGGTGCCCTACAGATTTTGGTCTTTTCCTATGGTTAAGAAGGATGTGAATGACCAACTGCAAACTCTTTCTTTGGGCTTTGCTTCCAGAGGGAGAGGAGAGTAATAGGAAGAAGTAGAGGAAATACAGTAAGCCAAAAAGTCTAAACATGTAAGGTGGTCACTTTCTGTGCATGTTGTATGCCATTTACACTGTTTTTTCTTAATAATTCAAGAATGTTAATGTTACCAGGTCCTCCTACTTCTCTCTAGTAACAGTTAAGTTCCTAATACTCTACCCAGGCCCTGACCACTGTGCCCAAATTCCCTTCATCTGCCCAACTCCTGGTGCTGATAAGTTAGAGCTCATTGAATCCTGAATTCCTTTCCTACCCTTTCACAGTTTCCTTAACTCTTGATGCTAACTGGTGGGCAGTTCACAGACCACCAGCCCCAGGTTCCTACTCAACTAACGCAAAATGTGCACATTCTAGGGAGAAACCAGAAACAGCTGCTTGGGAGTCCAAGACATGTCAACTCCAAAAATGAATAGTAGACCCCAGTGAGAATGACCTAAAGGAAATTCCAGACAGAATTCAAAAGAATAATAGTAACTGCATTCAAATAACCAGCACAAGACAAAATCAAAGGCATGGGATGAAATGAAGTCAACACAAGATATAAGAACAAAAATCAATCAAGAGAAGAAAATTACCAAAGAAAAGCCAAAATGAAATGATGCCTGAAATGAAAAAACTCAAAAACCCAAATAAAATCCTCAGCAGGAAGAAAGCCCCACCAACAGAATGGATCCTGTGGGAGACAGAGCATCAGGACTGGAAGACAAGGCAGAGGCAGTAAAGGTCAGTGACAAATTGATGAAAATCCACAGGCAAATGTTGGGAGAGCTACAGGAAACCAGGAAAAGCTGTAACCTTTGCATTATGGGCATAGACAAAGGAGGGAACTATCATACCAAAGTCTATTGTATAACAGACTTCCAGTAAAACCAACGAGAAAAACTACCACACTTAGAGAAATAGATTCCTATCTAGTTGTACCTTGGTTCTGCCCACTGAACCAGAAAAGCATCTCCTTATGACGTACTGCCAATTCAAACATTAAAAATATAGGACAAAGGGAGGCTATTGAAAGGTACAGGAGGGAAAGGCCAAGATTTTCAGGCCCCAAAAAAATAATGCCTGATTACCCAACAGAAACATTCTAAGCCAGACAACCCTGGAGAGAAGGATTTCATGCCCCAAAAGATCACAGCTGACAACTCAGATATTATACCCAGAAAACCCGTCTATTAAAATTGAAGAAGACATAAAAACAGATTAAAGGAATTCATGACCACTAAGCCAGAATACTGGAATACTTCAATCTGAGGAAAAGGATAAACACACCAAAGAGGTCATAGGGAATAAATAAATGCCAGGACAGTTAATCAAAAGAGATCTAGGAGAACACCACAGAATCAAAAAAGTGACAGGAATTAAACACATATCTTTCAGTAATAATTCTGAATGTCTGTGGTTTCTATTTCCCAAATAAAAACAAAGACTAGTAGATTGGATCCGGAGACAGGATCAATCTTTTTCCCACCTCCAAGATACACTCCCTCACCATCAACAACAGACAAGGGTGAAGGAGTGGGAAAAGGCACCCCAAGCAAACGGAACTAGCAAACAAAGAGGCCTATCAAGGCTCACATCTGACAAAAACAGACATCAAACCAAAAATAGTGGGGGGCCACTGAAGAAAAACTTATAGATGAGGACTGAAAAAGATTCCAGTAGCCTAGAAAATAAGACAATAACCAACAACTAGAATTCCATGAAACTCAAAACCTCAGTACAGCACAGGAAACTGTGAAGTGAATGACTAGGTAATCCAAAGAAGAGGGAAACCATCTTCTTCTTCTATTTATGACACAATATACTAGTGTCTAGATTACACAAAGAGCCCCCAAAGCTAAACATTAAGGAAACAACCCAATTGAAAATGGTGTAAGGAAATGAATGGAAAATTCTTTTAAGAAGTGTTCTTCATCCTTAGCCATCAGGAGAGTGCAAATTAAAGCTACATATTTTAAGATTCTACCTCACCGCAGTTAAAATGCTCATTGTCAGGAATACAATAACAACAAATTCAGCCATGAATTTGACAAGCAGGGAAGTCTTCCACACTGCCAGTGGGACTATAAACTTTGGAAATCAGATGTAAGGTTTCTAAAAAATAAAGTCTAGAAATAGAACTGCCGTAGGACCCACTTAGGAAACCCTAACCCTAACCCTAACCCTAAAGCCTAACCTATTCCACTTCAGCCAGACTTTATATGTCACCATGGAGACACCTGCACATCCATGGTCCTTACTGCTCTATGTACAATAGTCAGGGAATAGATCAACCAAGATATCCACCAACATAAAAATGGATAAGAAAATTGACATATATACTAACAGAGGATTATTCATCTTTAAAGAAAAATAAAATTTATAGGTAAATGAATAGAACTTGGACAAAAATACGTTGTGTGAGGTAACCCCGGTCCAGAAGGGAAAATCCCATATGTGGATCCCAGTTTCAAATTGTGTGTGTGTGTGTGTGTGTGTTTGCAATATGACATTGCAGTGGTGGGGCACGCCTTTAATCCCAGCACTTGGGAGTCAGATGCAGTGAATCTCTGAGTTCAAGCCTAGCCTGAACTACAAAGTGAGTTTCAAGACAGCCTGGACTAAACCCTCAAAACAAACAAAGACCTGAAGTGTGGAGGGGCACACTGGGTAGGATATAGGGGAACTAGAAGGAGAATGGTATGTGACTATGATCATATTTCATATGCATATGAAATTCTCGAAAGTAAACTTTAAAAGAATGTCAACTTGATTTTTTTGGGCAGTTGATAAAAACAGAAGCTCAGCTTTATGTTCTCTCACTCCAGGGAATTACATTTTTATTCTTACGTGGATGCTTTGCCTCTCTGTACATCTGTGAAGCGTGAGTGTGTGGTGCCTGAAGAGCCCAGGAAAGGGATGGGATCTCCTGGAATTAGAATTATAGACAGTTGGACACCATGTGAATGACAGCATTCTCAGGACCGTCTCAGTGCAATGCTGAAATCCCCAAAGGAGAAGGGCCAGCACCCAAAGATTTGTTTTGCTCACTGAAATTCCAGTGTGGTAAGCCCACGATGTTTTTTCCAGGAAACCATAGCTTGTGTTTACTTATTTTCCTTGATATTTAAATAAGTTATCCACAGTGCTTGATGCTGACAAAGCACTGTCACGTGCTCCCTCATCTTATCTCCACTCAGGAGAGCAGCCTTCCTGGCTAGTTTAGGGCAGAGAGAGGCCGATCAGCTGATTCACGGCCAAGCATGTCTGTCCCAGGTGCAGCTGATCCCGTGCCCACAGCTCTAGGTGCCTTTGTGAACTTTATCTAGTGGCTTCTTAAGGTGCACATTCTCTGAATTGACCTTCGATCAACTTATGTAGGATAATCTTGAAAGAACATCCTACTTTAGAAGTCAAAGCAACAGAACACAAGGACACTCATGAGAGCTGTAAAGGAAACTGTACTACCCATGAGCCAGCATTGGACTGGGAGCTGTCACATTCATTTTGATTCTCTTGAGAAAAATGTTGACCAATTCCCACGAATAATGATATAATGATGTTTGTGGGTACTGTGTGCTTTTGTGTGTGCCTAAGTGTATCCCTTTCACATGACCATGGGGAAAATTTGATCTATGTGGCTTATTACTTGTGTTCAACTCGTTAAGCCGTAACTCATAAGGCTGACCTATGCAGAACACTTCCTGAGCTCCATCCTTGACTAATAGATGTGTAACAGATGACTGGTAATTACCTAACTCATACATCACCCTTTTCTCCACCGCTGAATGATTACGCTGCCATTTCAAACAGATCTTGCCTTGTTATTAAGTGTCCCCTGCCACAAAAAATCCAAGCACGCAAGTGTCAGAGTGAACAGAAGAGGCAATGGGCTATGACATTAAAATACTGCAATCAACATTCCTTAGGGTAGAGCCTGGGTGAGAAGAAAAATGATGGGTTAGCGGCCTTTGGAAACATTCGCTTAGGCAAAGAACTGGAGAAACTATCTTGTAGAGAAATAGATAAAATACTCATTTCTTTCCTTCATTTAACAGGAATATATTTAATATCTTCTAAGTACTAGATTCCTCGAATAAAAAAGTATGCAAGCCACAGTCCTTGCCTTGGGATGTAAGAATTTCATAAATGTTAAATAGAGAAATAGGCAGAGAACGTAAATAAATGTAGCCATATACCATAATCTAACACAAGTGATCTGTCTCACGAAGAAGTGTGTATGTGTGTGTGCGCATGCGTGTGTGTATGTGTACCCACACATCATCATGTTTTATGACTCCTGACATTATTTAAAAAGAAAAAAATTAGGGTGATCGGAGGTACAGAAGTAAGGAATGTGGGTACATGGGTAGACTGTGGACTCCGACAGTCTGGGAATGTGCATCTAAAGACGCCCATGAGATGTGCTACAGAGCATTTGATAAACGCGTCTCGAGCTTCTGGGAGAAGCCTGGACCAGAGACACAAAGTAAGTACAGTCAGGATAAGATGGGATTTGGAGCTTGAGTTTAGAGCTGCTTGAGAGGCTGCACTTCAGAAGCTACATGGGGATGTAGATTCTGAGGTTGGACAGCAGATATCCAAACTCTCCCTGCCAGCTGTGTGATCCACACTACCTCTTCCCAGATGTATGATCCACACTACCTAATGCCAGCTCTGTGCTCTACACTCCCCCTGCCAGCTGTGTGATCCACACGACCTCTTCCCAGATGTATGATCCACGCTACCTCTGCCAGCTCTGTGATCTACACTCCCCCCTGCCAGCTCTGTAATCTACAGTACCTCCTGCCAGCTGTGTTCCTCCTAAGCTACTGAACTTCTCCGTGTCTCTGTTTTAACCGGTAAATGGGAACTAATAGAAACACATATCTGACTGAATTATATTAAGTGGTATTAATACAGGCGAGTTTCTGACAGAACATGTAGTCAATTATTAGCTGTCATTACCTCCATGATGTATCCAAAGAAGTTACAGCCTGGGAGGGTGGTCAAAAAGAAAGTTAGCATCTGTGAAAGCTCTGGGAATCTTAGACTACAAAGCTTCACCAGAAACAAACAAACAAACATGAAAACAAAAACCTTGAGAGCTAAGCCCATAATTCCTGTTACCTGTCCCTTCAAGGCCTCATGGTTTCCTGCAGGTTCAAGTTTGACATCCACTCAGTCAGTATACAGAAAAACAATCAGTAACCACTTCATGCTAGTGACTCTGACATGGCACGGGAGACATAATGTTCAGTAGAAAGCAAGAGACAGGGACACAGACATCATTTCTCATAGTGGGTGTACTCTTAGGGGGTGCGTGAGGACATGGATAGCAATGATGGGGAGGAAATGCTGTTTGAGACAGAATGGTGTGGATAGGCCGTTGGATGCTTTTAAACAGAGTTCTAAAGGAAGTGCAGAAGAAGTCTGTTTTATTATCCAGGGAAAAGGCATTCCCAGTAATGAGCGAAGAAAGGTAAAGGGTAAAGGCCCTGGGAATAAACATGCCTGCTGTTTCAGTTTATTGAGCATGAAGGGGCAAACAGACATGGCCATATGCATCTACTCTGTGACTCTCTGACCCCTTAGGGACACTACATGACACTATTATGAGAACAAAGCAAAATCTTAAGATTCTGGGGCCAAATGGTGTGGGAAGTCCTTCTGTCTATGTGTTGCTTTTATAGGTTAATGAGTAAAGAATCTGCCTTGGCCTGTGATAGGGTAGAGTAGAGCTAAGCAGGGAAAAACTAAACTGAATGCTGGGAGAGAGAAGGCGGAGTCGTGAGCTGCCATGGAGCTTCCACATGGAACCTTGCCAGTAGGCCACGAGCCTCATGGTAAAATAATGAAAATGGGTTAATTCTAGATGTGAGAGCTAGCCAATAAGAGACTAGAGCTAATAGGCCAAGCATTGATTTAATTAATATAGCTTCTGAGTGATTATTTCAGGAGTCTGAGTGGCCGGGAAATGAACAAGCAGCCTCCTACTACAGCCAAAGGTTGATATTCACTTCTACCTAGTCCAGGTAAGCTTCTTGAATGGAGAAAATCATGGTGAATCTAACTGGACATCAGTGGTGGAGGCAGGAGAAGCTGCCCAAGGTCACTACATGGTAGACGGGTTTTAGGGCTTTTAATGTGTTAAATCACCCCCATCTTCACAGCAACCTTATGAGACTACACTGCTGACACCCCATCTTCACGCCAACCTTATGAGGCTGGCACTATTATCACCCCCATTAAGTGTACCCAAAGAACTAAGACACAAGAGAATAAGCATACCAAACAAAGAGTACAGTCCAAGTTCTTATCAACACAGTGGGCTTCCAAGTCACTTCTCCATAAGAGAACAGCTAGGGCCCTTATGGGTGTCCTTAATTATCTTTTCGTTCTCATTACTCTTTTATAGAATGATTAGCTGTATTTTAAAAATGCTAAATCTAGCACATATTAATAGATCTAAATATCTTGTGATTGACATGAAGCCACTAGTTAGAGCCAACTTCCAGGCTCGTTCTACTGCTTACTCCCTATGCATTTCTGGATACATTAATTAACTTTTGCATGCACACCCTGCAGGGCTCCTCTTTGGCTAATGCAATTGGACCAAAGGAAGTCCAACAAAGAACTATTTCCTTCTTCCTCCCCCCGTAGTTACTACATGCTTGGCTAGAATTCGGACACTAATACCTGACAGGTGCTAGAGTTTCTCCACCTCCCTGTAAGCCGCTCTGGGAAACTGATGTGAAGACTATACATTCCTGGGGAGGCTAAAGATCCAAGGGACATCACTAAGCTATTTCAGTTCCTCCCAGGGGGCTGCTATTTAACAGCTGTGTGCCACTGGGCAAATGACTTGCTCTTTTCTGAGCGCCAGTTTTCTCTTGAAAATGAGGGTGTATTTCTCTAAGGAGACTGTTTCTGTGTCTGTTCTTATTGATTCTCTTAGAGGCATATCAGAGTTTGGGTGTAGTTTGAAGACGCTTTTTGGTTGATTGTGATGGAACTGGCTGATGCAATTCCTTTCTACTGTGTATACACACGCACGCATACACACACACACACACACACAGAGAGAGAGAGAGAGAGAGAGAGAGAGAGAGAGAGAGAGAGAGAGAGAGAGAG